>VDFB02292527.1:3848773-4001016 GCA_007258455.2 Sequoia sempervirens | reverse complement strand
TCTTCCAGCTGAGAACAAAAATATAGGATTTAGTTTACTTTTCTTTTCCAAGCATTCCAACAATACGAGGGAGCTTCCCCTCCTAATTTGAAGAGCACTCATTACGCAGTGTGCATAGCTGTCCGTACCAACTTGCACTCCAGAGGTGTTAGTTTTTACGCCAACAATAACTTTGTTAGAATTCACAATATATTCTATATGATTCTTCATGAGCTTACATTTCATCCAAATGCATGGGATGATGAATTCATTAGGAATAATGATATTGATCCCATTAAAACCCTTATCCTTCTTGTATGTCAAATTATTACTTGGATGCCATATACATGAACGACTTTGAATTTGAGTCAAAGAATGTAGATGCCTTATACTGCAAGTTGTATCTTTCACCCTTTTACCATTTTTAGAGTGCTTCCATGATGACAAAAATCTTGCAATGACATAGTATGGAACAAAAAATCTGAAATGACTATCTTTTTCATACCTTGGGTTGTAATCAAAGTTCTCACCTTCTTTTGCCGAAATAGAAATTGTTGAGATATCCTTAACACCGCAATTCTTGTGACTCGAAATTTCCATGTTAAGATCAACCAAAACATTTTCCCAAATTTCCATTCTTGTGACTCGAAATTTCCATGTTAGGATCAACCAAAACATTTTCCCAAATTGCCTGCTCAACAACATGACTATCTTGAAAATCAACCACACATGGCAATAACTCACTCTTTGGAAGATTGATGAGTGGTTCATGGATTGCCACAACTTTTTCCATCTTGGGCTCTTCGCCTTCAACAAGTGATGCATTTTCCTCCTCGACTTCATCAACATTTTGCTGGCATGCACATTCGTTAGAAGTAAATAAAACGTCTTTTTCTAAAAAAGAATCCTTAATCGTCAATGGTTTGTTTTGTAGCAATGTCTTGTGGCTCTGGTTTTGATTTTTCTTGCTTCTTGATTTCTTCATTGGCAACTTCTGATATTTTCTCTACCTTTCTCAACCTTTTATGGTATGGTCAAAATTTCATATTTATCTCATTTTGATGTTTTCCACAACTTGGGTGAATAATTAAATTATTAAATAATAATAACTGAAGTTGTTCTAAGGAGGATAAATTAAAAAGGCAACTAAGGTATAATTATTTAATTAAAAAGTGTTTTAAGTTGTGCCTTCAAAGGGGATGCCTAGGCACATGGGGGACTTTGCTTTCATAAAATATTATTATTTAATTTAAAAAAAAAAGAGCTTTTGGAGGAAAAAGGAAATTATTATTTTATTTCTCCAGGAATGTTATAAAAGGAGGTTGTGAGCTCATTGTTGAGGTTAGACATGATATGATATTTTGCTTCTGCATTTGAGAGAACCTGTGTTCAGTTCCAATTTTTTTGAGGACAAAAACCCTCTTGAAAATACTGGTTTTTGGGACAAACCCCCCCCTAGCTGGTTTTGGTTGCTTCATATAGAGGTCATAGCTGTGCCTGCAAGTGAAGTTTCCGTTGGTTGCTTTAAGAATGGAGGTATTTGATGTGTTTTGAGTAGTCATTTTTGGGTTTGCTAATACCGTTTGTTTGAGCATTCAACTTGAAGGACTCTTGAAATGTTGAAGGAAGCTGTACCAACTCATTTTTTGGCTGTACCATCCACTCTAGGCTGTACCATCTGCAAGTACAGACTATTAATAATTTGGTGGTTTAATTCTAATGTTTTTTCCTTGCTATTTATGCTATTTGAAGGCCATACAGATTTAGAGGAGTATTTTGGAGGGTCGTACCATCTACAGGCGGGTTGTACATGTCAAAAGGAGGGGTGTGGGAGCCTAATAAATGAATTTCTGCCCTTTTCCTTGCTATTAGAAGTTGTCTGGAAGTGCCTTGCAGAACTGTCCTTCCAAGTCATTGCTGGGTGGACAGATGAATGTTTGATGAGATTTTGATGAAAACGTACTTGCTGTACCTGTTGTATCAGCAACACAATATGCTGTTATAGACCTATTAATGACTGATTTTCATTATCAGTTGATATATTATTTCTTTCAGTATGTTTGGGTTTGTGTAGAGAAGTTTTGGAGTGTGTTCTTCAGTAGTTCATTAGTTGGTGGTATTGGTGTGCTCCTAGACGACAGTTTACAGTGTGCTCAGTTCTGATTTGTCAGTTTATTAGCAATTGCAGAGTGATATTAGACCTTCATCGGCCCTTGTTTCATCTATTAGAGGTATACATTTATGTTGGTACTTGAATGCATTATTTATCTATGATATATGGCTTCAGTTTGAATGTTGCAGCAGTAGAGTTTTGTGATCAAAAATTTATATCAGCTTATATTGCAATGGTTTCATATTTGCTCTATTTGTAATTGCACTCTGTTGAATAAGCGAGAAGTGATTGTGTTTATTGTAATTGCACTTCGTATTGCGCTCTGCAGAACAAGCGAGAAGTGATTGTGCTTATTGTAATTGCACTCCGCTGAATAAGTGAGAAGTGACTGTGCTTATTATAATTGCACACTCCGCTGAATAAGCTTTGAAGTGTTTCCTTTCAGTTTATGCATCAAGCGCACTCCATTGAATAAGCGTAGATGAGGATGGTTTGCCGCCTTGTGTGCTTTAGTTAATTTGTACACGTTGCTGCATTTTAGATAATTGCGTGTGGTCCTATACACCATATTCTCTTGCCTTGCGCATCTCAAGATTTGGGTGATTAGAAAATGATAAGGACATTGCATTGTAGCTTCAATTCAGTTGAAAATTTCAAAAAAATTTGGGGTGCTTATTACAGGGAAGCATACAGTAGAGACTATAGATAAATTTCAGATGATGCTTTATTAGTCCCTTGCTACTCCAATGGTTTGACAGTAGACATTGCATTGTAGCTTCAATTCAGTTGAAAATTCAAAAATATTTGGGGTGCTTATTACAGGGAAGCATACAGTAGAGATTATAGATAAATTTCAGATGATGCTTTATAAGTCCCTTGCTACTCCAATGGTTTGACAGTAGATTTAGAATTAGCTTTGGTGGATCTTTTTGTGTGTAGTTAATTGAAAAGTTTCCTAATTTATTGATAGAGTTGTTGATCAACTTCACAAAAGCCAAAGATCACCTGCAACCAACACAACCTTCCACATAAGAGAGAAGTGATGGAAATGCTACAAAGCCACATAATTCATTAGATGCAAAAATGAAACCTTGTTATAAAGAGAAAGATGAAATCCTAGGACAAAGTAAGATCATGGCAAGTGTCTTAATCTGATGATATGAGACACAAAAATTAAATGACCTAAGTAAGTTTAAGTATGTAAGTGTGAATGGGACCTAATATGAAACTAGTTAGATAATGCACCATGTTCACACCAACATCCCTCCTTAAATGCAACTTAGGGAGTATGGAAAAATGCAATAATGGGTCTTGGCTACAAGGCCATGTTAGATACCATGCACAAACAAAGCTCTCACAAATGGAGTACTGGAGAAAACCCCTCTCTAAAAGAGAGTCACAAACAAACATGTAAAAGTGAAAGGAGGACTCAACATGACCCCCTAAGGACTATTTTAGTCAACAATGTCAATAGATGTTTCTCATATAGGAGAGAAAGAGAGAGACAATGTAGCACCCCTTACCTTGCTTCCCACAATGTGTAATCCCTTGCAATGATGGTGGATGCTTGACAAAGAATGATGATGAAGATCCGAGAACACAAACACTTATTCCTCCACTTGGGAAGAAACAAAACCAAGTATAGATGCAGGATGTTTTTCCATGAAGGAAGAAAGATCATGATGGATGATGATGTTGTTGATGTCTCTAAACTATACTCAAGTGTTGCGATATTGGTATGAAATGATACCACAATCAAATCAGGTACAAGTTCAATAAATGAAGAAGTTGACAAACTAGGACCACGTGGAGGTAGATGAAGAACAAGATCTAAAGACAAAGATGGTGTGACAACAATGATAATGGGATTGTCATCAACGATGAGATGGATGTTCTCAAGTGTGTTTGTCAAATCTACAAGACAAACTCACAAAACAAGCTTGCAATATCTATCAAGTAATCATCCCAATGCACCAAATTTGGAAGACTATGATGCACCTACTATAAATAATCTCTTGAAGCATGAAGAGATGGAGATGATGTCATCTCAATATATGTCATTCAACAGTACAAGCCATCCCATGATGATGTGTCCACACAAGATGTCTAAATTTGAACTCTTGGAGATGTGTTTGCTAATGTAGGAAAGCAAGAATCCTCAATCTTAGGATAATGTCTCGAAGATAAAGGAGATGAAGCCTTTAAATCTAGCTTAGGATTCATAGAAGCCAAATAATCAATGGATATATTGTAGGAGGAGCATCAAGAAAAGCCTCAATGTCATCACGACTATCAAGACCTACCAAATAATCAAGCTTCTCTTGTATATCATCATCATATGGTAGGTTATCACAATCATCAACGGGCACAAGATTGATAGGATCTTTTGGGAAAGGAAAATGATGCGGGTCTCCAAAAATCTCCCAAATTCTAGTCCAAGGAGTGTGTGGGCACCCAATATGTGAGATGCTACTATCAATCAATCCAAGAACATGATCATTTTTGTTTCACCATACTATCTTCGTATTAGATGTACTTGGTTTAGGTTCAAGTCCATAGAGATGGGGCAAGAGATGAAGCCACTTGAGATGCTTTAGGATGTTGTCTTACCAAGACTTATAGTTCCCTTTGTTTAGGGTGATTACGGAAGGATGAATTGAAAAGCTTATGATTATATAATTATCAACTTCTCATATACATATTAGAGATCAAGACATATGAAATTGGAGTCTTTGTAGCATAAAAAATGGCCTCATATTTTACAAAATATCCGAAGTACAAGTCAAAACAAAAAAATAACTTAAAATTGAAATAGCAGGAACTTAAGGAAGAATAAAGAAAAATGAGATATATGGCTGCAAAGTACACAAGACCAACTTTCCAATGCTTATTTGTTTGTGAAAATTTGATATCATATGCCCAAGTTATGTCCTCACCCCCAAAAAATAGCTCTTTTAGGGCTTAAAGTAAGGTGCACTATTAGGGTGGTGTCGCCAGCTTTGGCTGAGTGGTGAGTGTAGCCCCTTTAGTCTGGGAATGACTAAGGGCTCCGCTCCAATGAGATTGCGGGCTTAAGCTTGCAAGCACCATGGAGACTTGCAATCGTTGATCATTGATATGATCGAAGGTTTTAACCCTTAACCTATTGTCGATTGTATTGATAACATTTTCCACCTATATGGATTATGTATGGCTTGCAAAAAAGGTGATGTAGGCGAATAAGATTCTGATTTTTTGAGTAGCAATGGCGGTTGGAACTATATGGCCGAACAAAATTGTATGGATTTTTTTACGGCAATTTTTGCAAACTCCCCAAAAAAGGCTCAAATTTTTTTTGGACACCAAATTGTATCATTCCTCATTATGGATTTATAGGTTTTTTAGCCTTTTGAACTCAACTATGAGGTTTGTTTGGCACCAAGATGCATCGTATGAAAACTCTTGGCTGAAACTCCTTAAAAAGAGGAAGGAAATTATAGATTTGCTAGCTCTAGTACAATGTGAGAGTTGTTGATCAACCCTACAAGAGCCAAGGATCACTTGCAACCAAAACAATCTTCCACATGATAGATAAGCAATAGAATGCTATGAAGCCACAAAATTCATTAGATGCAAAAAAAAACTAATACAATATACAACAAGGAAATCCTTGTTGTAAAGATAAGGATGAAATTTTAGGACAAACTAAGATCATGACAAGTGTCTTAATCCTATGATATGAGAGAAAAAAGTAAATGACCTAAGAAAGCTTGAGTATGTAAGTATGAATAGGACCTAATATGAAACTATTGAGGTAATATACCATGTTCACACCAATAGATGCTAGATTTGATATTTTGGCTTTGCAGTGAATACATTGAGCCTAGTTCATGGTTGAGCCAAGGAAAATTGATTGGTCTGTTGCAAAATATGTGCTACGAAAAGTAAATGACCTGAGTAAGCTAGTTCAGGGACATCAAGGACAAACATGTAAACATCTTGAAAGCTGGCTCTTGGTATAGTTTATTTAGGGAGGGGACTGTTGAGAAGTTGGGGGAGCTCATCATCACCTTGAATAGGAATAGGATTGAAATGCAGAAGTCAAAAATGACAAGGCTGGCTCCCATAGGCTATTTTTAGTCTCGTGGACATTAAAAGTTTTTCTTTCTTTTTCTTCTTCTTACTTGGATGTTGGAGATAGAGAGTTAATGTTGCATGGCTTTGTGGATTCAGACTGGGTATTTGATTTTAGTACTAATAAGAGCACTTCAGGTTTTTTATTTCAGCTTGGGATCATGTATGATATTTTGGTTTAGTACGAAGTAGAAAGTAGTAGTATTAAGTTTAGTTGAGGCAGAGTGTAGAGTGGCTTCTTTTACTAATTGTGAAGCTATTTGGCTCTGCAAGTTGATAGATAAAGTTACTGATTAGATGTTGGAGCCAACAATAGTGTACTGTTACAATTAGAGATCTATCAAAGTCTTTGAGAATCTAGTGTTTCATGATCGCTCCAAGCATATTGACATTTGTTATCATTTCCTTAAGAGTTCAGAAGGGAGCAGTAGTTCTTTAGTATATACCCATAGATGGGTAGGTTGTAGACATTTTGCAAAGTCCTTGGCAAAAGGGAAGTTTGAAATAGTGAGAGAGAGATTGGGTTTGATGGAGAACACCTTCTTTGCAAAGAGCAAGTGTTAGCTTTTCAATCGTGTTACTTGGCTGTTGTTCTCCTACAACTGGGTACTGAGAGTAGCTTTAAATTTCAGTTTTAGTATTTTTGTTTTCTAATGAACTGAAAATTGAACTCTTCTAGCTTTTCATATATCTAGAGGGATTCTAAATTCATGAAGATAAGTTGTTTTTATTTATAGAATAAAGTGCTTTGTCTTCTCTTGTATTTATCATTTTCTGCTTTAGTTGTTGTAAAGCCCAAAAGATTATCTTAGTCTACAAAAGAGATTGTGGGCACATAACTTAATGTTAGAAAAAAATATAGCATACAGAAGAAGAACAATGTTTGAGTGTAATTCAGTTTCAGTTTGCAGTTAGGATTATTTTTCTTAGCGTAAAATCTACTTATCATGCTGTGAAAATTAACAAGATTCTGCACTTCTGTGAAACTTACATTACTTTTTCTTGATCTTTTAATATTGTGAAGAACTCCTTTCCTATATCCCACACCTCAAGAAAGCAGCACTTAGCCAAATGACCATGCCAACAGTAACATTTTTATCAGAAGTAATTTTGTAATCAAGAGGTTTAGTAGATAGTAACCAAATTGTGCAACTAGTGACAACACAATGATGAGGGAACATACTGCTTTCCTTTCTAGATTTTGAGGAAGATAAAGACATTCAAGTAACATTACTAAACATTGTGAGAGGTTGGGCATTTTTCACCTCTTATACAAAAAGATGCAACATTTACCTGTTGCATTAGAGTTTAAATACCAATGCCTCAAAAATAGATCAACCTCATTGATGAAAAGATGCAAGATTGAAACATTTTCTCTATCTAGTGATGAGAGGTTGGCCATTTTTCATCCATTCTAGAAAAGATATGGAAGTTATTCCAATGATTGAAATCCAAATACAATGTCTCAAAAATAGATTGCCCCATAGATGGACCTAGGGTCAACATAAATTGCCACACTTCTATCTTCTCCTGAAGACAACTGTGCAGTGGATAAAAATTAAAAGCAGAGAGACACTAGGTTTACTTTGAATTTCTGTACTAGTTAATGGAATTCTAATCCAATAATTGGTCTGAATTTGGTCAAAGACTTTGTACCATAAGTAAGGGCAACAAGGTCTAGTGGCCTTCTGGGCTAAATCTGGGATGACCTTTGTAGTCAGAGTTGAGTCCATTTTCTATTGTCTGTTTTGGTAGGAGGAAGTTGTGATCCAAACACCTAGAGCACTTAATAAATCACCCTTAGAAGAGAAACTATGTGAGTTTTAGAAATTTGATTCTTGATCTGGGACATATACCAGCAATCATCATCTTGATGAGGATGAGGACAGAATCATTATTCTTGACAAGTGTCTTTCAGACACATTGAGAAGTACTACCACATCTACGTAGGCATGAGCTGTACCTTCAGAGTTCCCTGGATTCTTAAGATACAGTTTGCATTTACAGGCCTATCCTACGGTATCGAAGCCCCTGCGATGATAAATAGCCCAATTTTTGCTGAAGAGAACTCAACATGAATATCAGATGACTCAAGTAGCCATTACACTTTTTATGAGCTTTTACTTTTGATGATCTAATGGCTAACCTTATTTACAATGGATTTGGATATGGAAAATAACTCTGGTTCTTGTTGTTTATTGATACTTATTGCATAATAGATTTATATATGTCAGTAAATTCTGGTTCTATTTTTTTATATATACATGAACATGTGCTGAGACATGCATATACTTATCACCACGTGTGTATATATTATGTATTTGCACATGCACAAAAACATTTGCACAGAAGCATTTATACTTATGTTATTTAATGAAGTTACTTATTCTTTGATGAAAACTTGTGTTAATGAAGCCAATAATAGTATCCTGTTTTTCTAATTGTATTTTTGTTTTAACTTTTGAATAGTTGATTGATAAATATTTTATTAGTTTATGGATATTTATATGGGATTTTAATCAATATTTCTTTTTTGTTTTGTTTTGGAGCTCTTTTTGGATTGAGACCATGTGTTTAATTAAGAAATTCAAGTGGCTGAAAACATTTTTAAAACACAATACAAATGGCCATGCAATTTACAAATTTCAGAATGAACTTTAATACTCATCAGCGGAAAATAGATTGTATTGGATGTTTATTCTATAATTTAAAACTCATGAAAGTTTTACCTAAAACATAAATGTCACCCATTGATCTTTTCTGCAGGTGAAAATCCATCAGCTTCTAAAGAAATCAAGTTTTCACACAACAAATAAACAAGAAGCACAGCTTTTTTTTGTCCCATCATATGTAAAATGTGTCCGCATGAAGGGTGGTCTCAATGACAAGGAGATCAATCAAACATATGTCAAGGTGGGCAGGTTTATAGTCACCGTTTGCTCTAGTTGTTCCAATACAATTTGATCTGAATTTTTAAGCTTATACTATGTATGTTTTTTTAGGTGCTATAATGGTTAAATTCTCAGTCAATGACCATATATCATACCTGCCAACTACTTAAATCACTTGCTTAAGACAGGGTTTGATATGCAATTAATTTATTTAACCTATTTAAATTTGCTCTAGCCGGTCTTAAAACAGATGCCATATTTTCGGCGCTCAGGGGGGCATGACCATATTTTTGTCTTCCCAAGGTAACACCCTTCTTTTATATATCTAGAATGAAGATAGTTATTTCATTCGTTTTATAACAAAATACAAAATTTTCAAGACATATGTACATATAGGACATAAGAAGTGCATAAATTTGTCTTCTTTGTGTAAACTAGATTGCACATCTGTAGACTTGGTTACTTAGGATAGGTAGGTGTTGCAATATAGCTTCGCTTGGTGCAGTTCTTATGACACTGTTAGACACTTTTCATCCGTTACTATGAGCATGAGGAGTTGAAGAATTTAGATCCCAAATTCTCATCAGTTGCGCATTATTTTTGTTTCTGAAAAGTTGATTGATGAAGACAGATACTGTAGTGTTCCCTTTTCATCAACTGTCAGATAGGACTGAGTATTGACTTAGTCTTGTTCAGCAGTTAGAAGGTAGTAACTCTTTCAGTTAGTTTGGTCAGCGAGTTAGTCAATCAATAAAATCAGGTTGCTGCCTTGTTAAGTGGACTCACCACTAGAAGTGCCTGCAGTTGTCCTCAGCAAAGGAATGTGGAAATGAGTTAGTCAGCTGCCAATAACTTGTGGAGGTTGTTTGTGAGTTATTTCTCTCCAATTATGAATTTGACTACCATAACTTCAAGATTGCAAGAGATGGAGTTTATAGGCAACACTGGGAAGGATGAAGGGCATCTTGAAAATCACAAAAGTAAAAAAAACCTCTTCCTGTGAGTGACACAGTTACAGTAATCCTTTTAGCCTGGGACAAAAACCCATAGGTATGGCTAGAGCAAGTTCTAGGGACCAAACCCTCCAGCAGCCATCGTCATTTCAGTTATGCAGCAGCAACAGTAGTTAAAGCAGGACGTGGGAGTTATAGGTGTTGCCTATAGTCTATCAGGGGGAAGAGAAGTCATCACCAGCAGCCATTATCAACAGGTGACAGTAGGATACGATTTGGGTGTCTAAGATCCAACTATCATCCAGCTTCATCCTAGGATCCCATTCTCTATGCTAGGATGTCTAGTATTATGTAGAATGATTCTTTTTTCTATGAGCTGTCATAGTTGTCAAAAGAATAAATGAAATGTTTTGTTATTAGTCTTTCTTATATTATTTTTTGCATGTTTCTTGGATAGGAACTTTTCAACGGTATTAGAGCTTTATCTTGCCATCTTGTGGGAAAACAAAAAAACCAAAACAAACTTTTCAAATAAAAAGAAAATAAAAACCAAAAAATTTCACACTTCTATATTGCATGTCAGCAAGCAATAGGGTTATTCAGTGTTCCACGGGGACGCGTTCCCCTCCTCCCCACACCCCCCCTAATAAACCACCCACATCTGAGATGGGGACGTCCCCGAGACGGGGGGATGCTTGGGAAACGTCTCTCTGCTGTCCCCCAATCGTCTCCGAGTTTCGCTCCCGTTTCTTGAACGTCTCCTTCTTGGTGGGGACATTTCCTTGCCATTTCTGGTAGGGAGATGCCAAAAAACTGCCTAAGAGACTTTCAAACGTCCCCTCAACCTTAGGAAATGTCCAGACGTCCCCTCAAAAAAGCAAAAAAATAATGATTTTTTGTTAAAAAAATAAAATCTAAATCCTATGTAAGTGACTTTTATCGATGATATTTTTGATTTTCATTTGTTTTGTTTGAAAGTTGAAACATTCAACTTGTTGTGCGAGTAAGGGAGCTGAAGAGTGAAGAGTGAAGACTTACAGGGAGTGATTGACTGGTGTGTTGGCAGCGTGACTCCATAGCAAGGGCGACTGCAAGATTGAGGGGCACACAGGCACATGTATGTAGTTTTTAGTTTTACTGTTTTAGTTTATTTTAATTTTTATTCCTTACTGCTATGCCCTCTGCTTTGGCGGGCTTCTGCAAAGCCCACAATCATTGTATTCCATGAGATGACCTCTCTTTGAGGCATTCAGTCAAAGTAGTTCATGCGCCTTGCCAGTGCTTCCACATTTTGCATACATATCTACGGGAGCATTAAATTTTTTTTAAATGTTTTAAATTTTTATTATTTTAAAGTTTTTGCAACCCATGTTAACAACTTAACAGTTAACTGTTAAGTTGTTAATTGAAACTCTTATCAGTTATGCTTTGATGGATGTACATACCCTGTTCCAAAGCGACTATTTATAATTTTATAATTGCATTTGCTTGAAACTTGAAAGTTTCTAAAGCCTATTCAATTTCAGAATTTCTAATTTCAAAATTTCTAAGCGTTACACCTGCCAATTACAAATCTATTTTGTGCATATCTTGCAATATTGCAATCCATGAGACCACATTTCTAAGTTTTTTCATTTTTGGCAATAAATTAATAATCATACAGTGATACTGCTGTGCATAGGTCTGATTTTTTTTTTTTTAACATTGTAGGACCTAGGTCTGTTTTCTTTTTAACATTGTAGGTTTGATTTTGTTTTTAAATCATTTTTTGCAGCATCATTATCATAATGAGTTCATACAGCAGAAGTGACGATGAGGGTCAAGAGGTTGAAGCAGAAATTCGAAGTGAAAATGAATCATCTGATGATCTAGATATTAAAATAGAAGGGAAGGGTGAACATGGCTCAAATACTCAGTCTCAAACTGCCACAGGTTCTATTGGGAGTAAAAATAATAGCTTCCCTTCACAAATCCTCCAAAAATGGGCCAAGGGCCCCTTTGATCCAAAATCACCATTAAAACAATTTGCATCTAAGATAGTAGCAAAGCCTGAGACAACTGGGGGCACTAGAAAGTGGAAGTGCCACATGTGTAATCTTGAGTGGTTTGACAACATTACTAGAACTAATGCTCACTTTCTTCTTGTTTGAGGCAAAGGTGTAGATGTATGCCAAAAGGTGGGAGGGAACATGAAGTATAGGGCTGAAATTTTAAAATTATGGGGTTGTAATGAGGATGAAGTACCTATAAATGCTAGTTTGCCACAAAGGAGTAGGGGTGATACGATTTCAGCAGTTTCTACTTCTACTTTGCGGAGTTTAAGGCCATTGAATCCATTAAGTTCAAGTGCAACAGAGCCTAAGGGGAAACGTAAGATGGCATCTTCAGAACCATTGACAGATTTATTCAATGTGCAAGCAAAGGATGAGGCAAATGATGCCATTGGCAAATTCTTCCTTGCTAATGGCATTCCATTCCATGTGGCTCGCTCTCCTTATTATAAGGAAGTTGTGTCAAAGATAATAAGGGCAAGACCATTATATGTGCCACCGGGGGAGAATAAATTGAGGACAACAATCTTGGATCAGAACTATTCCAAGATTAATATTTTGATGGAGAAGATGAAAAGAACCTGGGTCACAAGTGGATGCAACATAGTCATGGATGGGTGGATAGACATTAGGCATCGTCCATTTATCAATAGCATGGTTACATCTATAGCGGGCCCTTATTTCCTTAGGGCTATTGATTGTTTAGGGCGTAGCAAGTATGCTCATTATCAGTTCTAGATCCTCAAGGATGCTATAGAGGAGGTTGGGCCACAAAATGTGGTGCAGGTAGTCACGGATGTAGTCCATGTGTGCAAAGCTGCAGGGAAGTTGATTGAGACAGCCTATAGACACTTTTGGTGGACTCCTTGTTATGTGCATGCCATAAATAATGCACTTAAGGACATGGGTAAAATCAGCCGGATCAAATCAATTGTCAGTGATGCTAGAGATGTGCAGATGTTTATTTGAAACCACCATACTTCACATGCACTTTTCAGGTCCTTATCCAAGAAAGAATTCCTAAAATTTGTAGAGACTTGGTATGCATCATACTTTATTCTATTGGAGAGGATGCTTGAGTTGCAAGAGGCATTGCAACTAATGGTAATGACAACAGAATGGAATCGATGACCTGAGTCGAAGACACAATAGGGGTTGAGGGTTAAGGAGGTGGTGAAGAATGATGTCTTTTGGGCTGATGCCAAATACAGTCTCCATCATTGCTCTAGTCTTCATAGTTATTAGATTTGGGGATTCTAATGCACCTTCCCTTGGAGAGGTATATGAGTGCATTGATTCCATGCTTGATCAAATGAAGGCTATTGTGCGAGAGGACCCCACAATGCAATTCTACACCGAGCATATTCATCCAATCATTCAGCGTAGGTGGGAGAAGTTCAACACTCCCTTACACATGGCTGTGTATGCATTGAACCCAAAGTGGTATGTGCCAAGTCCTGATAGAATCAGACCTATAGAGGATGCTGAGGTGAAGGAAGGGTTCATGAAGGCCATTGACAAAATGTATGATCCTATAGAGGCCAACTTGCTTCGTATTGAGTGGACAAAATTTGCCACTCTTTGGGGATATTTAGAGGCGGCCAAGATAGATTTGGAGACTGTCACAGGAGGACCCCAAGTTGTGGTGGACTATGCATGGGCCTAGATCTTTGATTACTATTTTAGCCATTCGTTTGCTGTCCTAGGTTTCTAGTTCTTTTGTTGTTGAGAGGAATTGGTCTACTTATAGCTTCATCCACTTCGTTAAGAGGAATAGGCTTACTTCTAGGAGGGCAAAGAAGCTTGTGGTTGTACATAGTGCCTTGTGTCTCATTGACCGCAACACAACTACATACAAAGAGAGTCCAACAGCCAGATGGGATGTAGATCCAGAAGAGCCAACACAGATAGATGATGATGCTACATAGACAGGGCTGTTTGGTATTGGTTTAGATGAGCTTGAGCATGTGGGGTCCAACAGTTCCAGTGATAAGGAGATTGATATGGAGCTTGGAGATGATTAGATCATTAGAGGCATCAGGCCATTAGCTTGGAGCCATTTACTATTTACTATTTAGTAATTTTTTTTGAAGTTTGAAGTTTGAAGTTTGAAGTTTGCACATTGTTGATTGTAATTATGAATCATGATTATGAAATTCAAATTATAAAACATCTAGTTCTTGTTCCAATGTCTATATTTTGATTTTCAATATTCAGTGGTTCACTAGTTCAATGAAATCATTGCAATGTGTTTAAACTTTTAAGTTTTACTTTTAACTTTACTTATTCCTTAGGCTTCTACAGTTATATTGTTATACATCTTTTTATAACTAATTTTTCAAGTACTATATGTATTTCAACACTACTCCCCCACCACCCCCCTCGCCGTCCCCTCGCTGTCCCCGCCGCCGCCCCCAAACTTAGACCCCTTGTCTCCCATCTTCGAAACTTCGTGGAACATTGGGGTTATTAGAACGACAGTGACAGGGAAATGAGGTATTAGCTAAGGGAAAAGACAAAGTAGTAAATGTCACATGAAGAGAAGAAGCAATAATTTTTCGATGTAATGAAATCCTTAAGGGATGGGAAGCAACAACTCATTGAGCTCACTTTTTAGATTATGAAGGGTAAGGAAACCAACCATACTACTACTCCTTTGGGTAGTGATGCAAAAGGGACATCTTCATTTGCAGCCATGAATTAGAACATCCTAATGAAATCAGTTGTAGTTACAAGTCTATTCAAGGCCATATTTTTGTAGCAAAAAGCAGAGGCACTCAATGAAGATATGGACAGACAATAGGAAGAGGATTTGGATGCACTACGTGCAAAATATGAGGCAAAGAGTGTAGAATTTCGGGTAGATATTACCTTCATGAATTTTTTTAGGCTAAACTAGAACAAAAAATGCAATGAACAAGCCTCTTAAAGACCTACAAAGTAGGCTAAGAAAGCTCATTGTCCTCACGTTCTATGGATCCAACAAAACCTCATCTAGGGCATGGATCCAAAAGAACACATATTTTTCATTGAGCCCAATGTATGAAGAAGAAGCAATCAAATTTGTGGTCCTTTACTTGGAAGTGGTTGCACATGAATGGTGGTATCGTGTCTTAGTAACTCAAGGGCACAACCATATCACTGCCTATGAGAAAATTTTGAAGATATTGATAGATAGATTCGAGAGGCAAGCCCTTGAAGAGCATTTCAAGGAATTTGCACAACTACGCCACAAGGCGTAGTGGATGATTATGTGGTTGCATTTCATAGGATAGTAGTAATGATACCTGATGTATCAGCAAGGCGCCTAGTGTTCTTTTCATGGAAGGGCTGAAAGAACCCCTTCGAGGCCAAGTTAAGGCTCTAAAATCCAACTTCTTGTAAGTTGCTATAAAAAGCTCCCTAACCTTGGAGACTACTACACCTAGAAGATATGTCCAAGGGTCAACTTTAGAGGAGCATTACTATTAAGGAATAAGATTGTCTAGAAAGTGACAAGATGTTTCTAGAAGAACTAGAATCTTCTAGAAGAGCTAGAATCTTCTAGAAGCTAGAAGCAACTAGAAGTTATTCAAGGAAAAAAAACATTCTAGTTTAGAGTTCTCTAGAATATTAGAAGTCTTTAGATCTTAGAGCCTCCAAGTATAAATATGAGCTGTCCATTGTGAACAACACTACTGTTGGATTGTATGTAAGCAAGTTAGATCAATATAATTTCTTCAGCGATTTCACAACTATTTTGTGCTCTATTTTTTGCCCTGTTTGCTGCTGTTATTTTATTATTTGGGCTTGTTCTTACATGGTATCAGAGCTAGAAATCTTCTAACAGGGTTAAGATATTGCTGGATTGATATTTGTTTAGCAAAATAATCTTTGAAGTGGTTTAATCTACTTGTTTGAGGGCTGTTTTTTCTAACATGGACTCTACAAATGAAAGTTTGCCAATCTTTGATGGAAGTGGTTTTGCAGATTGGAAGATTGCAGTTAAGAATGCTTTGAGAGAAAAAGCTCTATGGACTATATTGAATAAAGAGATTGGAGAACCTCAACAAAAGAAAGAAAAGGAGTTATGGAAATGCAAGTTGGAGCAAGCTAGAGGAATTTTTGGTAAGGCCTTGAGTCCCAATCTCAATAGAAGGTTTTTGGATGTTGATAATGTTGAGCATTTTTTCATTGATGTCAAGTTGGTTGAGCTGCTTGCTTGGGTACTTGAGTTGGTTGCTTGCTAGGTCGAGCTACTTGCCTGTGTGTTGAGCTACTTGGTTGTGTGCTTGAGCTACTTGGCTGCTTGGTTGAGCTACCTGGCTGCTAGCTTGAGCTGCTTGCTTGTATTCTTGAGCTAGCTGGTTGCCTGGTTGAGCTAGTTGGGTGTATGGTTGAGCAGGTTGCTTGAGTGCTTCAGCTGCTTGTTAGTCTACTTTGTCAGCATTCTTGCCAACTCAGATTTCCTTATCAACAAGATGTGTCAGTTTGAAAAGTCTTTTGCATAGTCAACATTTGAATTGTCAATAGGGTGTGTATTAATTCGAGCCTCTTGATTCTGCGCGAATATTTTATGAGGTGGCTTTGTTATCACAACATTGGCTTTGTATTACCTTTAACGAATATTTTATGTGATACTATTATAGGCGACGACTTGGAGTATTAATGGAAGATTGTTTAATTCTTTCTATAATGACAACAAAGAATCTATTTCAGTATGGTGGGTGAAGGAAAAAGTCGTGTTCTTCTATACTTGGTCATAGGTTTCAAAAGTCAGTAATTAATTTATTGCCAAGACGTGTGTGAAGGTATGGGGCGGCTAAAAAAAGGAAAGCATATCGCATTTTGCTGTTTTTATTCTTTATGAGACATGAAGGTGGGAGGCATTTACTTCAAGCTTTTGTGGAAACCAAAATGAATATACCTTTTCAGTGCTTGTGTCGACTACACATAGTATCGAAGATACTTTTGGCAATAACGTTTTTGCTACTATGGCACTTATTTTGGGCAAAGTGTATTGTGCGTTAGAGAAATATGTGGGTGTTCATCAATGTGTTTATTGTGATAGTTTATTCCTACCATAGTCGACTCTTTTTGGTAGGATGTTTTTATTAAAAGTCTATCGATATCCCTTGTGTCTTGTGTGTGAGGCAACCTTGGGATTTAATTTGCCTTTTTTCTTCTTATTGGGCTATGATCGTATTTTGAAGATTGAAGGCATTGCTACATTTAAAAATATATACTCGGGCTTTCTTTTCTTAGTTTTTGTTTTTTCTAGCAATAACATGAATGTTTCTATTATGTTGAAGATGAAAAAGGCATTTAGTTATGAGATTATGATGTGTAGAACAAGCCATGAGTAAAGCATATATGAAAGTTGTGAGCATATTTCAGTATCATGGAGGATACTTGTGTTAAAGAGTTGTATTTTTGATATGCTTGACTTCAGATTGAATGCTATATGTGAGGCTGGTCGGTTTTCAGGTGATGACTGCAATATTTTATCAAATCTAAGTGAAGTGCTTCGGAAAGAGAAGATAATGGAAAATGCTTGCTGTATGAGCCACGATATATGATTCTTGTGTTAAGAGCTTCAATGAGTTGTTGAAAAAGACGGGCTGCATAGTATGAAGCGGGTGCTGTTGTGCATGAGTTACAGCCATAGTTTGAAGGTTGTGTTCGTTGTTTTAATTGTGCAATAAAAGGAATACTTATCGCCTTGTGTTGAAGATGAATGTTCATGGTAGTGTGTGTGTTGCCTTTTGAATCTACCCTGTTTGGAGGAATCCTGAAGCAGTTTTCTGAGTTGTGTGTGGAATGTCAATATAAGGATGAATTTTTGTTTAGAAATCTGTTTTGCAGTCTCTGAGTGAGTGATGTTTTGAGCAGCTTGTATTCATGCTTGAATCTTATTACATAGGCAATCATTGTATTTGGGAAGAGTGTTTCAGTGGCTTTTTAGCATCTTGTGTACCGAATTGTGTGAAGTGATTAAGTGCAGGTGGAAGGAGTTTTGTGTTCAGTTTCAAGAATTCTATAAGTCTGAAGTTGGTACTTCAGCAACATTGGAGTTGGTGCTTCAGTTGGTTCGGAGTTGGTGATTCGAAGGAGAGTTGGTGCTCTTAGTGGGTTGGTGCTCACTTGTGTAACTGGGTTGGTGTCCTCTGAAGATAATAAAAGCAATATTTTGCCATGGTTTTTTACTTGAAAGGGTTTTCCACATTATCTCGATGTTCATGGTGTTTATCTTGTTCTGTGGTTGCTGTTAATGTTTGATTTCTGATTCATATGGTTTATTTGGTTTTAAGTTTTAAAGTTTTGGAATATTGATTCACCCCCCCCTTAGTATTTCCTGTGTGCTCTTTAGATAATCCAATAGAACTATGGGAAAATTTAGAAAAAGATTATAAAGATGCAAATATTGCTAATGTGTTTAGCATAAAGAAAAAATTGGTGAACATAGGCCCATCTGATTTTGAAAAAATGGCTGCTTACTTTAATGAGGTTACATATTTAAATGCCCAACTAAAGAAAATAGGTGTTGAATATGCAAAAAAGAATTTTCAGTTGATTTCAATGGTTGAAAATAAGCTTCCCCAACCTTACAAGGCATTTAAAGAATCAAGGAAAAGGGTTATTCAATTAACTCCTAATAGCCCCCAACAAACTTTTGATCAATTTTGTAAGTCAGTTTTAGATGAAGAGGCTCAGCGTATTAAAGAAGGTTATATTAAGAAGAATCATGTGTATGCAGATAAGGGTGAATCATTTCCTAGATATGTTGATGGAAAGAAGAATTGGAAAGGATATAATAAATTTCGATATAATGATGGTTCTAACCAGTTTTCTAGAAATGAAGGTGTAGAAAAGCAATTGGAAAGAAAACCCATTATTTGTAGATATTGTGGAGGTGAGAATCATATGGATTTTGTTTTTTTGTAGAAGAGGAACAATGAAAGACAACAATACAAGCCGAAGCAAGAAGGGTTTAAGGAAAGACAGATAAACAAAGTTTTATAGCCATCTCCAGGCAAGTAAAATCAAGTCTAGAGGTAACTTCTAAACCCGAAAATAAATCTAGAGTAAAGGGAGGATACTTTGCTTCAGATTCTAATAAAGAATGGATTTTAGATTCAGGAGCATCTTTTTACATGACTGGAGATAGATCTTTATTTACTGATTTTCATGAAGGAAAAAATTCAAATCAATAAATCACTATTGGCAATAAAATGAAACTATCAGTTCTAGGAATGGGGACTGTTAGTGTAACAAATGGAACTTTGAAAAATGTTTTACTGGTTGAAGGATTGAGGGTGAATCTTATTTCAGTATATAGAATTGCTCAAGTTGGATATGACTTTGTTGTCACTGTTGATCAAGTTATCGTAAGAGATAGAAAAGACCCAAAAAGTGTTATTGCTATTGGTAGAATTTACCATAAAGAGAGTTTCTTTAATTTGTTAGATTTGTTCATGATGAATACACTCTCCAAATGGAACTTTGAAAAATGTTTTACTGGTTGAAGGATTGAGGGTGAATCTTATTTCAGTATATAGAATTGCTCAAGTTGGATATGACTTTGTTGTCACCGTTGATCAAGTTATCATAAGAGATAGAAAAGACCCAAAAAGTGTTATTGCTATTGGTAGAATTGACCATAAAGAAAGTTTCTTTAATTTGTCAGATTTGTTCATGATGAATACACTCTCCCATGCTTTTGTTGCTCAAAGTGATATACAAATTATAGAAAATTACAATGCATGGTTAGAATGAATATGGTTAGAGGATTAACAAAGATCTCAACATTTGAAGGGGTACATGAAGGATGTGTGTTAGGTAAACACCATCGAGATCCTTTTGACTAAGGAAAAATATGGAGAGCCAATCATCCACTACAACTCATTCATAGTGATTTTATGTGAACCAAGATATCCTTCAATCTCAGGTGCTAGGTACCTTCTCACTTTTATTGATGATTATAGTAGACGATTATGGGTTTATTTTCTTGAAAGGAAAAGTGAAGTATTTGAGGTATTTCAAAGGTTTAAGGCATTAGTTGAAAAGCAAAGTGGAAAAAAAATTAAATGCCTAAGGACAAACAATGGGGGTGAATATTGCAATTATGCATTTGAATCATTTTGTGAAAAATATGGCATTAAGGTACAAAGAACCGTTCCATATACTCAACAAAATGGAGTAGTTGAATGGATGAACATAACTCTTTTGGAAATGGAATGTTGTATGTTGCATTTTAAAAGTTTGCATAATAAATTTTGGGGATTGGCCGTCTCTTGTGCTGCACATATTGTGAATAGAATCCCTACCAAAGCCCTCACAAATATCACTCTTGAAGAAGCATGGAGTGGAAGAAAGCCTCACATCGGGTATTTTAAAGTGTTTGGGTGTATTGCTTGGGCTTACATCCCAGAAGAAAATAGGAAAAAACCAGAATCAAAAAGTCATAAATGTATGTTTATGGGCTATAGTGAAGAGTCAAAGGCTTACAGATTGTATGATTTGAAAACAAAAAAGATCTTTATTAGCAGAGATGTAAAGTTTGATGAACATTCACAGCTTACAGCCACAAATGATTTCCACATTTCAGATATTTCACAAAGAAATGGAAACTCTATTAATGAGGATGATAAGAGCACTACTACTAAAGACGATATAACTAATAGTAGTGATGAAGAAGAAGAACTTCCAGTTAGACAGAAGACAAAGAGTATTGAAGAGATATACAAAGAAAGTCCAAACTCCAAGGAAGGAATGGCAGTGCCCTCATGGAAAAAGTCTTACAAATAAAT
Source organism: Sequoia sempervirens (assembly GCA_007258455.2). Lineage (NCBI taxonomy): Eukaryota > Viridiplantae > Streptophyta > Pinopsida > Cupressales > Cupressaceae > Sequoia > Sequoia sempervirens. The sequence continues at coordinate 3,980,127 of VDFB02292527.1, read as the reverse complement.
GACCCAATCTCATATGAGCAAGCTAGAGGGAAGATAGAATGGGAGCAAGCCATGAAAGAGGAATATGATGCATTACTAAAGAATAGCACTTGGGAACTTGTGCCCCTTCTCAAAGGTAAGAATGTTATTGGTTGCAAATGGGTTTACAAAACGGAATTCAAATCTAATGGAGCCATAGAAAAATACAAAGCTAGATTGGTTGCTAAGGGATTCAATCAAAAGGAAGGTGCTGATTATGAAGAAACATTTGCTCTTGTCATCAAAATGAACATAGGTAGAATTATTCTTTCTTTGGCTGCTAGTCTTGGATGGCATGTTCATCAAATGGGTGTTAAAAATGATGGCATGTTCATCAAATGGGTGTTAAAAATGCTTTCTTAAATGGAGATTTAGCTAAAGAAATACATATGAATCAACCACTTGGTTTTGTAGATGAACAACATCCTCACCTTATTTGTAGATTAAAGAAATCACTTTACAATCTAAAACAAACACCAAGAGCATGGAACAAAAAGATTGACAAATACTTTCAGCTTCATGGGTTTAAAAGGTGTAGATCTGATCCACATCTTTATTTGAAGAAAGTCCAAGATGAGATTATTCTTGTTGCACTTTATGTAGATGATTTACTCATTGCTGGACCGAATATTGGGATAATCAATGATTTAAAATCAGATCTTAAAAAGACATTTCATATGAGTGATTTGGGAGAATTAAACTATTTTCTTGGTTTACAAGTTTGCAGACTACATGATGGATTGTTCATCTGCCAATCAAAATATGCTTTGGATATTTTAGAAAAATTTAACATGCTAGAATGCAAGCCAACTTCTACTCCCTTTCAGTCTGGAATCAAACTTACTAAAGAATGTACTTCCAAGAGGGTAGATGCTACTTTATACAGACAACTTGTGGGCAGCTTGGTTTATCTAACTCATTCTAGACCAGACATTAGTTGCAGTTAATCAAGTATTGAGATTTATGCAGGAACCTAAAGAAAATCATTGGTTGGCTGCAAAAAGGATAAACGTTGAGAGATATCAGTTTCCACCCGCAAAGATTTGACAATCATCTCAAAAACTTAAGAAGACCAAAATTCTTTGGGGAGGGCATGCATGCATATCCAAAGATAGGCTGTCGTAGGGATTTCCTCCAAAGAATTGAATCCCACTTGGCAGTGCTTTATAAATAGAGTCTTTCAATTTTCCCTAGTCCAAAGCTAAAGCTTTTCCAGATAAATTTGGGAGCCCAAGAAACAATAGATCAAACTCCTACCTTGGATGGTGGAGACATTTTTTCCTAAATTTTTCTACATCCAAATTGATAAGTGGAGAATCCTCAAGGGCTAGCATGCAAGAATTTGATCCATTGCTTGCCAAAGTCATCTTCTTTGGACTTATTGCTGCTATTACAGCATCAATTCCCTACTCCTCAATCAAGATCCAGATCCAGCTACTGTGTCCCTAAATGATCATGAGGGGAGGCAGCCTGGCCCCGTGCCAGGCCATCAGAGTTGAAATTGGAGATCAAAATCCCAGAAAACTATGAAAAACATGCAAGGAAAGCTAAATAGAAACAAAAAATCACCAAACCCTAGTAAAGCTCATTTCTCCTCACAATTATTCCTAAGATTTACCCCAGAGAATATTTTTTTTCATGTTCTAATTTTTTAAGCCCACCATTGAAGTTGCTATTATTAATGCTATAATACTTAACATTTTAAAAAGTTTTATCTGTGGTTCCTTTAACTCTGTGGTTTATTAAGATGTAATTATTGCTTGAACTCTGTCTGAGCTGCAGCTTTTCTTGATTACAAGTGCAGTGGAGCTGGCGCTCACCTATTCAAAGCATGGGCGATATACTTGAATCGGTCCATAATTCTGACACCAGAGGTACTCTTTTTAGAATCTCATCTCAAGCACTGGATATCATTTAAAATTGATCTTGCAATGTATATTTAGGAGTTTGTATTCAATTCCTCTTTGATGTGTGAATTAGTTCAACCTATAGAACTTACCTGTAAGAGTTTACTGGTTTATTAATGGGACAGTTCTCCAGAGATGGCCGAGAACTTGTTTCAGAGGACCAGGGATCTCTTTTTTGAACATGATTAGCTCTGTTACCAGTTTGCTGGGAAAATAACCTGTATCTGGGTACAGTTCTCTCTGGGTTTGGGTTCAGGTCTGGTTTTCTCTGGGTACAGGCAGGGCCTTTTTTAACATTTTTTTGACTTTTTTTTTTGTTTTTTTGACTTTTTTTTTGTTTTTTGGTTTTCATAGTTTGACCAGTCAACTTGAAAACCTAACCTTAAATCCTAGATTGAATTTCAAAACAACTGAAAACATGTATATATATGGTTACCTGAACTTAATTCCTGTTATTATGCTAAAATATGTATATATTGATGAATTCTTATATATTTTTTGTATGTACATATCCAAAACATACCCAACATTTTTTTCGCCGTACCAGCATACCTGAACCCAACTTGTAACTTAGATGATTGGGTTTATTTTGATTTTCTAAAATGTGAAGCTTGTACTGGTGTCTTAACAGTAAAAGAAAAAAGAGTATAATTAAGTGTTGTAAATGCAATTTAGGACAGAATATAACTTCTAAATTAAAAATACAATTAATTTCCCAAAAGATATTGATATCTAAAATTTAGAGCTGCATTTTTAAACATATTCTATATTATGCAGAAATTTGTTTTGAAATTGTGATTTTTCCAGTTTTTCAGGCAACTTTTCTTAATCTCAAAAGTTGTAATCTTTATTTTGGCTATAATTTTCATTACATTGAAGCTTTGTTGCCATTCGGTATTCACCTATACATTAGAATTTTATGCAAAATCTAGCCCGTAGTTGTTTTATGCACTTGCTTGCTGCTCATTCCAGGCCCATTGAGTGTTGGATGTTCACTTGAGTACATTAACAGACACTTTTTTCCTTTCCTTTTTAGCCTTTATTCTTTTAAAATAGTTGCTGGGATTTTAAATTTAATTTCAGACCAGGAAGCTATTAATTTCTCGTGTATTTTATGAAATCCATAGAATTAATAGCATATATCACTTTTGCAATATACACATCAGAAAATTTTCATCATTAGAATTTCTGAACTAGCTAAAGCAAACATGCTTGCTGCTTTGCAGGGGGATCGCACAGACAAGCGTGACACAAGTGCATTTAATACTTGGAAAGATATCATCATCCCTGGAAATGTTGAGGATAGCATAGTACTGCAGAAAGCTGGAACAAGTGATGTGGTTAAACCTATTCCCTTATCGAAGAGGAAGTACCTTGCAAACTTCTTAGGCCGGGCACAAGGGAAAGTTGGTCGACTTCAACTTTTAGAGATGTCGAAGCGGTTCCCAGAGAAGGTTTGTCTGTTTCTGTGTTTCATAGTACAATACACCTCCTGCAATTATTCTGCATATTTTGGAGGTGTCTTGGATTCACAAGTTTTTCATTATCTCAAGACTCAATTCAATATTTCTTTCATTGTTTTCATTTGCATTGAAAAACCTAGTTATTAGGGCCATGAATAACATATTTAATATTTAGGAGCAATAGGTTTTCACAGTTCATATTAATGAATATTTGTAAAGATTTTTGTAGAAAATTGTGTAGCATATTTTTACATCAACTTTTTGGATCACACTTCATAATCCACCATCAGGAATTAGGATGACTTGAGCATAAGATTGTGAAGATAAATTCTAGAACCACTTAAATAATGCTCAAGATGCCAAGACAGGTGGGTTACATCAGGAGATCCAGGGGGAGACTAGAAGGGTTTAAGACACAATATTATAAATTAATAAATGTGAGATGAACTTGTAATATGTGACAATTAATATCATTGAAGAAGAAATTGCAATTAATTGTAGAAATCGTGAATTGCTGCCGGTTGCAAATTTTTCCTTCTTAAAATCTCTGATTTTTCTGAAATTGTGGTCAACAATTTTGACTGTTTAATTGCATATAAATTGCAGTAAAATTGTGCAAAAACTCTGTTGTGCATGTTTTTCAAATATTAGGGTTTAAATCTGCAACAGACATTTTTTAAAGGTTTTAACCTTTTTTAATTTTATCAGAATATATAACGAAAAATGAAAAAGAGGTTGGCCACAGCCGACATGTCCTTGGCAGGACCAATGCAGGCTCTGTTGCCAATCTTAGTATGTTGCTCTCCATGATTCATTTACCAAGTAGGGCACCCCTTAAATACACAAAAGGCTGCCTATAAATTGTAATGTCACTGTTCCAACATGACTTCAATGAAGGCCAACTATGATTAATAGTGCCGGATTGATCTGAAGAAAGGAACAGGTTGCAAATTCCACAGAGATTCAATTTAACTTTCATTTACTTATTAAATTTATAATTATATAAAATTTCTTGTAAATTTTTATTGAAAGAAAAAAAAGATTACTTTTTCTTTTTTTAGACTTCAGGAATCGGGTAGCTCCCCCTATCAACTGCAGTGCGCCTGGTAAACTTTTTTCACATGACCGGTGACACTGGTGCGACACGTCCTCTGGTACTATGGGGATGGAGGGGAGACTAGATCTCGTGACCTCTTGCCTGCAATAGGATGCTTTAGCCAATCGAGCTAGGCCCTCCACCCCAAAAAAAAAGAAGAAGAGATTACTTATTAATATTAATAGCTTTTGTTTATTCATTAATATTAATAATTTTATAAAATTTTGCATTTTAGCTTTTTTAATTTTAAATTTAATAAAATATATTTCAACAAAAATAAAAATACAAATTTATATTATTTATATTTAATCTCAATTCTTTGTCTGAATTTTATCAGTTAAGGAATTTGTTTTTTTCTTCCACCAAACTCGAACATGAACTTGGTGACATAGTTCTATGGTAATGCCAAATGAAAGTCTATGGTCCAAAGCATTGAAGTAGAAATCACAAAAAAATCACAATCATAGGGAATTGTCGTTTGTTGTGATCTTTTCCCTCTTAAAATCGCCTTTTCTTTTTGAAATCGTGGTCAATGATTTTGACTGTTTATTTGCTGTTTAATTTTGTTTAAATCACAATTAAATTGTGCAAAAGCTGTCTGATGTGTGTGTTTTTCACCTACCTTCAATTATTTTCGTTAGGCTTTTCACAAATTTTGTATGATGCTATTTTGCCAGTTATTAGCATCTTTGACTTCCTCATTTGCCAATCTATTTTCTATTTTGTTTTTGGATGATCATTGGTGTTGGATTGTGATATTTTCAAAGCTGCTGAGTAGTTGACTGCATGTTCAATAATTTGATTCATTTTTGAGTTTCGATGTAATCTTTATTAAAGACATTAAACTTACACAGTCCATAATGTTAGATATTGAATGGTGTATACTTTTTCCATCAACATTTGGGATTACACTCCATGATCCATCATCACGATGTAGAGAGCAAGAAAAGAGAAAGTCAAATCCAAAAAGTATAATCTTTATTCTATAGGGTTATTTTGAATTGGGTAAGCAACAGTTTGAGTCACCTTCTATTAGGAGCATGGTAGTATTTGTGTCTTTGGCTAGCTCAATGCCTCCTTTGAGTTCAAGCAACTTATTCTTTTTATTTGTTTGTAGTTCCAGACATAGTATACATGCTCACTAAGTACTTGGTGAGTACTCAAGGACTTTTTTGCCTAGTTGAGTACTCTTGAAGTTAATTTGCATTTTCAGGAGGCCAAGTACTCATTGAGTCATAGTGCTAAAACTCAGTGAATTCATACCAAAAAATCGCCAATGCAATGCAAAAAGGTGCCTGGGATAGAAAAATGCGGAAAAAATGCAATTTTCACATTCAAAAAGCATGGTTTTCTTTTTACAAAATCATGAAAATGACATGTGTCATGAAGATTTGTGCGGTCTTGAAAGCCTTCATTTGGGCTTGGTGGCCGGGGCTCCACCTCTAGACCCTGCCCTATACAGCAGAAGGGGTGTCACCCTCAAACCTCGCTAGGGGCACTGCCCCTCAACCCCACTAGTGGTGCTACCCCCACCAAACTCATTTAATACATTTTGTAACTGTATTTTGTATAAAAATTATATATTTTTAAAAATTCAAGTATTTTTTAAGATGTCGAGTTTTGTTGAGTCAAAAAATGATTGGTCGATTGAGTCTAAGTCAAGCCCAAGTATGTGAACTATGGTTCCAAGAATTGCCTGTATGCTGTCACGAGTGATACATTCGAGTGTCTTAGGATTTCTTGGGTTCTAGTATGACCATTCTTTCGTTTGTAAGCCTCGTCAAAGTTAGATTTGAGCAAGCCTTTAGTTGGAGTCCATTTGGGTTAGGGTTTATAGTGAAATAATATTATAACTTTATTTGTAATATGCTATAGTCCCCTCCCACAAGTTTTTGCCAGGTCTCTGATGTTAGGGGATGAAAAGTTTTCCTTTTTCTATCAAAGTATATAATGTCTGTGGCTGTTAGCTGGTTTGATTTTTGAGCTGAGAGTTTCCATTACAATTATCTTCCCAGAAATGGGCAACACTGACATTCCAAATTTGTCATTTTGAGCCCTTGTGACAATTTATTAGAACCCTTCTTGATATGTCATAGTATTGTGGAGGGTTTCCTTTCCATTCAATGCTTGTCAGATTATCACTTTGCATTTTGAGGTATTTTTGAAAAAAATATTGACACCAAATAATATGTGGGTTGGATAGAAGTCTCCATGAATATTTCATTGCCAAAGCTTTGTTTAAACAATATGCATTGTGCAATGCAATGTAATCAGTGATATGAACATAAACGACAAAAATCTATATTTCACAATGCTTGGACTAAACTCTCAATTTAATTTGCTCTGTATATCTCTGTGATATTAAAATACCTTAAAAAAAAAAAACAGCAGGTTTTCCTCATTTTTGCTTTTTTGTACACTTTTTGAATATATAAAATTTCCCCAATTAAATCCAAATTTTTTGAAAAAATCCTAAATTTTGTGGTTTGCCATTTTTTTCCCCAAAAGATTTTTTCTGCTATGATTAATATAATTTGTAAAGTGATATAGAGTACAGATGATGCTATTTCATTATTACATAGATAATAATAGGCGTAAGAAATGATATGCAAATAGTTAGAATTAAAACTTGAAGATAAAAAAGGAAAAACGTGTAAATTAAGATAAGAAATGTATCCCATATGAGATAGGTGAGGTTAATTACATTGTAGAAATTAAATCAAAGTAGAGAATGAGGAACTAAAATAAAAATAAAATGTGGGGTGGAAAGTTAAAAAAGTGAAATCCGTTAAATCAAAACATTAAGAGTATCAGGTTCAGTTACCATGTCCTGCGGAAATGTAGGAGGTAAATAACAAAGAAAGGCGTAGAAAAGGAAAATAAGTCAAAGGCTTCAAAAGGAGGAAGGAAGATGCCATAAAAATCATAGTGGTAAAGTATGAGGAGGGATGGTATGTAGTAAATGTTAAAAGGATGAGAATATTGTGAGTGGTGAGAAATAGAAAAATTGTGGTAAAATGGGTTGAAAGTAAGCACAGAATACAGAGATGGGAGGAAGACAAGGGCAAGGAGAGAGAGAGAAGCACAGAATACAGAGAAGGGAGGAATACAAGGACGAGGAGAGAGAAGGGTCAAGTCCTGTAGGGTGAGAAAAGGTTAAAAGAAAATAAAAAAAAGAAATGCAATACAAGAAAAAGTGAGTAAAGTGATGATGAAAGATCATAAATACAAAGGATGAATAGAAGTGAAGCCCAGAATATAGGCAGAGAATCCTGGAAAAAGAGCAGAAAGAGGTGGAAGAAAGATAGGGGTGAACCAGAATTGCCTTATAAATAATAAGGCAAAGGAGAGGACTGCAGCCCAGTGTCACAGGAGAGAGAAGATTCAAAAGGACTCATTTATAAATAAACAATATCTGAAATGAAATCTTATAAGCCCTTCCAAGAAGAATTTACAAGAATTTATATCTGGCCTTAATTTTCATTTGGCACTTCCAGAAGTTTACTTAATCTGGGCATACAGATAGTTTGTAATTCATATATCCTTTTTGTGATTTGTGTGGATCTCATTTTTGTTGCTGGTGGTGAGATATTACAAGAAATACACACAAATAGCTTTAATGCTAGCCACTAGGAACTGGTTTATGGCTTCAACTGAATCAATCTAGCTCTTTATCTCATGAGTTTTTTGGCATAGCATGCCTAACAACATGAATTTCCGAACTGCTTTCTTCTGAAAGAAGTAAGTATCAGGCTGATTGTGCTTGAACTAATAATATCTTAGATCCGTATTAGACAGCTTGAGTTGGTTTGATGGTGAAGGCATGTGTGCTTTGTTATAGAGGTCACAAGTTTGAATCTGGAGGGTATAGGGTTGTGCATCTCATTGAACAATATATAAGGTAAATGGGAGATCAATATCCTTATGCAATGCTTGCATAAAGTGATTCTCGTTTGGTGTCTCACTTGTCAATGACCTTAAAAACTACCTTTACTTTTACCTTTATATACTGTGTGTGTATATACCAAAAACTGGAAAATGTCGATATTCATCTTTACAGCCTTTTGCTAACCAAGTCATTCAGTACTGTCTTCCAGTTGATTCCATGGCATCCTTTTCCATCTGTGGAATGCACAGTGGCACTCAAATTTGATAATTTATGGTTTCTTTATGTCAGTAAGTTTTCATTACGCTAAAACTATGTTCAACTTGTCTACTATTTACAATTGTGACTTTGATTGGTGTTTAAACTGGTTGGGTGAGTAGGTTTCAGAGCGCTAGTCCTAAAATTTTTGTTAGTGGTTTTATGTTTTATATTCCTGTCAAGAAAATGCAAAACAAATATGGAGTGCAAAAATTTAGATGAATTAAAATGAGCTGAAGGTAATCTGTTTGATGAGTCAAGATTAACCAGTGAAAATTCAAGGAACCATAAGTTTTGAATGTTTAGAAATCCTTGGAAGTTTTTTTCAATATCAAATTCTGAAATCTTATTGTTAGGCGAAGATATAGAACCCTTGTCCAATTTCCTTAAGAAATTTTATTTTTTAATACAAGAAGTCGGTAAATTCTTATAGGAAAATATATTATTTTATAGAAATTAGGCGAATCATTTTCTTTTGGCAAAGATTTTTGGTAGAAAAATTAAGAGAAATAGCCAGGAGAATATTAGCCTCTAAAATTTTCCCTTGTGTTGGGCTTCAGCCTCTTGAGTAAGTGTTGTTTTTCAAGGAAACTTATGGACTAATGCTCATTATTCCAAAAATTAAAATGAAACTTCTTTTCAGTCTTAGGATCAATATGGTCAAGGTGTTTGGAATGCACCCTTTAATGTCGCCTCAGATGGTTTTTCAATTTTTGTGTGAGAGTTGTAGCTACAGATTTATGCTCATGGGCTGATAATGATTGACTAAGTAAGTACTAAATATTTCTCAGCTTCAAAGATCATAAATTGCATGAAGGTTTGCTCTTTGTATTTGAGATAATGTATTTGTTTGAATTTTTTTCAACTTATTGGGGATAAGTGGGTCATATATTGATGCCCCACCTTGATGATTATTTTATGTTGGTTTTCATCTTGATCTTTAGAACACTATTTTAATTTTTTGCATTAATACTGTTGAGCATCTATCTTATCCTTAACTTCTATGATAACATTCAAATGGACATAGTTTCCATGCAATTATTTTAGACTTTCTGTTTAATAATGGAAATATATATTTTTCATTCAACAACTTTAGTCATGTTCATTTGGCCAAATGAGCATTTGTGTTAACAGTTGGAAGCGCCAGAGCTGAAATTTAGTGGTCCTGAGAAACTTGGAAGGAATGAATACTTTGAACATCTGCGAAATGCTAAGTTCTGTCTGGCTCCACGAGGAGAGTCATCTTGGACTCTACGTTTTTTTGAGGCCTTCTTTGTGGTGTGTATTCACTTACCTTCACTCTAGATCTCCTTCCCTTAATTTAACTGGTGCATTTTGGGGCATATAAGAACCATGGGATTGTCTATAATGTTTGAGCCTCATTTTTGGGTGCTAGTAAACTTTCCATTGAAACTTCCACTGCAAATATTTATTTATGTCTTGTATATAGGAGTGTGTACCTGTTATCTTGTCAGATCAAATAGAATTGCCTTTCCAAAACGTTCTAGATTACAGTCAATTTTCCATCAAGTGGCCTGCCACACGCATAGGAGTGGAGCTTTTGGAATATCTAGATTCCATAGCAGGCAAGTGTTTTTCAAAACACTCTTTAGTTTACTTGTATTTGGTTCTCTCAGCAGGACCTATATTAACCTGTTTGGATTCAATTTTTACCAGATGCTGAAATAGAGAGGATGATAGCGAGAGGTCGAGAAGTGAGATGTTTGTGGCTATACAGCCCCGAAAGCCTAGGATGCTCAGCAATGACTGGTATACTATGGGAACTGCAACGGAAAGTGAGACACTTCCATCATTCTGCAGAAACATTTTGGTTGCACAATAGCTCAGTTGTCAACAGGAACCTTGTTCCCTTCAACAAGTGGAGTCCTCCAATGCCTCTTCCTTAATTTGTTGTTTTGGCTCACAGTTGAAGGCATAATTCTAAAGGTGGTTTTGATAGAGACTTTGTGCTTACAAACATGTATCATATTTCATATCTTATTTATTTTAATTATATTTTAAATAAATACCACCATTTGCATTTTAAATTATCCTGCGTGTTCTAGCATTAACTTTCATATTTGCTAAGCATTCATTTCTCTTGCCAAAGTTTGTCTGTCTTATTGGATTACAGCAGACTCCTGATCGACATTTTCAATATAATCAAGTCCCATGCCTTCTACACGCAGACTTTAAAGTGAAGTATAGAGCTTTATGTTTGTTTTTTTCATCTTTATATAAAATATTTGATTTGCTTAAATATATTGAATTTAATGGTATGTTGATTTTTAGCGCTACCATGGGATGTAAGTCCACGATGGAATCTAGTATGGCCTGTTGAAAGAATGTAGAGTCGAACCATGTCTTTGGTTGGCCAGTAATATGCCACTTTGGAATCAGAATGTTTGTAAAATGACAGAGAAATACAAAGTGCCAAACAGCGCATAGCTAATGCACTTGACTATCCTAGTGTTTCCGGACATAGTGTTGGGTGGTCAAGTTGATTTTTTGTGTTTGGAATAAATCTCAACTATTAATACACGAGGACAGCGTGCTTTATACTCAAGAACCATACAAAGAAGCATGTGATGACAACATAGAGCAAAATCCATTACAAACGATAGCCCAGTGCTTTGCTTTTATTAATAACCAAGTAGAAGAGCCCATATCTTTTCTAGATCACAAAAACATGTATTCATTTTTACACATCTAATATTATGGTAGGACATTTAAAAAACTTGCTAAAAGAACTTGAGGATGGAAATTTAGTAGGCCAGAATCCCTAGCAACTAGTTATCTTGCATTCCAAATTGCTAGTGGGAGGATGAAAAGTCAAGGTAGCTATATTAGGTGGCAAATTGTGGGCATTGTCCATGAATGAGAATCAAACTCATTTTTTTTAGGAGATGGTAAGCTTAAAGAGGTCCATCTTGTGGTGGGAAGGCACATTTTATTTACTCTAGATAAGGCATGACCTAAGAAGGATAAATTGGGGGTTTAAACATAGGATGGGGTAAGGCACAACTTTTAATTATTTGACAATGGGGTAAAGAGGGATAAATTAAAGAGAAACTAAAGATGGGTTTAGGATATGGAAGGGGGATACAAATTAAATGAAGTGAACACTTATTAATCGTAAACAAGACCATGGGGATGACATAGTGAAGGTGACATGGATGGCTAGGGATACAAATAAAAAAACATCACAATTATGTACACATATGGGCTTGACTTGGAATGGACACAAAAACATAATAACAAAGTTGGACATAATGTAATATTTATTAGTATATATTTGCCCCAATTTTAGTAAACCTATTAGAGACTATGAGAGGAAATATGTTTTTGATAAGATAAGGAACATTTACAGGGTGTTGTACCCTTTACATAGAGAGCCTAGAGGGCCAAAGGAAGCTAGTTCAAATCACTTGAACTAGAAGGGAAACAAACAAAGACAGTTGACCGACAACTGTAGAAAAACAAAACAAAGATTAGACAACCCCTGAAGAGGGGACCAATCTGACTCCTTGAACCTGAGGCCGTGCAGAGGCAATGGATTTGGGGAGTCCCTTTTCCCTCAACACAACCGACTAGGAAGGCTCTGAATCGAAACCCACCAAGCGAGGTGAGAGGAGTAGATCCACAACAACCACCTCGGACGAGGAGCCATCACGCAGCGAGGGAGCCGACAACGAAGAAGAGGAGACATGAGCGATCAAAGGACCAACAGTGTCATTTGATGAGAGACGGGTAGGAACTGATGACACATCGACAACAGAAGGTTCCGCAGAAGGGTTGGCTAGTAGAGTAGCCAGGATAGGCTTCGACACCAAGGGGAAAGACAAGGGAGGGTCACCCTCCTCAGAGGAATCATTTGAAGAGGGAGAGTCAACTGTAAGATGGTTCAAGAAAGCATTCTTCCACCAAGTAGCAGTACCCTTGTGGCGAGCAAGAGGGTAGCTGGAGCCTAGGTGACCAACAGAGAAATAACGCTTACATTGAAAGGGGAGCCCCTCATAGTCTAGAAGCTGCTTCAAAGGTTTGTCCACCATCAAAACCACATCACCATGGAGAGGTTTGGAGATGTCCAAATCGATTAAAATACGAGCCATCGTAGTATGGCCAAGATCCCGAGTCGTAGAATCCACCTTCAAAAAGCTGTCAATGGCGTTGCCAATAGCTTTAAAGCAAGAATCCTCCCAAAATTGGAGTGGGAGATTCGACAAAAGAACCCAAATAGGTCTAATGTTCAGAGGCTCCGTAAGAGGATTGAAAGAGCGAGACCAAGGCCGAATGAATAGTGAATGAACACCCCACATCCACACCCTGTCTAACACTCTGTCACGATCCTTTGAGGAATAAAAAGTTACAAAGAAAAAACCTCTAGCATTGGGATAGAGCTCAATCTGTCTCGAAACAATAGGCTTCCAAGAACCGGAAACCCATCCATGGATATCAGGAAGGGAGGGCCACAAGTTGTTAAACCTGCAGACCACACCCTGTTGCACATAATACTCCTCATTCTTAGCAACCTCAGGCCCATAGACCACAACAGGAGAGGCCCTGGCACAAGGCAAAGGATGAACCCTAGTCGAAGTAGGCGGAAGCTGGGTACGAGCAGCATCAAAAAATGATTTACGTTTGTAGGTAGCAACAACAGGGGGAGGGCCCCCATCCACAACCCGCACAACAAACAAGAGGAGGGGGAGGGCCTCTACCCACACAAGCCCACACCTCACAGACCATAGGATCAAACAAGGGAGACACACCATTGTTGCCTAGAGGGAAATCCGCGCAGGGAACACCCGACAAAGGGCACCCAACAAAAAGGCACCTGCTCGCCAACAGATCACACTCAACATCCTACAAAACCAACACCACGACCAAGCCCCGCTCACCGGCGCCGTTTGAAAGTGAAACAAGCCGTTTTCTCCTGCCCGTAGCCATTCATCTATGAGGAAATATGTTAAAGGAAGGGTATAGTAACATAAATCACGAAATTATGAGATACTTGATATTGAAAGGAGAGATATAGGTATTCACTTTGGCTCTTGTATCTATTCTTGCAAAGCACCTAAGGATAGTGGTCATTGCACACCAACAAAGCAAACTTGATGAACACATAAACAAAAGGAATTGACATTATCATTAGGATTCAATATGTTTACACAACAAAAAATCATGATTTCTAAGTGGAACTTTGGAATACATTTGAAAAGTACATGTAAATAAGCATGATTTTAACGATTTTTTTTAGCAAGAAAGATCTATCAAGATTCGCTCGAGCAAATATGAGGATGGAAGCACAATAGTGACTTGCATTCAAATGGAAGGGATACCTTGGCAATAGTCAAATGGCAATTGTAGGGTTGGAATGGTAGAAACTATGACAAGGGTTGTCAAGGACCCACTTATAAAAGAGACTAGGGAATGCTGAGGCGTTAATGATTACAATTAGAAATTGGAAATTTAGTGATTTGGTGGGAGTCACTTGTGGCTAAAGATAGTAGTTGACCTATGAAATTTATAAATTACTTTGGCATTTTGGTGGGACTCACCTTGTGACTAATGATGGTCATTGACCATATGGAAAATGGAAAATGGAAATTATTTTAGCAATTTGATAGGAGCCATCCCATGGCTAAAGACAATAGTTGATCTTGTGGTAACTAGACACTAGTTGTTAATGGTTGATTAGATAAAAGCCCTGGATAAAATGTATGTGATAGAATAGTTGGTCATCGTCATGGTAAATTGATAATGCTCAAATGTGGATGTGATAGTTGGTCATCATCATGGTCAAACGACAATGCTTAAATGGATAACTAATCTTTGTTGTGATCAAAGGGAAATTCACAAATGGATGGAGTGAATGTGAGTGATGTAGGATATTTGCTCGCCCCCCTCCACCCCCATTAAATTGATTGAGCTAAGTGAATAGATCTAGTCAACACAAGGTCAAATGATTGTGGGTAAAGATACCAAGACTGAGGATGATGGAACACACCAAGATCTTTCCTCTAGGAGAAGCATGAGGGAAGCAAGTGTTGTATGTCACCAAATGATGACATGAAATATCAATAGACAAGGGGAACACCATGGCTATGCCCTTAAGATGGTTGAATGATGTGATGATAGAGGTGAGCGACCACTAAGAAAACTAATAATGGATCAAAAGGGTATGGCAATGGTAAGTATGGAAAAGGGGAACATGAAGGTCATGCCCCAAGTGTGTGATCAATCATGAGGAATTGCTAGGACATTGACAAATAGGTCGGTGAAAAACCATGTAAAGGGGGACATGGATGTCATGCCCCCAAGGGTGGTCCAAGTGATGGACTACTAGGAGATCTCAAAAGATAAACAATGTTGATGTTGAAAAGGGAAGCACTATGATCATGCCTCCAATGATGATCAACATAAGCTAAGCTCCAACATAAGTAATAGGTGATGAGATAAGAAGCACAAAGGAGACCAACACCGCGATGTATGAACTCAAATGATTGACAAGAGGAACCCAAAAACAAATGTTGTTGGGGTACTAAATTCCCACAAAGGAAATCCAAAAGGCACTTAGGAGCTCAATCAAGAAAATGGGTCAATGTAAACATAGGCTACGAAATAAAGAACACATACATGAAACCTCATCTAGCTATGTGGTTGGAGTTAGCCCCCATAGTAGTGTATAATAGTGAGTAAATGTGCAACATCATTCTCCAACTCAGTAGTTTCAAACAAGTGACAACGTGAAAAAGATAAGATGGTAAAAGGAAATTCACAATGACAAAATCAACAAAGGCAACAAAGGTAAAAACTCAATCAAAGACAAAATGTGACAATGGTCAAAGCTTTCTTCCAATGCACTTAGGATCAAGTGCTTGGATTAGTAGATCTTAAAAGAGACTTTTTAGTTTTATGCACCATGTCAATCATGCATTTTTCTTGGGGTATCTTCATTACATAATCTCTCCGTAGATAGAGTGAAGGGTAATGTAATTTGGAAATGATATGGGAATGATATTGGTATGAATCAGAACGATTGGTTGCCATGAATTGCTTCAAGATGGGATCATTATTGACTTTAGACTTTGAGGGAAATGCAAGAATGGTCCTAATGTATGAGGGTTAGGATATGTATATGTGGAGGGATATGTTTAGGCGAATGTGCACTTTTAGGGCATGGGTACCAATATAATATGCGAAGCAAGAATCCTAGCTTAGGGGCTAATCATAAAATGACTCGTAATGAAGTAATGATGGAGATAAGGAATGGGTTGCAAAAGGGATAAATGGGAGACCTTAAGCTTGGTAGAGTGATTTTTCTTGGAATTATAATGCCTTCAAGTTGCTTTGATAAATCTCTTAAGTACATCTTTTAGCTTGCATGCTTTATAATTTTGATTTGTTTTTCCTTTTAGATGTCACCCTCATGACCTAACTCTATGCAACAAGTAAGATGCAAGGACTCAAATGGTTAATGGATGATGCTAATGTGGAGGGCTCAAATGTCCAAAGTTCATATGATTGTAGCTTAAAAAATCAACATGACAAGTTATGATGTGGAATGGGCAAATATGCTTAGGTATGCATGTGTCACGTGGAATTAATGGTGAATGGAAAATTGTGGAATTAAGTAAGCATATGTTTAAGGATAGATTGGGCAAATTCTTGATCATTCTTGGTGCACAACCAAAGGTGTCTTTAGTGGAATCAATTGCTCTTAGTTTTGGATCTTTAGTGCATTTGGAGGAAAACAATGATGGATGGATACACACGAAAAAAAGGGCAAAATCAACCAAAGGCAAACAGGTGGAAGATAAATTTTTCAAATGGTGCTCTCGTTCTCACTTTGGTCACCCTTTTCTAGTGCTTCAAAAAATCAACATGCACTTGTTTCAACAATCACCCATGGAGTTCCTCTATCATTGGGTGGTCATGAGTCTGTCGTGCATGACGTTTTGCATCGCCTATCTCTGTCTTTGACAAGTTCTTTTGTTCTCGGCCTTGCTTTTGACCATGGCATTGGTATTTGGTTCCTTGTGGGGCTAGTTCACCATTTGCTACAATTGACGGTGGTGTTGGTGGCATCCATCCTTTGGTGCCTACTATTCCTTTTACGGTTGGTGGCTGAAGCTTTGCAAAGGTTGCTAGTTCTGATGTTGCTTGCTTGTAGGGGAGAAAATTCATCCCATCCCTTGTACCAAACCCTCCTCGTTGGTTGTTTGTGGCTAGGATGTGGAAAATGAGGACT
This sequence comes from Sequoia sempervirens, assembly GCA_007258455.2. NCBI lineage: Eukaryota > Viridiplantae > Streptophyta > Pinopsida > Cupressales > Cupressaceae > Sequoia > Sequoia sempervirens. The sequence continues at coordinate 3,963,248 of VDFB02292527.1, read as the reverse complement.
TCTATCAATGTAGGGGTCTAGTGTGCAGATCCTACAACCTTTGGCCTTCTCTGTCTAACCTTCACAAATGGGGGTTGGATTTTTGGAGGCCTCTTGTGGTGGGTAAGATTGAGCTCTTCCCTTGTGCTAAAGGTTTCTTCATTGCTACTTTTGCCTCTTTAGAGGAGAGATTTGGTGTTGGGTAGGTTGTGATCTTAGGGAGAGCACTCTCTCTCCATAAAGCCTTGGTCAACTTCCTTTAACCCTCTAATTAAACGTCTAAATGTGTGTCTGATGTAGGTTAGACTTTCGAATCTTCCCCTCCATTTTTGGGAGGTTTCATGTTATGAGGCCATAGGAAACTCTATTGGTCACTTCTTGAAGGTTGATGATTCCACTTTGTACATGGGGCACTCTACTTTTGCTCACATTCTGGTGGATATTGACATCTCCAAGTCTCTTCACGAAGATGTGGTTTTGATGTTAGGGGAAAGGCCTTGGACTCAACCTCTTGATTATGAGGGACTTCCCTTCATATGTAGATGATGCTTGTCCATTGGTCACCTGGCTACAAATTGCTCTTTTGACACGAGGTCATTGCTACTTGGTGGAAGAATGCTAATGAAGATCACTTGACTATTCACTCACATCCTACTTTGCCTTTGGCATCATATCAACATTATATTCCTTATGTGGTGGAAGGTCACCTTTCACCTCACTGCTTTATTGCTCTTTCTTCACACATTGATGGGCTCTTGATAGGGGAACCACCCCCCTCGCCCTCACTTCCCCTTTAGAGAATTTAGAAGAAAATATCTCTTGGATTGTTGTTAGGAAGAAGAAAGGTCTTCCTAAATCTTTACCCCCTAACTCATGCTTGTGGGTTGGGTGAGAGGCCAATTTGTACAAGGCCTAGTATTGCCTAAGAGGAATCTTGAGGGTCCCAACTCTATGCTTTGTTTGTAGTTGTTTTAGGCAGCTTGGTTGCAATTGTTCATCACTTTTTTGGTTGTGTTGTTTTTCTATTGTTTTTGGCCTACTTGAGCTTGTCTCACATTTGCTCCACTAAATTATAATGAAACATTTGCTCCATTGGCTAAAATGTCAACTATTAAATTAGTTTTTGCTTTAGCTTCTCATATGCATTGGCCCATTCTTCAAATGGATGTTAAAAGTGCATTCTTAATTGGTTGAGAAGACTACTCGAAGACTTGGGTCTACCTCAAAAGGATCCTACACCTTTATATTGTGACAATCAAAGTTCCATTGCTTTGGCAAAGAATCCAATATTTCATGCAAGGATCGAGCATATTGCTCTCCAACATCACTTCATTAGAGAGCAAATTGAAGACAAACCAATTTCTCTTTTGTATTGTAAAGGTGAAAGATCAAGTTACATATATTCTCACCAAACCACTTTGTAAACAAAAATTTCTCCATCATTGTAAAAATCTAGGATTACAACCCATTGAAGGGTTTGATGTAAATTTCCCAAGTAAATCTTAAGGGGGATGTTAGAAATTAATCTTTACTTAGGTGAAGATATTAATTATTTGTATTATTAGCCGATAGGCTATATATATTGTGAATGCACTTTGAGGGAAAACCTGTCTCACGCCTGAAACAACTTTTAACTTACCATCAAACAACTTTTAACTCATCATCAAACAACTTTTAATTTGCTGTGAAATAGATTCCAGCTTGCCATTAAAAGGTTTACACTCTGCAACAACTTTCATCCGGAAAGTTCCCACATTCGTTGCCTTGCGCCTAAAACCAATTCACTCGATATTTTTGTTGTGAAGGTTGCAAAAATCTTGTCTCGAGCTCGACAATCAGGCAGTACCCCATGCACATACATTTAATGGCAGCCAAAGAATTAATTTCCTTGTGTTAGAACATTTAGTGGATTGCATCATATCCAACAGATAAATAAAAAGGGGTTGCATTTAATATTTTTGTTTAAATGGCTACAAAAAATTAGTATTGCAAATCTCTGAATCAAATCGGATTTCAGCCCTAAGTCCCAGATATTTGTAGGTTGTGAATAGATTGAAGCAACAATAGTAGGTAGATAGGTTTTGGTTTGTCCCATTTGAATTTTTTTTTGCGGTGGTAGGGTTTCATAAAACTTCATGCGAACTCTGCCAATTTTCTCTCATCGACATCGTTGACAGTATGACACACTTTGTGTAGAATCTTGATTTTTATGGTTGGAATCTGTGCATAGCCTAACCATTTTTTTTACTATGTTCTAATTCATTCTAAAACAATTTTGTTGTTATCTGCTCAAATCCTTTGGCTTGCGGGAGTAGCTTTCCATTGAAAGCGTGTTTAAATTTCATCCCTATACTTGCCTGCTCATGATCTTCGCCCGATGGACTCCAAAAGGGGCCAACAAATTGTACAGTCGTTTGTGAAAAAGGGATTTGGTTTAGGGCGGTGGCACCTGATTTGGACTACTTGTTCAATGGAACCAAAAAATTGTATAGCCGTTTGTGAAAAAGGGATTTAGGGTTAGGGTGGCGACATCCGATCTGGGCTACCTATTCAACGAAACCTCTACCGAGAGGAACATAACCTTGAGAAAAATAGGCTTTGGTCAAAATATGTCCAACATAATTTGTTTGATCCCACCAAGCCACTGTGTGAAGGTTAAGAAGCTGGAAAGAGAACAAGAAATAGCCAAGCAAAGCAAATCAAGTAGAGGTAAGTTGGTCATTGTTGATCAGTGCAGTGCCTTTCCAAATTTCTGTCTTTAACATCTATATAGGTATGCCAATGCCAACAAGTACACTATAAAAAGTACAAAGGTAAAAGGTAAAGAGGACTTTTTAAGTTCTCACCTACATGGTTTATGATCTCATTTGGGGACAAAGGATCTTTCTCACTTTACCTTGCATATTGTTTTAACTCTGTAGTTATACCCCATAGGTTTGGACCTTGAGATAATCTGTCTGCACCTTTCAAAGAGGGATGTTTTTGCCCCAGTTGAGAATTTATTTGTTGTGTAGTATAATTCCAATTTCTAAATTTTTGCCACCAGAATCTGTTTCCATTCCATTGTATTGTAAATTTAAATATACCCCATTAAAACAATTGATTCATCCATTCCAATATAGCTTCCACTTTGGTTAGATTTATTATACATTTCCAAAGTAGTCGAGTTTTGTTGGGGGAGCTACTATGCCAATGTCAAGGAGTATTTGCACCTGGCCCGAGCCTTTTCATTAATTTCACGTATCATATGGTGAAGCAAGCTGCAATTGGGATTCCAACTAAAATGGAGTCTTGGTGGGAATCATATCACTCCACCAAATTGACATTGTTGTTGTCCTCTGAGAGAGTTCACTTTTTTCATTCCTGGCCAAGAAGTCTTGTCTTTGGGAATTTTATTTTCACTAACGAGTAGTCATTGTTTCCAATAGTGCAAAATTCATGTACTTCTAATCACACAGACTCACAAAGTGAGTAGTCTAGTTGTGTCAGGAATAAACTTAGTAATAGTCCTTATCTATTTCTGCTATTGCATGAGGTTATTTTCTGCTATTGCATGAGGTCATCTAATAAGATTGAGAAATGGAGGGAGTCTTGATGCAATGAATACAAAAGCTACAAGGGAGAGCCCGGTGTGCACTGTGGATATATAATAGCTCTTGTTGGAGATTTACAATTTTTTGGACACATCCTTTTAAGTGCCTACATTATTTTTTGACTTTCCCTTTGGTATTTCTGTAAATATGTCTTATGTTGCACAAGTACCACAATACTGTAGAAAGAACTAGGATGATACAGTTTATTTGTTTAGAAGCTCATTTTCTCATTCATGTTCATAATTTTGAGGCCATTCAATTGGTCTGTCTCCTGCCCTTATGAATTTGCAAAAGCATATTTGATTAACTAATTTGTACAGGTTGAAAACCTATTCTGGAATACTTGAGCAATTAATGCAATTTGATGGTTTTTGTTCTATCGCCTTTCTTTTGTAAGGTTTCAATTGTATGCCACAATGATCTATAGAAAGACTTGTTTGAATTGTGTAATCCTTGCTTAAGTTTGTATATATTTCAAACTACATTTCATTACCATGTTTAGTTTTGAAAAGCATGGCTGAATTGCAAAATCTTGAGGTAATTCACTTGCCATGGTTTTAGTGATTTTTATGGTTGGAATCTATACACAATCTAACCATTTTTTTGTTGTGTTTTATTTCATTCTAAAACAATTCTGTTATCTCCTCACACCAAGAAAAATAACTTTCATACTCTAATTTATCTGTTCATGTACACCACAGATGTATGTAGAAGTTGCTTAGGCTTTATGATGCAGGGGCATCGTTTGTTTCCTTATTTATTGTGACATGTGGCACTTCAAATATATGACAGTGTACCTCCTTTGTTTTAGCTTCATAACAAGCCTTCATTGGGTGGCAAACATATGCAAGGTAGTGCATCGATCAAGAAAACCAAAAAAACCAGCCCATAACCATTTTGGAGGTGGAAGTTATCGACTTGAGGGAAAAAAAGATTGGCATCGCCAGTTTCTATTATTCTTATTTTTGTGCCAGAAAGAGAATCGAAATCTGTAGTGAAGCATTGGTCTATGTAGAGCATTAGATGGACTTTTGTGAGGTCGATTCTGAAGGAAAAAGGAGAAGCATCGATAAAGTTCTGATTGGTAAAGGAAGACCTCAAATTTTCCCTTTTGAAGAGCTATGCTTGTGCAAGAAGAAGCTGAAACTATTGGTTAAGAGAGGGCGATGGGTTTTGTTTTGTTTGCCAAAGTGAAGTAACTTATGAATGAGACAAGGCATCAATTTATCACCAGGGCATCGAATCTGTGACAAGGCGTCAATCCCATTTTTAGATTGGTTTGAAGTTGCTGCCAGTAAAGAGGTTGAGTGTGGGTGACAAAAGAGAGGGAATCTATATAGTGTTGGAGTTAGTTTGTTTCTACCTGTGCAAAAGGGAGTTAGCTGTATTGGAGAAATCGATTATGGAAGAAACTCATTCAATTTTTCTGTTTGGGCGTAAAAATGGATCCCTTTGAGGACTGATAAACTGTAATATGTTTTGCTTTGTTGAATTCACATTAAGACCAGCGATTTCGGCTTTCTTGAGTCGCAGACAATTGGTTTCATTGAATAAGGAATGAGTTTTGTGCAACTTGAAAACCTGTTTTGGAATACTTGAGCAATTAATGCAATTTGATGGTTTTTGTTCTATCGCCTTTCTTTTGTAAGGTTTCAATTGTATGCCACAATGATCTATAGAAAGACTTGATTGAATTGTGTAATCCTTGCTTGAGTTTGTATATATTTCAAACTACATTTCATTTCCATGTTTACTTTTATATAGCATTCTATCGGTGTAACCCTTGCACCCTCTCTGGTGCAAGTGCTAGTTTAAATACTTGTAGGAATATTTCAAAGGAATACCTACAAGTCTTTTGTCTTATTTGAGTATTCTCACACGTGTGAGGATGAATCATTTTTATAACTCCTCTTTAAAGGAATATTAAGGCTTAGGTGTAGCATCCTCATGAGGATCTTGACACCTTGCATACACATAGGATGAAAGGTGGCATGCATAGAAATGAGAGTTACTTATGCAACTCTTCTCTCACCTCTATTTATTGAGCTCTCTAAGAAACATTCTATACTCTCTCTCTCTCTCATTGCAATCTTTTTTAGGATTTATGCCATCTTCGTAATATTGGGAATTTTTTCTTTGTTTTTCCACCTAAATTCTTGTGCCTCCTTTTGGATATTTGGTGTGCTTACTCTTGGTTTTCATCTTGAATGGTAATTCTTTCCTTCAAACAATAACTCTCTTGGATTAGTACTTTCCTTTATTTCAATTTATTATTAATTTCATTTTCTTATTCTTCAATGGTCATAGCTCTTCAACATGTCGCTTGACTATTCTTAATCAAATCTTCAATTAATAATATTCATTCACTTCATTCTTCTATATTCCTCTAATTTACTTCATGCTACATATTCTAATTCCATACACTTCTTTGAATGATAAAACCTTCCTCCCTTTTTTTATTCCTCACTCACTCTTGAATGATAAAACTTTCTCACACATAACATCTCATGGAATGAATTTCTCTTATATATCTTGTCTCATCATGAGACACAACCCTTCATAGTACCCTTGTGACTTTTGGTTAAAAATAATCTTTATTTATTTAATTAATTTCTTTATCATGTAAGAAGCACTTCATAATATATCTTCTAGTCATTCCCTTATTGATATTTGATTAAATACTTTATTGAATTCAATTTACTTCATCATTGATACATGATTCATTTCATTATTGATATATCTTTTGTTGCTTCACTCACACACTTCATCTTTTATCCACTCTTCTCAATTTGATTTTACTTTGTCTTCAAACATTGATTAGTGACCTTTGACCTTTGTCCATCATACAATTTCTTCTGTTGACAAAATGCCCTTCACACCTTTGACATAAATGACAATATTCTAACAATCTCTCATACTCTTTTGACACCAATGACAATCAATTCCAAGAGTTGGATGTTATTGTTCCATGGTGCAATCTTGATCGCATGTTAAGAGTTTTGGAATAATGCATGTTCTTGTAGGAGTAAATATGTTCATTTGGGACACATGATCTTTTGAGGAGGTGTAGATCATGTTGACATGGTTAGTTCCTAATTTTGTAGTTAGAACTTTGGAAATGATTTGTGGTTGTTTGATTGATGAGTGGTGCGATCATTTTGCATGTGAGCTTCTGGTTATTATAATGTTGCATTGGGGTTCAATTGGCATAATACTATCTATTGTATGCCTATTTTTTATTTAGGCGAGGCTAGAGATCTCTTGTTTCTTGGAAATCACATGTTGAGATAGTTACTCTTTGATGAAGTTTCAACAAAAAGACCAAGGATCTTACACCTGGGTTGAATGTGAATTCAAAATGAACTTGTTGAGGAGATTGTTCTAGGAGAGAATTATTTTGGCTTGGTGTATTCTAGAGGAGCAATCGCATTCCCCACTCTTGGTCCTCTTGACAGTAAATCATTTGATAGGTATTGTCCACCTTGTTTTTCATACATTTGTTTTGTGTTTTTTTTCTCATGGGAATGAATTTTGAGATACGGATGCTAGTTCTTGAAGGCCCATCTGAGTATTACTTGGCATAGTTCATTTTTCCTTTACCTTGTTATACATATGAGTTTGTTATGAGGATAATTGTAAGGAGTTTAAAAGATGATTTTGGGAATATTTCCTTGTTGTGGGAATGGATCTTTCAATTTGATCTTCCTTCAATTTGATACAAGGCATGCTACATGGTTTTGATTTGTAGGCGTTCTCTCTTTATGGATTATTGTTTCTTCCCAGAGGTTCATGTTCACATGACATTGGAGTGGAGATTTGCATAGAGCCATTTTAGTTGCTGGGTGATCCCACAATAGTGGGTTACACTCTTTGGCCAAACTTGACATTGAAATGAACATTTTGAACTAAATCTTCTTTTCGACACCTATAGTTGCTAAATTGTGAGGAATTTGAAGATGACGCAAACTAGTAACTTGTGATATTTTGTCTGTAGATTCTAAATATATATATTTAAAAAAAAATTGGAATCAAATTGCATTTCTTTTTCCATCTCATTCGATAACTAGTTTTTAACAGTAAACACCATTTTTAAAGAGTGATGCGTATTATAAAGCACATAACTTTTTTTTCTATGAAGGATAAAATTCTATTTTTTTCGAATTTAGATTTGTAACTACAATATTTAGAGGACGCATTTGGTTTCATAATGTTTTATTGAATATTTTTTTTAATTCAGTTTGAAGTCAAACCAATTACAATTTAGACATAGGTGTACTATAAAGAGTATAAGTTTTTTTGTATGTATCGTAATTCAATTTTTTGTTGTTGGATCAAGGACATTAATACCAACAGGATAGATATTTTTCATATATATTTTTGGTAATCTACTATTTTTCCACATGTGCAGAACAAAGAGCTTGATTCTCGCTGAAAAACCTATGTTTAATTAAACTAAAAATATGTATAATAAAACCAAAATATATTAAAACTATACTTGATGGAGAGCTCGTTTCGAGGACTATGATCCTCCAGGTGGGTTTGTCAAGTTGATTCCATTTTGATCCTCAACCTAATCCTCGAAACCCAAAAATCTACATAAAATTCTAGATGGAGGGGGGCAAGGGAAAAGTAAGGGGGTTTGAATGAACACCTCTTTGTTTGAACCCCTTGAAACCCCTTTGAACGAAGGGTTTTCATTTGAACCCTATATAAATAACATTAAAAAAGTTGGTACAGGGGGCTTCAAACGAAGGGCGACAGTTAAAATTATTTTTAACGGCCGACCTTCGTTCGAAGACCTGGCCAACCAAGTTATTATTTTTTTATAATTTCATATGCATATAAATAGGAACTTATTTTTTCATTTTTTCATATCAACATTGCAAGATTAATTCACATTTTTATCCATCAAGGCATATTTTGGAGAAAAAAACTTTTGGTAGAGGATTTGTCAAGTCATCTTTTACTTGAAGAAGAAAATGGTAGACCAAAAAAAAGACAAAATAAGACTCAACGAAAGTATTCAGAAGAAAGAGAACAATAGTTGCGCAAAATAAATTTGGCAAGATATCATAAAAAGAAACAAGGTATGCATATTTTCTTTCCTATTTAATATAAGTTTTTAACATGTAGTAGGATGTTATTTCTAGTTTTGAACATTTAGTTCAAGTATATATTTGTTTCCACATCATTTAAACTTGTAATTTAAATATATTTGTTTCAAAATATATTTAATCATGTTTATTAGGAATTCATAAGTTTGCACATTAAGGACCAAGAAAATTAAATATGTTGTTACCAATATCTGGACTACTAGTTGAACATGTTCTTGACCATATATTATTATTTACTGGGTGAATTTGTTGGACATCATTTTCAAACAACTTTAATTTATATTTATTTCAATTGAATGTGTATTAGGGTCCTTCATAGGTTTGCACATTAAGTAAATCATACTTGTATTATTTAATCATAATTGTCATACTTGTACTAGTTTCAAACATGTAAAGTCTTTTTAAAGCTCTTTCTCTCTCTCTCTCCTTCTCTAGATAGGTCCTCTCTCTCTCTTGAGTTAAGTAGATTTTTAAAGCTCTTTCTTTCTCTCTCTATTCTTCTCTAGATAGGTCCTCTCTCTCTCTTGACTTAAGTATTTTCAATAAAACTCTTTCTTTCTCTCTTTCGATCTCTCTCTAAGGTCCTTTCTCTCTCTCTCTCGAGTTAAATATTTTTAAATCTCTCTCTCTTGACTTAAGTAGATTTTTTTAAAGCTTTCTTTCTATCTCTCTAGATCCTTAGATCTAGATAGGCTAGGTCTCTCTCTCTCTCTCTCTCTCCCCCCCTTGACTTAAGTCTTTTTAAAGCTCTTTCTTTAGATCTATCTCTCTATCCTTCTCTAGATAGGTCCTCTCTCTATCCTTCTCTCTAAGTTCCTCTCTCTCTCTCTCTCTCTCTCTCTCTCTCCCCTTAAGTCTTTTTAAAGCTCTTTCTTTCTCTCTTTATCCTTCTCTAGATAGGTCCTCTATCTCTCTCTTGACTTAAGTTTTTTTAAAGCTCTTTCTCTCTCTCTCTTGACTTAAGTATTTTGTGTATAGAACAAACTCAACAAGCAGAAAGTTCTCAAGCAAGGTTCAAGCCAAATTTAGATATTGGAGCAAACGAGGCTAAATAACACATAATTTAAGATAGGGAGGAGGCCCAAGTTCAAACATTGCATGTTGGAGAGGGGTCGGGATCACTTCCTTCTATTGGTATGGATGAGCATAAGTTTACACATTAAGGACCAAGAAAGTTATATGTTGTTACTAATATTTGGACAACTAGTTGAACATGTTCTTGACCATATATTATTAAATTTACTAGGTGAATTTGTTGGACATAATTTTCAAACAACTTTAATTTATATTTGTTTCAATTGAATGTGTATTAGGGTCCTTCATAGGTTTGCACATTAAGTATTTATCATGTACTTGTATTATTTAATTATAAGTTTCATACATGTACTAGTTTCAAATATTTTAAGTCTTTTTAAAGCTCTTTCTTTCTCTCTATATCCTTCTTTCTCTCTAAGGTCCTCTCTCTCTCTCTTGAATTAAGTCTTTTTAAAGCTCTTTCTCTCTCTATCTTGACTTAAGTATTTTTAAAGCTTTTTCTCTCTCTCTCTATCCTTCTCTAGATAGGTCCTCTCTCTCTCTCTTGAGTTAAGTCTTTTTAAAGCTCTCTCTCTCTCTCTCTTAAGTATTTTGTGTGTACAACACGCTCAACAAGCAGAATGTTCTCAAACAAGAGTTGAGCCAAATTTAGATATTGGATCAAAAGAGGTTGAAGAGAACTTAGTTGAAGATACATAGGAGGCCCAAGTTCAAACAATGCATGTTGGGGAGGGGTCGGGATTACTTCCTTCTATTGGTATGGATGAGCATATGAATCTAGCTAAAGAGGTGAAGTGAAAAAAATCTTATAAAAATTTAGATCATTTACTTGAAATGGATATGGAGAAATTGAAATATTATGCCAAACAACCTACAAGTACTAGTAGGAGGTCAATGAATAAATTTGTAAAGAAAATAATCAATGCTCATTTCAATCATCTTGGTACACTTGAAAAAACCCAACTGTTATCATTTTTACTTCTTCGTAATGAGTTGAAAGAGCCATTACAATTGTTGGGTGTAGATCTGAAAATGAATAAGAGGAAAGCTTCATGCCTAGAAAACATATTGTTGAAAATGTTAAAAAAGGTTTAGATTCCATTGGGAAAGGATCTTGATCAGCGGATAAGGCCATTTCAAGAAGAGTGATGTTGACATCTATTTTAAATAAAAATATATCAAGAAAAAGAAAAATCTCTTCACTTTCAACTGAAATTGGTTTTAGTAGAAAGACACTAACAAAATTTGTGAAAAGGAGAAAGGTTTTGGATGATAGTTTAGAAGGAAATTGGGCAATTATGTGTAGAGCTCCCCATTTTGACAGGATTGAAGATGTTGTTAGGAACTTGATCTCAACATTTTGGAACGATCATACCCATCCATCATCAAATAGTAGAGATGTTATTAGACATAGGATTGGGCTCAATGATTATGAATATCATATAAAAAATTGGCTATACATAACACAACATGATATGTATGTGAACTTTTGTAATTTGAATCCTCATATAAAGATTGGGAAAACAATGTTTGAAAGGTTAAAGCCATATTATGTGAAGATAAACAAGGTTTTTGAAACTTTTTGTCGTTATCATATTGAATTTGATCTCTACTATCAGGTGTTTCAAAAGATGAGAGAAGAAAGTGATGGTTTTCAAAATGTACCTCCTAAACGAGTGAGTCTATTCATAGAATCCATCTTATGTGATAATGCAATTGGTCAAATAAACTGCATAAAATGACTTTGTGAAACATGTGGAAATTTGGCTAAAATACCTTTGAGAAATGAAGATACCAACCCAACAAAGACAATAAATTACAAGAGTTACAAGTACGTAAAGTTTCAAACAAAATTTGGGAGGTTAAACTATGTAGAAGAGGAGATACCTATTGGAACATTTATGGATTTTTTTTGAAAATTGATAAACCATACATACAACATGCCTTTTTTGCTAAGTGGCAAGCATAATAGTTTTAAACATTAAGAGATACTTTTCAATTTGGAATAGTTCTATTAGTAGTAAACTTTGCAGAAAATTACTCTTTTGTACATAAACAAAAGAGAATCAATTAGATTATTACTTTTCAAAGCAAATCACTATTATGGTGCACGTGTGTTATTGACATGCACAAATTGGATTTGGATGGTGTTGATAGTACATATGATGAACGAGTCATTATGAAAGAATATCACTTTTATATTAGTGATGATATAGAGCATGACACACTTTTTGTACAACATTGCTTTATGATTTTTTTTGAGAATTTGACAAGCAAGGGTGTAAAAATTGAAAAGCATTTTTTATGTTTAGATGGATGTGTGACACAATTCAAATCATCGCGACCATTTTATTCACTATGTAGATATTATCAAAATTACAAAATATCACATGTTTGGAGTTTCTTTGAGAGTGGGCATGGAAAGGGTGAACAGGATGGCATAGGAGCTTGCATCAAACATGCTCTGAGAAAGCATCAAATGAGTTGTTCGGGAGATCGTATAGATGGTGCACATGATGTTGTTGAATGGTGTAAGAAACACTTTTCATCAAATGAGGTTAGCACATCTTCAGGAATGAACTGATACATTCCACATAGAGTGTTTTGAGAAATATCAGGTATGTACAAATTGTTGGGAATAGGATGCCACTTTATTGCAATCCTAAACATATTTCATGTATCTCCTTAAGTCCTTGGAAAGTGTTCCCCAACACTAGGATTAGAAAGAGATCAAATTCAAATGAAATGAACATGTAATTTGACATTTGTAATTATTCCTAAATGATAGGAACATGTGGAAACGCCCAAGAAGAGCTCCTACAAAATAGGAGCACATGGTGCGCACACATGGAAGGTGGAACCCACCTTGCTTATGTTAACTGTTTGGAGGATTGATAATACTTCAATAATGCATGTAAAGATTCTACAAATTAGGGATTGATATTTACATGAGTGGAGTTCAGTTCAGTTCAATTCCGGTTCAATTATCTTCAGTTGCATGAAGTTAGTTTGAGTTGAATGCTAGTTGAATTTAGTTGACTTGAGTTGCATGACTAATGACTTTAGTTGCATGACATATAACAGGTGGATAACTTCAGTTATGTGGGGATGATCAATCATGCATAATGTTTGCATGAATTGGTGGAGAGATATGTTTCAGTTAACTAAGATTGATTTGGACCCACCTTGGGCGCCCAAGTTGGCATCTTTGAGTTAACACCTTTTGCATGAGAAGATATTTATAAGGATCAGTTAAGTGGGCCCATTCTTGGGTGCCAACTTTGAGGTGATGCTTGCAAGATATTTTCTTGACCAACAATCAATTAAGTGTTCAGTTTGGGGCACCTAAATTGAGGAGACTTTGGTTTTGACTTCATGTTACAATGTGGAACTCTACTTGCACAATATAGGCGTAGATTTTTGAGAGGAGCTTTATGCTCTTGTATTTGATAACTCTTATGAGTTTACATGCTCATTAATTGTCTATTTATTGCAGCAATTGCATTAGAGTTTAATGCAGGTTAGTAGGTTGAGCTTGTGCATGTGTGAGGGTTTGAAGCATGGCATGGGATGTGTGGATTCATGCTTGGTCACATGGAATGCATGGATAGCTTGTGCTACAAAAAGTGTATGAGAGTTTTGTGCAGGTTGTGAAGAAGGATTGTTGAAGGCAAGGAAGCATATCAATCAAGGATTGATACAATATTATTGTAATCTTGTTCTAAGGTTAAATAATACAAGCACTATTGATTCTAGTGGAGTTTGTTCCCGGAAGGGTTTCTCCACGTATATGTTGTGTCACTTTTATCTTCTTGTATCATTTTTCTACAATCTTCTGTCTCTTTCTACAATTGGTAAAATTGATCTAAACAAATTAATCATACACAAAGAATTGTGACAAAGAAAACAATTAAATCTACAATCACATAGGTTTACAAGTTTTAAGCTACAATTTCACCTTCATTTTCAACACAAATTACATTTGAAAATTTCAAACTTTAAATAATATATATATATATATATATACACACACACATGTTTGAACATAAGTTTGTTTTTATGTATCTAGGTGTGGATAGAAGATCGATTTATAGATGCAAGAGGGTAGAAAAAACAAGATCTTTGCATTGTGTCATGAGTATAGATTGTTGCTCTAGATGGATATTGTACACGAGGGATTACTCTTGTTTCTATGATGAGTGCATTTTGGAAAACTTTGAGGCATTCAACAACCAACAATGTGGATATGTTAGTGAATGGAATTTGGTGCCACTAGTCGTTTCCGACACAGATGATGAAGATGAGGATGGAAGCTTTGAAGACATTCCTTTGATTTCAATTGATTATGACCATATTTCAGGATTGGTTAGAAAAGGTACATGTGTACTTGATAAGTTTAATGCAAATTTACAATGTAGTTATTTAAAATTTAGTACTAGATGAGTTAAATTTAACGATCTTTAGTCTAGACAATTCTAATTTTTTTTACAAATTTTCCATGTAAATTTGGTGTACAGGAGATATTTTTGCAGTCATAGTAGAGCCTGAAAACATAGGTGTTAGTTACATTGCACATAAGAGAGGAAGAAGCTAATAAAATCTAAAACACGCGATGAAATGTTGTTTCCCACAGGTGAACATTTAAATTTATATATACATGTACATGCACATTACCTTACATTATATATTATACAGGCTAAATGAAAATGTTACGTGCACATGTCTTACCTCAGGTTCATGTTGTTTACCATGCAAGTTCAGTTGTAGTGCAATGGATATACCTTAAAAAAGTAAAAATTGTTCAACATGGGATTCATTTTATTGACTATCAACTTGAGAACAAGGTATATTAGTATAGTCACCTAGTAATTGCTACCACCCTACATCTTCATGCAATTCCACATGCACGTGGATGAAAAAAATGGAGACTAGATAGTGATGATCATAAAAAATATTGCATGTTATTGAAGAGCGGGTTGAACCAGTTGATTGAGTTAGATATCCATGTGATTTGAGTTCAAGTACAAGTACATATGTTCAAGTGAGAATTTATAGTAGTGTTTGAACTCCATTGTTTTAGTTACTTATAATATGTCGATGACGATTATTTTAAATTTGATTGGACACAAATTAGTGATTGAAACACATTGGTGTAAGTTAATTTCTAGATGTTCTTAGGATCCAAACTTAGAAGTGAAGTGTGTACATGTTTATTACATTTGAGCTTAATTTGGAGTTTAAGGATGAAGTACTAAATAATTTGTGACACTAAATTATATTTAATATGACACTTTTAAGGGTCCACATTGAAGTACTATTTAATTCAAAGTACTTTTATATTTAGTGTGACACTTTTTTAAAGAATGAATTACTATTTAATGTGATCCACTTTTAAGGATGATGTACTATTTAATTAGTGTACAAAGTCCACTTTACCTAGAAATACTTAATAGGAGATATGAATTTACATTGCACTTGTAGGTATCCATATAATTTTTAACCATATCCCATGTTTTGATGATCACAATATTACATAGAATTTCCTTGTGACTTTAGGATTATCTAAATAGAAAATATTATAAATTGATTCATGATGCTTAATTATACACACTGTGTATATTTTGAGATCACGTGTGCTATTACCATGGATTTTATCTTTATCTTCATTATACATGACTTGATGCTTATCAATTGACAGGACATACATCATTATTTTTTGTACACATCTATTATGCAATTAATTTTTTTTGTCTCGAGCTAAATATGATTTTAAAACAAGTTTTGAATTCCAAAAATGTACACCATGTACACATGATATATATTTAAATGAACAGTTCATAGTTTATATATAATTTATATTAAATAAACTCACATATGTTTGCCCAAGTTCTTGAAAATATAAAACATACACTCGAACCATGTAATCATAACAATTTTTGAAAGTTGTATGTACATATAAGCTAATATTTAAATTGACTTGAAACATGTAAATGTATATATAACATAACATATACCCATAACATTTAATGTACATTTAACATGTTTAAAACATATATAAATCATTTACTCATGAGTTCTCTAAATAGATATAGCATAAACACAAACATGTACATAGATGAACATAAACATAAACATAAGAAAACATGTACATAGATGAATATTTAAGCTCAAACACATGTATGTATATCATAAGAAAATGTATGTAATCAAGTCCTGGTGCAAATGCACATGTCAATATATATCAAACATAAATCATCACTCGGAAAAATGTGAACTATCATGTCAAACACGACAAACACATGTATATGATCGGACCATATATAAACACATGTATATCTGATTGAAAATGTATATGTAATGAAGTCGAGGGACAAATACATGTCTAGAGATCATCAAATGTACCAAAACATTGAAAAATCATAGATGAAAATGTCTATATATATGTAAATATTTGGAAATTTCCATGCAAATGGACCTCTAGGTGATAGCCTAATCATCATGTCGACTCCTATTCGAGTGACCCTCTAAATGAGAATCCTGCTCTAATGGATATGCCGAGTCTTGGAGATAAAATTATACACAATGTGCTAAATACATTATATATATAGTTATTTAAGAATGTATGTATAAATATAGATATACATGTATGTACACATATATATAAAAATTTAAAACTCACATGTCCATTGACAACAATAGCATCAACCGAATCACGTTGACGTATACGATCTAACATTAGGCTAGGAGTAACATGAGATATCTCCATCTACAATATATATATATATATATATATATATATATATCATAATTTAGTTAAAATTAAAACTTAAATAATTTAAAAAAAATTGAATTGGACACATGCACATGCACACATACATATAGATACACATGTACCTACATATCAAGTGGCATAGGATCTGAGCCCTCTGTAATGGTTACCTCCACTAAATCATCCAAATGAGCTGTTTGAGTCATGTCATGATCTACATCCGTCTGAGCCATCACATGTCATAGTAATGATGAGTGAAGGGGACTAACCAACTGAGATGGCATCGATGATGAATCTAAATGCATCAACATCTCCAAAAATCCTATAGATTACATCCTCTCCAAGTCAACTAAAGGATCAGTGGCTTGTTCAACAACTGAATGATCTATAGGTGGATTTTGATGTGCACTGGTGTTGGGCCTAGGGTGATGAGAATTATGGGATCTTGGATGTGAATGAAGAGATATACCCAGACAACCTCTAATTTGGTCTATAGAGATCCCAAGCTCTGATGTGATGAAGGAATATGCCTCCAAGAGGTCCTCAACCAAACAATGCGAAGTACTTTGTGTCATCTCCCTTGTAAGAATGCCCAATTGTGTGGGTGTAGGGATGCCCGCCATAACACAAGGATCACAATTAGTGTTGCTACACTATGTTGTAAATGAATGTTTGGATCGTGGATGTCTTGACATCAAATACTGACCCACACGATCACTAGCTATCCTAGTGGAAACAATTGTAATATCGTCGACACTGTCAATTGCTTCCCTTTAGGAAGCAATGATAACCTAATCTACTAAGGGGGCCAGGGTTGGGAACATAGAAGGAGACCTCTTGCCAACCAATTCCCTATACACTGGGGCTGCTTGACTTGCTTGATGATAAGGGTCCCTATTGACAACCCTACCACACCCCTAACCAAGATATCCTAGAAGGTCACAATAGTTGACTTTGAGGCCCAAATGAACCTCAATATACAACTGTTGTGCAAAATATAAGGGAATTTGGTCATTATTTGGATAATGACCAAAGGTTACGAGAAATTGAGGGTAGATCAAAGCGGCCATAGCACCATCCACACATTTGGTAACCTAGTATGCCTTCACCTTAGGTTTATCCTGATAGTATGGAAAACATTGGGATTTAATGGTTTCTTTGGTCACCAAACCCTAAATACGAGAAAGGGAAGCATCACCATAGACTTCTTCCCGCATGTGAGAAAGAATAACAACTACAACATTAGGAGAATATGCACTTGTGTCTTGAATTTTATCTCTAATTTTGTCTAGGATTTCTAACATGGACTTGCAAGTGTCCTTATATATTCATATATTGGTACCATTAATTAGAGAAACTCTCAATCTCTCAATCTCACTATTAGTTTGTGAAAATAGTTCCTAAGGTGGAACTAGTGCATTTTCCATGATGTACTTGAAGGAGCAGTGAGTTTCTTGCTTTAATATCTATAGAGAATAGAAATACTGGATTGTACATTCAATTTTAATTTAAAACAACTATTTACAAGTGATCTAGAATGTATTTCTCTATCTATAGTTCATGTGTGCATGTGTGCAATAAATAATATAACTTAGAAACAACTAAACAAGTGAAACTAGTAAATTAATTTGAAGTATTAATAATCTAATGTAATTCACTACATGTGAATTTCACAAAAATATAGAAACTTGTAACATACATTTAAATATATAAAATGATCTAGGATCACTAAATAAATACAACCAAACAACAATCAATTAAAACCTAGATTAAATTCAATTCTATATGAATAATTATAAATTTTAAGCCCACCCATATCACCTCACACTAAATTATTTTATCCTAATTAAAGATAACATTTAAATAAAGAACCTTATTGATAGAACAAGGGTTGATTGAGAAAATATTATCTCACTGCTTTGAGTCCTTTATCTTAGAACTCCTAAGGTGTTATTTCTTCCACCTACAACCTGTAGGTCCTCTTACCTTTGAGGCACCCCTGGTTCACTTTATCAAACCTGCTATCATTGCAACTTTGCTGCTCCCAAGTGCTATTTGGTACTCCTTCTTCACGTGCACAAACCAGCCCTTATTCCTTTAAAGACTAGTCACCCTTCCATTCTGCCCAACGTTGTTGCAGGGGTGTGTGGCACTTTCCAAGGCCTCCAAAGTCATATTTTCCAGTGCTTCAGCAACTCTAAACTTCCCTTTTTCCATCGTTTTAAAAAAAAAACAGAGTTCTTGGTTCTTGGGCAAGGTTACAACTCAACCTTGGTGGAAACTAGGGTTTCAAAACTGTTCAGAACCAGTTTAGGACTGGTGAAAAGTTCTTCATGAAAACGGACTGTTACGGGCTCTTCCTTGCCACCATGCAGAGCCAAGACACTCCCCTAAATCCTCAAAAAAGAATCTTTTAAAAATCTTCACTCCCCTGCAAATTATTTACGCTGTCCTCAAGCTTTTCCTAGCCGGGTTCTCACTGTCTCGCCTAGGAAAAATCATTTAGCATGCTAACAACTCTCAAAAAGCATTCTTTATTTACAATATGTACAGGTGTGGAGTCTAACCTAGCTTCCTCTGTTCCCATACTTCTTGGTACGGCCAGGAAATAGGCTAGAACTCCATTTTTTTAATTTTAACAGTCAAAACAGCAAAACACAAAACCACAAAATAACAAGAAAAGGAAATAGCGATGGGTTAACTGACTATACAGTCATAAGAATGATTGAAATGACTTCCCTACATGCTGTAACAAATAGCCAAATGCCTAAATCAATTCATTAAATCGCTATTTCCAGAAAACAAAACAGAAAACTGTATTTTTCTTTAACAAAATCACTGTTCTATTCACTTTCTCATAAACTGCACGCCACCAATCTTCCAACCTCTTCTCCAGGTCAAAAAACACCTTTTTTACAATGTCAAGAAGAAGTTAGGTTACATTAGGGTTCACGTTTTTAACCAAGAATGGCAAAAAAACACGCGGTTTGAAAACACAGTGTGTTTTCGAACTTTTCCCAAAAACTTAGGAAACGCCTCCAAAAGACTTCCCAATTTATTTTTAATTTTACCTAAGCTTAAAATAGGTCCCCTTACACCTTATCAATGATGTATAAGACCATTACAAAACAAAACCAAAAGATTAAGAGCAAAACATTAAAATTACGCTTGTATTCGAGTAGGTGCTCCTGCACCATTCTCCCCCTCTCAGCACAAAGATCAAGGACTGGAAGGTGGTATCAGTTTCAGGTCAATGCCAAGCTTCTTGAATTGATCCTCTTGTACCCATGTAGCCTCTGAGTCAGGTTTGCTCTTCCACTTGATAAGGTGCTCCATGTATACCTTATTCCTTGTTGCTGTCTTCACCCTGGACTCCAAGACCTTCTCTGCCTGAGCTTTCTCTTGACTTGGAAGGGGTATATTGCTGATATCTTTAAAGATTTCCTGATTGTTTTGAACTTCATCATTGACTGTACCCTTGTATCTGATCAAATCAGCAACGTTGAAGACTGGAGATATGCCCAAATCCGATGGAAGTTCCACTTTGTATGCATTCTTTCCATACTTAGCTATCACCTTGCATGGTCCTACCCGTTTCATTTGCAATTTGGTGGACATCCCCTTCTGTAATCTGGATTTGTTGAGGTGAACCATCACATAATCACCCACCTGGAACTGCACATCTCTTCTTGTCTCATCAACTTTGTCCTTCAACTTTTGTGTTGCTGCTGTGATTGTTTTCTTAACCTGCTCATGAATCTCCTTCATGGTTTGAGTGAAGTCTTCTGCATGTCCACTCCTATTCTCCATTGTTCCCAGGTCTCTGAGCTCACAAACTCCTCTTGGATGCATTCCGTACACAACTTCAAATGGGCTTTTTCCTGTAGTTCTGTTCACACTATCATTGTATGCATATTCCGCTTGGGAAATCACCATATCCCAGGTCTGTCCATATTCCTTTGTCAAGCACCTCAATAGGTTACCTAACACTCTGTTAACCACCTCGGTTTGACCATCGGTCTGAGGATGGTAAGCTGATCCAAATGATAAATTAGTTCCCAATCTGCTCCATAGTGTTTTCCAGAAATGACTCATGAATTTTACATCCCTATCGGAGACAATGCTCAATGGCAATCCATGGATTCTCACAACTTCCCTAAAAAATAGATGGGCAATATAGCTTGCATCGTGTGTGGTCTTGCAAGGAATAAAGTGACTCATCTTGCTAAATCTGTCCACAACTACAAAAACACTATCAAAACCAGATTTAGTCTTGGGAAGACCCACCACAAAATCCATACTCACACACTCCCATGGTCTGTTCGGAATAGGCAAAGGCTGATATAACCCAGCATTGCTAGCTCCCCCTTTTGCTTTCATGCAAACAACACATTGTTCAACATACTTTCTGACATCTCGTGCTAACTTAGGCCAATAGTAAAACCTTTGTACCAGCTCCAAAGTTTTGTTAATACCAAAATGCCCACTAAGACTGCCATTGTGTTTCTCTTGGATCAGATTTTCTCTCATTGATCCTCTTGGGACACATAACAGATTGCCCTTGAATAACAACCCATTTTGCAATGTATACTCAGCATATTGACTGTGAAAATTATTTGCAAAGTCTGAACATACCTTGTAGGCTTCGGAAAAGTCTTCGTCATCACCATAGAGATCCTTAAAACTTTCCAATCCTATGCTTTTCAGCTGTATCTCTTGGACTGTCAACATCCTCCTGCTTAATGCATCTGCCACTTTGTTTTGTTGTCCCTTCTTATGCTTAATGGTAAATGTGAAAGCTTGAATGTACTCCATCCATTTCAAGTGCCTATTGCTTAACTTCTCCTGGGTATTAATATAACTGAGTGCCTGGTTATCCGTGAAGACCACAAACTCTTTGGGTAGTAAGTAATGCCTCCATTTCCTAAGGGACTGCACTAAAGCATAGAGTTCCAGATCATAGGTGGAGTATTTTTTCTTAGCTTCATTAAGTTTCTCACTAAAGAAGGCTACAGGTCTACCTTCTTGACTAAGGACTCCTCCTACTGCTACTCCACTTGCATCACACTCAACTGTAAACAATTTATCAAAACTAGGCAATAACAAGATAGGTTGTGTTGCCACTTCTTTTTTCAACTTTTCAAACCCTTTATCAGCCTCTAGTGTCCACTTAAACTTTGTTTTCTGACCACCCTTGATTGTATCTAACACTGGTGCACATATACCACCAAAATTTCTTATAAACTTCCTATAAAATTGAGCCAAACCATGAAAACTCCTTACCTCAGTTGCTGTGGTTGGTGTAGGCCAGTTTAGGATAGATTCTACCTTACTTGGATCCATCTTCAGCGTTCCTTGAGATACCACAAAGCCTAGATACACAAGCTCTTGTTTGAAGAACTCACACTTCTCAAGGTTGATTGCCAATTGTTCTTCTTGCAACCTTTTGAGTACCATCTCTACATGCTTCAAATGCTCTTCTGCTGTCTTACTGAAAATCAGTATGTCATCCAAGTAAACTACCACAAAAATCCCTGTGAAATCTTTAAGCACCTCATTCATTAGTCTCATGAACGTGCTAGGGGCATTCGAGAGGCCAAATGGCATCACTTTCCACTCATACAAACCATCATTCGTCTTAAAAGCTGTCTTCCATTCATCACCTTCCTTAATTCTGATTTGGTGATACCCGCTCTTAAGATCTAGCTTAGTGTAAAACTTTGCACCTCCAAGGCAATCCAATAAATCTTCAATCCTAGGTATTGGAAATCTGTACCTAATTGTGATTCTATTTATTGCTCTAGAATCAGTACAAAGTCTCCATTTACCTCCTTTTTTTGTTGCCAAAACAACTGGGACTGCACATGGACTAATACTCTTTTGAATCAGACCTTGATTCAGCAACTCTTCCACTTGTCTTGCCACCTCTTTATTCTGCTCAGGGGTTAGTTTGTATGCTGCTTTGTTAGGCAATGAGGCTCCTGGTATGAAGTCAATTTGATGACTTATTGCTCTCTTGGGTGGTAGAGTTGATGGTGTTCCATCACTCACAATGCTCTTATATTTTTCTAGCAGCCTTTGAACTGTTTCAGGTATGACTGTCTTCTCAGCCTTTTCTTCCTCTTTGGACTGCATTAGGACCACATAACCTTCATTCCCTTGGTGTAGATCCTTGATGAACTCTTTACCACTGCTCAACATGATATTAGGAACCTTGGACTGCCCTTCATCTTCCTCAATCAACGATTGCAGCTTGAAGGTTTTTCCATCCTTCGTGAACTCAATGGTGTTCTCCTTTCCATGATATACAACACCTCTATCATATTGCCATGGCCTACCAAGAAGAAGATGGCATGCATCCATGGGCAGTACATCACAAATCAACTTGTCTTTGTAGCCTCCAATTGAAAATTCCACTGTAACCTGCTCATTCACTAAGACACTTTGCCCTTTATTCAGCCATGTGACTTTGTAGGGATTGGCATGAGGTACTTTCTGCAATTTTAACTTATTTACTGCCTCCTCAGATATTATATTGTCCGTAGAACCAGAATCTACTATAACCTTGCATACCTTTCCCAATATCTTGCACCTTGCTCGAAACAAAGCTCTCCTTTGCTTGGGTTCTTCCTTGACCGGTTGTCTGATCAGCACTCTATTAAACATCAGACTTTCACCTACTTCTGATTCAATATGACTGATCTCAGGTGTCTTTACACTCATGGTGTCCTCTTGTGCATAAGCTACTCTTTTCTCGTTGCTAGATGAAGCTTTCTCTGGGCATCTATAAGCTGGATGGCCTAGCTGATTGCAGTTGTAACACTTCATGGTGGCAAAGTAGGAGTTACTTCTGCCTGCTCCTCTTCCTCTATTTGAACCCCCTTGAGGTCCTCTTCCTCTATTAAATCCTCCTCTTGATGAGGTTTCACCTCCATGCTCAGTAAGCTTTGATTCTCCTTGGCTTCTTTGGTCACCACCTCTTCCTTGGTAACCTCCACGCTGTCCTCTTTGATCTCTGCCTTTTCCTCTGCCCTTTGAGGACTGATCATGCTTCCTTTTATTCCTCTCTTCGATCTTAATAGCTAGCTGATAACATTGGTGGACTGTCTTGGGGCTGAGCAAAGCCATCTCTTCCTGTATATTCCACTTCAATCCATTTAGATACCTAGCCACTTTCAGGCTCTCATCTTCTACCACATTCGATCTCAAACAAAGTTTCTGGAACTCTTCCGTGTAGGTGTTTACATCTTGGTCTTTTTGTCTTAAACTCTGCCTCTTCTTGTGGAGTTGAATTTCATAGTCATCGGGCATATAGGCTTCTTTCACTTTTGCAACCATTCCTTTCCAGGTTGATATGGGCTGCTTACCTTGTTTCTCCCTTTCAGTCTGGACAAACTTCCACCAAGTTAATGCTGATCCTCTCAACCTTGACTTTGCAACCTTCACCTTTTGTGCTTCTGTAACTCCATCACATTCGAAGTGATTCTCCATGCCATCTATCCAGTCCAAGACCAGATCGGGATCCATCTTTCCATGGAATAGTGGTACACCCTCAAGTCCTTTTCCACTTAGGGCTTTTAATGCCTTCAAGAAAGGCTCCTCTTCCAAGACAGGGTCAGGTTCAGGGACTTTGTCCTCCTCTGCAACCTCTTCTTCTTTTGGCACTTTTCCTTCCAGTTTCACCTTGTTTAGTGCTGCTTCAAGCTGCTCTATTCTTTCCTTTAGGGATTTGTTATCCTCTTCTTGCTCTTCAACCATCTTGGCTAACTGTGCATTCGTCACCATCTTTGGCGGTTCACTTGATTCAACTTCCTCTGACATATAAGCTGCTGCTTCCCAAATCTTTCACTGCTCTGATACCAATCTGATAGAACAAGGGTTGATTGAGAAAATATTATCTCACTGCTTTGAGTCCTTTATCTTAGAACTCCTAAGGTGTTATTTCTTCCACCTACAACCTGTAGGTCCTCTTACCTTTGAGGCACCCCTGGTTCACTTTATCAACCCTGCTATCATTGCAACTTTGCTGCTCCCAAGTGCTATTTGGTACTCCTTCTTCACGTGCACAAACCAGCCCTTATTCCTTTAAAGACTAGTCACCCTTCCATTCTGCCCAACGTTGTTGCAGGGGTGTGTGGCACTTTCCAAGGCCTCCAAAGTCATCTTTTCCAGTGCTTCAGCAACTCTAAACTTCCCTTTTTCCATCGTTTTAAAAAAAAACAGAGTTCTTGGTTCTTGGGCAAGGTTACAACTCAACCTTGGTGGAAACTAGGGTTTCAAAACTGTTCAGAACCAGTTTAGGACTGGTGAAAAGTTCTTCATGAAAACGGACTGTTACGGGCTCTTCCTTGCCACCATGCAGAGCCAAGACACTCCCCTAAATCCTCAAAAAAGAATCTTTTAAAAATCTTCACTCCCCTGCAAATTATTTACGCTGTCCTCAAGCTTTTCCTAGCCGGGTTCTCACTGTCTCGCCTAGGAAAAATCATTTAGCATGCTAACAACTCTCAAAAAGCATTCTTTATTTACAATATGTACAGGTGTGGAGTCTAACCTAGCTTCCTCTGTTCCCATACTTCTTGGTACGGCCAGGAAATAGGCTAGAACTCCATTTTTTTTATTTTAACAGTCAAAACAGCAAAACACAAAACCACAAAATAACAAGAAAAGGAAATAGCGATGGGTTAACTGACTATACAGTCACAAGAATGATTGAAATGACTTCCCTACATGCTGTAACAAATAGCCAAATGCCTAAATCAATTCATTAAATCGCTGTTTCCAGAAACAAAACAGAAAACTGTATTTTTCTTCAACAAAATCACTGTTCTATTCACTTTCTCATAAACTGCACGCCACCAATCTTCCAACCTCTTCTCCAGGTCGAAAAACACCTTTTTTACAATGTCAAGAAGAAGTTAGGTTACATTAGGGTTCACGTTTTTAACCAAGAATGGCAAAAAAACACGCGGTTTGAAAACACAGTGTGTTTTCGAACTTTTCCCAAAAACTTAGGAAACGCCTCCAAAAGACTTCCCAATTTATTTTTAATTTTACCTAAGCTTAAAATAGGTCCCCTTACACCTTATCAATGATGTATAAGACCATTACAAAACAAAACCAAAAGATTAAGAGCAAAACATTAAAATTACGCTTGTATTTGAGTAGGTGCTCCTGCACCATTTATCTCTAAATAATCTAACAATCTTAAAGCATTTCACTCAAGACTGTATTCTTAATGTACTAGTTAAAAGGTCAATGAAAGAACCATATCTATACAAGAATACATTGATTTGGATAGGATATAATAGGCCCTTAATAAAAATAATTTTTAATTCATTGTCGAGGAAATGTTGTATTATTTTAGCACAAAAAGATTGGAATTGAATGATATAATCATTGATACATATTGTACAAGCTTGAGCTCATTCAAACATGGTTTTTACATCTATTTTCTCTAAGAAGTGATTATGGAAATTCTAGTTGTTTGATCAAAATGATGGAGAGATATAGGATTCAAATAATAGAACCGTTGAGTAACATAGTCTCTAGGAGTATGAGGGAACAAATTATCCAATATATTGCCATCTTAAGCATAGTCGAAGAATGTTGAATTAAAGGCTTGTAAATGAGTATTGAACCATTGAGTAACATAGTCTTTGGGAGTGTGAGGGAACAAATTATCCAATATATTGTCATCTTAAGTATAGTCTAAGAATGTTGAATTAAAGGCTTTTAAATGAGTCTTCATATCACCTTTACCATGATATATACTTCAAAGTGAAGCTCCAAACAAAAAAAGGTAGTGGATAGGTCACAATTTCAAAAGCTAGTGATTTGTGATGTGATAGAGAATAAGTAATTGAATTTTTCCCACTAGGCATGGAATTAACTTTATTTTTAACTCTATCTAGATTTTACAAATGTTCTTAGAGGGTGGAGGTGGGGATAGTAGTGGCAACAATAGCATGAAAAATAGTGGGATTATAAAGGGTATGGGAAACACGATGCAATATCTGGTGCTATGAGTATGGAAGGAAAGAGTATGAGGAAAGAGGTAGGAATGCAACTAATAAAGTGAGAATCTGAGAAGATGACACTAGTGAGATGGGAGGTAGGTATAACACTAATTGGATTAGTGAAGAAACTAGAAGAAGGACCATGAGAAGTGGAAGCCACATTAGAAGTGGTGACATGAGAAGTATATATAAATCAATGAGGAATGTAAATGTAAATAATCAAATCATCAGGGTAATCACAAAAAATAGTGAACAAAATCAAGAGGTTGGAAAGAGGATGTAGCATGCATTAGGTGGGGAGGGGAAGATGCACCATAAAAATAAATAGAAGAGGACAACATAGTTAAAATTACATGAAGAATCTATGTACCAAGGGTGCACTAATCAATAAATTATGAATAGATGCAACTAATTGTGAAGTAGAAGTAACATTAGCAAGATCTTAAAAAATTAATTGTCCTATGATAAAAAGATCTTACTTATCCACGTGTTGCATTAAAAAGTTAAATTTCTCATTATGCTTAACCTCGATGGGGATCTCCTACTAATCATAATGAAAATCCATATCAATGTTTAAGTGGGAACTCCTTTGCGAGGTAAATCAGGTAGCCCTTGACATAAATAAACCCTAGAAAGATAATCAACAATAAAATAGGAGCATTTATGAATATAAATTTCATTAGATCTTACAATTCAAAATGGACACCAAGGCCTAACTAGAGAACCTACAATGGTTCTTGAATTTACCTAATAAATTTCAATGAATCCAACACATTCTCTTATCAAGTGTACATCAAACTAACTTATAAATTAATAAATCAACAACATATAGTACAAAATGAAGTTTTTTTAATTCATTAATAAACATGTGTAAATAATGATATTTTTCCCAAGTGAGAAAATAAAAGGTACTAGATATCATTTTAATTTCAATCCCAATTGTTGTGGTTATGGTATGACCCTGGAGCAAATCCATTCTAAAAATATGTCATAGGAATGCTTGGAACTTGAGTACATGATGGAAACATACCTCTTAGGTATTTCTGGAAATGGGTCTATATGTATCCTCAGTGTTAAAGGCCTATTTATTTTATAATGTATCTCATCCTTAATAGATCTCATCCTTAGAAGATCTCTAAATATCTCTTTTAAATATGTGGTAGGAATTTATAGAGAAGGAATTTGGAGGAAGATGATTGATTTGAATGCCTATTCCTTGTAGGAAACTATAAATTAGGCATACCAAGTGTTTTAATCAATTGTTCACATTATTTATTAGAAGTTTAAAAAATTATTGGAATTGCCTATTACGAGATGCAATATAGAGGAAAGGATAGATCATGCTCAAATCTAGAAGATGCACAACTTAAGAAAAAGGTTTTCTTATGCATTGGGAATACATAGTGTCATTCTATCTCTTATCTATTTATTGGCACTTGGAGTAGTTTTTCCTTTTAGTATATGTAAATATCTAATTTTTTTATAATACTCTCCTAAACAAAAATTAATTTTTTTTCCATGCAATATTACACAACCTTTGCCAACATCCTCCCTGCCTGTACCAAAATGAGAGCTTTGGAACAGGGTATGGACATCAACTATAGATTTTAGGCAAGCTTAGAATTTATTTCTGAGTTACTACTTCATTTTTGCATATGGAGGTTTAAAGTTACTTTCATTGTGGTCTATATATTGAATGGTTACATGCATTGAGAAGAAAAGCCTATCATTTTTGTTATATTTTGGAAACATTCAAGCAAATACAATTGATGGGTGTAAAGCCAAATTTTACAACCTTTGTCAACATCCTCCTTGCCTATGCCAAAATGGGAGCTTTGGAATAGGGTATGGATATCAATCAAAGCATAAAGGATAGAGGAATCTTGTCAGATGTTGTAGTTGAAACTGTACTAATTGACATGTATGTAAAATGTGGAAGCATAGACAAATCACGTGCACAGACAGTTTGATAGGCTTACTCAAAGAAATGTGGTCTCATGGAATGCCATGATTGAAGGATATGCACAACATGGATTTGATGAAAAGTCTTTAAAAAAATTCAATATAATGTAACTGGCGGGTGTAAATCCAAATTTCACAACCTTTTCCAGCATCCTCTTTGCCTATGCCAAAATGGGAGCTTTGGAATAGTGTATGGACATCAATCGAAGCATAAAGGATATAGGAATTTGGTCAGATGTTGTAGTTGAAACTGCCCTGGTTGACATGTATGAAAAATGTGGAAGCATATACAAATCACATGCACAAACAATTTGATAGGCTGACTTAAAGAAATGTGGTCTCATGGAATGCCATGATTGAAGGATATGCACAACATGGATTTGATGAAAAGGCTTTAGAAACTTTCAAGGAAATTTAATTGGCGAGTGTAAAGCCAAATTTCACAACCTTTGCCAGCATCCTCCTTGTTTGTGCTAAAATGGGAGCTTTGGAACAAGGCATGGACATTAATTGAAGCATAAAGGATAGAGGAATTTTGTCATATGTTGTAGTTGAAACTACCTTGGTTGACATGTATGAAAAATGTGGAAGAATATACAAATCACGTGCACACCTGAGAAACTAAGAAGAGATAAAATACAAACCTGGATGCAAAGATGATGTCATGGAGTGTGATGTGGACGATGATTTTTCTCTCTTGGGGTTGGACTTGTCACTCTCCTAGGGTTCGACAGTCGGTGTCAAAAATGACAATAGAAACTATCATTTTTGACAATTAAAAATGCTTTATAAAAAAAAATGTTTAAAAATAGGTTCGAACGAACCCTCCATTCGCTTGATCCCATTATTTAATTAACAAAAAATCGACCGACTGGGGGTTCAAACAAACCCTTGAGAGAAAGGAGGTTCGCTTGAATGGGGGTGTTTGAGTGAACACCTTTATGTGTTTAACAAACACCCCCATTCGAGCGAACCTATCTAAAAAGTGTTTTTCATGCCTGGACAATTTTTGTTCATCACTAGAATTGTAACCCACTATTGTACTTCATTATTTTCCTTTTGGGTAAGAGCATGGAGGCTCTTTATTCTGATTCTTTTATGATGCAAAGAATTTGGGAGAACTATGGAGACTATTGGTGAGAGAATTGTGTTGTAGCGGTTTAGTTTGTAAGTTTGCATATCTATTATGGATGTTCCTTGCTACTAGATGATATTGATTGAATTTGCACACCCTTATTGTGAGTGTTATTAGTGAAACTTTGGATGTATTAATTGATTTTAGAATTGACATTATCCATGCAGTGGGAGTTCTAGGTTGTATATGTGTCCTTTTATTAAATGTTCTCATTATATTGTAGTGATGAGGGTCTTCAAGACTTCTTTATGTAGGATAGTGTATATATAGGAACTCGTAATCATGTAAGGGTTATATATTTTGATGGCATAAGGTATACTTGCTATGATGAGTATGAAAATAAGATGAGTGTACAAAAGAAGATTCCTACACCAATCTATGTAGTGGAGATATTGTAAATTTTTCTAACACCTTAACAATTACAATTTTACATGTACATTCAATATAACATAAACACATAATTTAACATAATAACACAAAACACGACATATATGTGGGGAAACCCTTTAGGGAGAAAATCTACACTCCAAAATATAACCTAATGTATTATTAGTAAATAGTGTTTACAATACAATTGCAGAGCTATGCTCTTGCAGGAGTCTTCACACTTCTACAATATTATAGAGTAATTTCGACAACACTACTTGTGAAAATAACCAATACAACTCCAAAATACAAGTGCTCAATAAATGCATAAAATGGAATTCCTAAGATTGAAGATGAATAGGAAAGGCACAAAAAATAATTACACATGTAAAATGACAACTTTCTAACTATCATCACAACTACACATGCAAAACTACAACTTGTCAAATATGAACAATACCTCCAAGGCATCCACTTAACATACCACTTGCACATTTCAAGGAATGCACCTACATGCATAACTCCACCTGTAATGGAAACTTCCAATCTTGACTCCTCGAAAATAGAATGTCACTAGTAACGAACAATCCAACATGAGTTAACTATCAACTATGACTCTAGTCAACTCAAGTGGGATGCCTACCTCCTAAAGAATAGGAACAATGTCACCTATGACACTTCATGTGTAGGATAAATACTCATAGTGCCACTCCCACAAATGACATCATCAAGTGCACATATAATTAAAATACATAGGAAAATTATCAACATAATAACATTAATAATTAAATAATCAATTCTAGGAAATCAAAGGTTAAGACACCTTATTCCTAACATTCTCCCACTTGTCAAACACCTTTGAAGAGACAATGAAAACAACAAGATTTCAATTTCTAGGTGTCATCAAGTCAATAGAATCCAAACATCATATGAAATTATTTGTGCTCATGGGATTTGCCAATGCATTTGCAACATTCACCAAAGTATCAACCTTTTCTAATTTCACCTTCCCATTTTCCACTGTCATGCCTGAAATTTTGACAAGAGAACTCACATAATTCTTTTTTTTTTTTTTTATAAACATAGGCTTGCACCCCTATGTACTCTCGACGACCCACCCTAGCACAACACAACTGCTAAGGTGTTATACTATTAGATATGATTACCATGATTATTGCACCACACATGGATTAAATAGTTACTAGTTCATGTTGATTGCCTCTCGTAACTAAGTTTTATAAATTCTTGACTTGCATCCTCCCCAAGAGCCTGATGAGATAGTGTTAAGAATAATGCCACCAACAGTAAATTATTATTTAACTTGAACATTAGTGTTCCCTTTTCTAAGACCTATCATAATATCTTGACTTGCTCAATTTAATTTAATTGAAAATAAGTTGACTCCAGTTTAGTTAATTCCATACTGGTGTGTATTAGAGCTTTGGTAACAATCATACCCAGAACATAGCTTAAATTTCCCATTGAGATACCTTAATGAATTACTAAGTCGATTTGGTTTAGTCTCTCAAAAAAAAACTTCATGTTAGGCCCAAACATTTTCACAAAAATAAAATCAAATAAAAATAAATAATTAAATGACAATATTAACATGAAATTTCCCAACTGTTATATTAGTATCGTTCCTTGTATTTAACCAACATAGTAGTATTATTTTCAAGCCCCAATTTCACAATAATAATGTTAATACTATTTAATCAAGATACCAATATTTCATTCGACAATAATTTTATTGTTATAATTACCATTTTTACTAATATTCTCAATATTAATATTATGAATATAATATATTTATCTTCTTGACAAACTAAAATTAAATGCAACATTGTAATACCACTTTCATTAATGCCACCTTCACAGTGTTAATTTTATCTATTTAATATCTACATTTATATTGATACTATCTTTAAGATTAATATAACTAATGATTATAACATCCAACTCACTTTTATTACCTCACACAACTAATCATATTAATTAAAAATCTAACATTACTAATAATAACCCTAATTTATACTATGCTATATTAGTATTATAATATGTTAGCAACATACCATACAATAGTATTCATTTATTTATTTATTTATTTTCCATGTAAATTTTTGTTAAGAAAAGCATATCCTTAAACTCAATTTAATATTAACTATGTTTATATATCTATATTTTATTTTACTTTTATCATTTCAATATGTAATCATAAAGACTAACTTATATAAACATTAACTATTAACAAATCACTAAATATATAATTTACTTCCATATGAACTTTTTTAAGTAGAGAAATAAATCCCAGAAGTCTCTCTTTTGGTTTTCTTGAACTAGTCTGTGATATAAGCTATTTTAAAATATATTATATTTCCCTACTAAGGGGTGAAAGTTATACCTTTTTCTTTTAAATGTTCAAAGCACATTGATTTTTCTTTTAAATGTTCAAAGCACGTTGATTTTTCTTTTAAATGTTCAAAGCACATTGATATAAGCTTATATTTGAAGTTCCTTTATAGGAAACGTGGAGTCTTAAGGAGGGATTCCCTTTTTCTCCCCATACATACATACAACAAATCTGCTTATATGACTAGAGGACATAAATTTTCACAAAAGAGGAGTTGCCAAAAGTCGACCAAATTAAAAGGAAACAGTAAAGTCTCTCTAAATGAAGCTAAGTGCGTCTACAACATGTTTTGATTTCTCTATGCTCAGTAAGCGGATGGGACGTGGGTCTGACAACATAGAAAGCAATGTGAACAGCTACAACACATAGTGAGTAGTGCATAAAGAGGGTGCTCAAATAAATTCGACACAGTAACTCTGCAAGCTTCCCCACCAATTACCAGTCCTTAGCAAACAAAATTAATTGCTTGTGCATGCACTAATTCCACTCTACTAAAAAGTAGGGCCTCCACCCTACTCTACCAATTACCTAACGTTTTTAACTAGCCACCAACATTTTCAGTAAAGGAGACCAAGTCTGAGGAGTTTGGGCGCCTATGCGGCTGGGAGCAGTACGCAGAAAACTCTCTTCTCTGCGGCTTCATTCAAACTGATGTCCCTACCCAAGATAAGCATTCATTGTTTTCCTAATGAGGGATGAGGTGCCTTACTCGCTAACCAGCTTCACACAGTCCAAAAGGTCACTAATAGAGAAGGATTGATTTGTTGAGTTGGGCGTGACAGGGTGCTATGAATGCAATTGCATTACTTTTATATTTTATTTTATTTATTTATTTTACTTGACAGTGCAATATTAGTCGCTACCATGGTGACAGGGCGAAAGTAGACTACAAATTCGAATCTTATTGATATGCTTAATGCTTTCTTGTTTGTTTCCTCCATATACTGGTGCAAACTTCTCTCCCAATTTATTACGTTGTGCAGATTTAGCTAGCGACAGTATGGAGGGGGAACGACTGTGTGCAACCCAGACACTCCACTGCATTTTCCATCCCAAGGCTCGGTGTATTTAGTCATTTAAAATTTGGGTTTGTTTTATTAAAATTCTCTTTCTTTATATATGTTTAGAGATGGCAGTATTGAAACAACAGAAAATATTACATCTGGACAGAAGTTCATTCATACATCTCAATAATTAGTGATACACATGGTTGCATGTCTTACCTTTTATTGCACTTGCAGAGAATAGAGATACATTAAGATTAATAACAAAGGCATAACCCCGTTATGTTCATGTTTACTATAATGAGAAAACTGAAAGTATGAGATGATCCACATTCTTTTCGAACTAGAGCACCTATTCTCCATTTTCATCCTAGATAACAGTACTTCATCTGCAATATGTTAAAATGAATCCACACGAGTAAATCTACAGCTGTGATGTGGGTAGATTTTAGTGTGAAATTAAGTTCTCACGGAGGGATATGGCCTCAGCTTTACTCAAGTTTGTAATTCCTAACGTTTACATCAGGAATAGTCTCAAGACGGGGGAGCCACAAGAATGTGCAAACACATTTCCACAAGCACACACTAGCACATATCGTAAATGTGAGTACTTTTGAAGATACACAACCTTTTATGAATTGAACAACTATCATTGGATGGGTCACATTTAGAGCCATGGATATTATTTTTACTTTAGTCCTAGTTTTAAAGATTCGTATGGCACATAACTTCAATTTCTTCCAAATATTAGTTTGAGTAAAATACAACAGTAATACACAGTAAGAAGGAACTAGATCTGCACAATCTCACTTTTCTCCATTTCAACCAAACACTAAACCACTAATATTAGAGTAATGTTTGAGAAGACAATGAACACCATGCTAACACATAAGACTTTCTCTACTACAATAATAATGGAAAATCTAACAGTCCACATGCCCAAGAATAAACTTTTCCCTTTTCCATTCTCTTCCATGTTACATAAAAACACTAGTTTTCCATAATATGAACAAATTTTGCAAATACAATGGAAGGAACACATTTGAGTAGGGCTTGCTCTCCACCCTACCATAATGGCGTCATGGAGCCTCGTGGGCTCTAGCCATACCCCCGAGCAAGGGTTTCTTTTAGCTCCAAAAAGATGAATGGAGCCTTTTCAAATTTTACAAAAAACAAAAAAAATGAGAATAACATTGCATCCAGTTACATTCATATAGCTTCCCCACTTACTATTTTTCAACCATGATCCATATGTAACATGTCAACTTCTTACAACAAGCAAACAAAGGAGAATGAAAGTAGAGGAAAACTTATCTGTTTACTTAGCTGAGGGAATTGCATTCCTTCCTCATCCTTTCCTCTGCAAGACAAGCTATCTTCATTACTACCTCCTCAGAGGGACCACCCTTTCCTCCTCTCCTCTTCTCCTCCTTACTTCCATCTTAACAAGAGTTCTCCAAAAGGAGAAGTGGGTAACATCCCTTTCCTCTCTTTCATCCAAGTATATAGGCATTCAACTTGAATTCACTTGAATGAGAGAGAGACACTTGTCACTCTCTCATATGCCCTTTCAACACACATCCCCACAAGTTCTCACACATGTGTGAGACTTTTGGGGAGGTGAGGAATGTACTATGACACTCTACCCAACAACCCTAACAAGGTGGATTCACACATGTGAGAGCTTTGATGCTCTTCCAAGTTCATTAATGAACTTTGGGGAGTGTGGTGGGGAAGTGACAAGTCACTTCTCCCAACTCCCAAGGACTCAAATTCGTCACACCCTTTCAGGTGAGCTTTTGAAGGGTCAAATCATGTCCCAAGGACAATGTCACATGTCCAAAAGGTCCCCCTCCCATAGGTATAGGTCTCAGGGGTCTATTTTTGCACTAATATCAAAACAATTGACCATACAACATCCTAAGAAGACAACTTTAAAGGCCAATTCGAAATTCAAGACCTAACTAAGGATTTGGGAACCCCAATAGATCTTACACTCTTAACCACATGACTATAACCAATAAGGATCCAAAGAAAATACCTACACTAAGCCACCAATCATTAAAAACCCTCCACTCAATTACAACTTAGACAAAACCCTAATTATATTTGCATCCCTTGACATTACTCTCATATGTATTTTCCCAAATACGTGTTAGGTTAGAAATATAATGAACACCTGTTCAAACTATCCATAAGATCAAATTCAATAGTTAGTAACCATAATACACATATATATATTCATTTCATTTCCCTATAAGAGATGGAAACTTTGAGCATGCATGAAATAATAATGAAAACCGAACCTTCGTTAAATACTTTATTTACACTACTAAGTTTACTCATGGACACTCCTTTAATAAAATTCATCATGCAAATTGATATCTAATTTATATAATTTTTTCCTCAAATTATCCTACCTTAGGTATACCCCTCATTTATTAGAGTCATCCTTTAAATTTTCCTCGATGGTGCTTGGCTAGTGATACTTCTGGAAACTTCTTACTGATCTTCCAAAAGTCCCGCTTGTTCCTGTCTATTATTATTTTTCAAGAAACATGAAACTTATTAGTGAGATTCAAACCAATGTTAGGTACACAAAATTCCTTAGCTCATATCGATCTAAGTGTATTCTTCATGTGATAATTGTTCAAAAATCTAAATATTATCTGCTCACATTCATTCTTAATAGTTTTCCCATTTTCATTTACTTAAGAGAATTTATCACATTAATCATTTAAACTAGTTCATAAGAAAATCAAAGTATTAAACATGGGATTGAGTAAATTCATCTATTTATTCACCAAACTAGCATAATTGAACGTATTAAGATGTCACATAATTTATAGATGGTGTTGGGCCTCACATCCACCATATCATGGAAAAATGAAACTGAACATCAATGTGCTTTATTCTAGCCTGGAAAGTAGGATTCTTGGCTAAACAAATGACACTTCGGCTATCACAACAAAAATTAGTCATCCTTGCGTCCAACCCAATATCAAAACACAATCATCTAATCCAAATGGCTTCCTTGCAAGCATGAGTAGCTGCCATGTATTGCGCTTCTGTCGTGGAAAAAGTGACTATAGTTTTTTTCTTACTCAACCAACCGATAGCACCACTAAACAACATGAAAACATATCTACTACTGGATCTTCTACTGTCAATTTCACCTACCCAATCTAAATCCACATATGATCCATGAATACAAACTAAATGTTGAGGTCTAGAAGAATAACCATGAAAACACAAAGAATACTCAAGATTACCTAGTAAGTATCTGAACATTCTCTTCACTGCATCCCAATGTACCCATCCAATACTATCCATACGTCAACTTAGGAATCCTGCTACTTGGATAATGTTTGGCCTCTTATAGACCATGACATATGTCAAACTACCAAAAAATCTCTCATATGGTACTCTAGTCATGTCCATCTTAGAATGATATTTTTGACAATCCTCTATAGATAATTTTGTTCCTTGCAAAATAGGAATACCAGGGATCTACAAGATATCGTGTTGAATCTCTCCAACACCAAGTTCATATACTTGCTCTAGCTTAACTAAAGATTTATGCTAGTTCTATCTCTTCTAATCTCCATTTTTAGAATATGCCTTGCTGCACCTATATCTTTCATCTCAAATTGTGTTGACAACTGATACTTTTAAAAATAAAATATTTTCCATTCCTAAAAAATAACATATCATCAACATATAGTGCAGTAATAAGAATGCAATAATTATTAGTTTTGTAATAAACACAATGATTAGATTTAGACCTTTGAAATCCCAAAATCAACATGTATAAGTATTAAAATTTTGATATCACATCGTAGGAGACTATTTCAAACCATCCAAATATTTCTTCAACTTACAAATTATATTTTCTTTACCTTTTACCACAAAATTCTCTAGCTGTGACATGTAGATATCTTCCTCCAAATCACCATGAAGGAATGCTTTCTTCACATCCATCTTCTTAACTTCTAAATTATAAGTTGTTGCAAGTGATAACAAGAAATAAATGGATGTCAGCTTTTGTATAGGAGAGAATATTTCACCATAGTCAATTCCCTCCACCTGAGAATACCTCTTCATGACCATTCTTGCTTTATGCTTTTCAACACTGCCATCAAGACCAAACTTTTTCTTGAGCAACCATTTATAACTAATGGGTTTATGTCCTTTAAGCAAAGGTACTAGATACCATGTTTTTTTTCTTCTAAAAATTAGTCATTTCTTCGTCCATGGCCTTCATCCAAGAATCTACATCATCCATACTCATAGCCTCTTTAATAGTCCTAGGCTCATAAATGTTAGCAATCAAAGAAAAATATAAATGGAATCCAACGATGAATAACCAAATCTTTTCGGTTGCCACCTAACTCTTGTAGACCTCCTCAATGTCTTACTTTGAGGTTCCTCTTCTTCTTCAAAACTTTCAAAGTTGCTAGAGCTCTCCTACTTATTAAGTCCAATAGGAGTACACGGTTTATCTTTTATTGAAGTAGACCTGTGGAGCTTGAACTAGGTCCTTTTGTTTCTCTTCATTCTCTAGTTGCAATTGAAAAGAGGAAGGTTTTATCTATTTGAAAATTACGTTGCTATTATAAAGAACCTTCTCGACTACTAGATTCCAAATCTTGTACCCCTTCACCCTAGAACCATAGCCGATGAAGATACATTTGACAACATTGTTATCCAACTTAGATCTTTTCTCACTCAACACATGTGAATATTCCTCACAACCAAATAATAACAAGAATTTGGTTGTGAGGCATATTCACATGTGTTGAGTGAGAAAAGGTCTAACACATGTGAATTTAGACCTTTTTGAATATGCCTCACTCAACACATGTGAATTTTTACCAGACTACACCTCTATGGGTGTTTTTTCAAAAAGAGTTGATGTAGGAGATCTATTTACCAGATAACATGGAGTAGCTACAATTTCAACCCAAACATTTTGTTCAAGGAAAACATCGCTCAACATATTCCTAGCCCTATACATCAACATCTTGTTCATCCTCTCCACAATTCCATTCTACTGAAGGGTGTATGGAGTTTTATGTCTCTCAATCATGTGCTATTTATAAAACTTGTCAAATTATACTGAACAAAACTCACCACCATTATCAGTCCTCAAACACTTAATCTTTCTACTACTATGATTTTCAACCAAGGCCTTAAACTCCTTAAACCAACTAAAGACTTTAGATTTACTCCCGAGGAAATATACAAATGTTCTATTGTAGTCATCGGTAAATGAAATGAAATACATAGATTTTAAAATTGAAGGAACATTAACAAGAACAAACACATCAAGATGAATGTAGTCCAAAACCCCAAAATATTTGTGAGAAATATAGTAAAACTTAACATGGTTTTGTTTTTCATATACAAAATGTTCACAAAAATTGAACTTGAGATTACAATCATCAAGCCCTTCTACAAGGATTTTATTTTTCAAGGATCTGAGATCCTTCTCACCAATATGGTTGAGTCTCTAGTGCTATAACATTGTATTCTTGGTTGGAAGCTTCATCTTGAAGGAATGGACATCCTTAGGTACCCAAAATGCATGACCATTGGAAGCAGATGCAATATATTTCTTCATTGTTGAGAATGAAGAATCTAAGGCTCTTTTCTTTGAATTGTTAGAAGAACTATTACACTAAACTGTCCATACATCCAACTTGTATAGAGTTCCAATTCAAACACCCTTACCCAACACCATAGATCCTCTAGTCATCTTGCATCCTCCACCCAAGGAAACAACTTGTACACCCACATCATTCAACTTACTGAAATAAGGTTTCATGTCAAACCTGGGATATGCAACACACCATCAATCCCTTTCACTGTACAATAAGGGAAGTGAATCTTGATTCTTTCATGACCAACAATATTCATATGAGATTCATCACCTAGATACACCTTTCCACCATCATATTCTTCATACTTTGTGAACTAACCCCTATACGAGGTCATGTGAAAGGATGCACATGATTCTAGATCAACCATGCATTACCAAAGCTATGAAAAATGCATCGTCATCATCCTAAGGGGATTCATCGGAACTAAAATAAAAGGAATTGTTTTTTATTTTTCTTCTTTTTCTCCTTCTTACATTCTTTGCAAAAATGATTAGTTTTGTCGCAGTTCTCAAACTTCGCCTTGGGACTTATAAGGAGACTTAGATCTCCTCAAGTACTTGGATTTTAACTTGTTTTTCTTCTTCTTTCCTTTCTCTTTCAATTTGTCATGAACAAAAATCACCTCCTTAGCCATCTCAGAATATTTTATTTGCATCTCTTCATAAAGAAATGATGCCACCACTTCATCCATCTTGAAGGTGGTAGTGGTACTTCCAATGGCCATCACAAGGTGATCCCACAAGTCTAGCAAAGAACATAACTGATTCATGCAACAATCCTCCTCCTCCATATTTACACCAACGAAACTCAACTAAGCAACATGCATGTTAAAGGAATTTAAATGATTAGCCACAGATCCTCCTTCTTCCATCTGTAGAGAAAACAACTTATTTATTAAGAATAAATTGTTTACCAGGGATTTAGCTTGATAAATATCTCTAATATTTTTCCCTAGGTTTTTTGCAGTCTTCTCTTCATGGATATTCAACAACGTGAATTATAAAAAATAGAGTCTGATCAAACCCTTGGATTTTTTATTCATCAAATCGTAGTATGCTTGAGCCATGTTGGCAGGTTTAGAACCAAATATTGCAGCTCATAGATCATAATCTCCAAGCACATCCTCCATTTTAAGCTTGCATAGCTCAAAATTTCCACCATTGAACTTTTCCATCTCGATCCTTTTAGATGTGCTTGCCTTCTTTCACCTAAAAGAAGGTTACAAAATAATACT
Organism: Sequoia sempervirens; assembly: GCA_007258455.2. Classification (NCBI taxonomy): domain Eukaryota; kingdom Viridiplantae; phylum Streptophyta; class Pinopsida; order Cupressales; family Cupressaceae; genus Sequoia; species Sequoia sempervirens. The sequence continues at coordinate 3,922,965 of VDFB02292527.1, read as the reverse complement.
TTTGCAAAACTCCCACTGAAACAAAGATTAGTCCAAAAAACCATTGAACCCAATAACAAAATCAAGGCTGGCTAGGCTCTAATAAGAACTAAAAGGAAGTTGAGTTCATGGAAGAAGCTTCCTACACCAATCTATGTAGAGGAGATAGTATACAATTTTCTAACACCTTAACAATTATAGTCTCAAATGCACATTCAATATAATATAAATAGATAATTTAACAAAATAACACATAGCACAATATATATATATATATATATATATATGAGGAAAACCATCTTGAGAGAAAAACCCACACTCCAAAACATATCCCAATGTATTATCAGTAAATAGAGTTTACAATGCAATTGTAGAGTTATGATCTTGCAAGAGTATTCACACTTCAACAAGATTCTAGAGTAATTTTGGTAGCATAATGATACTTGTGAAAGTAACCAATACAATTCCAAAATAATATTTCTCAATATATAGGATTTTTTAATGCATAAAATGGATTTTTCCAAAATGGTACACCTAAGGAAAAAGATGAATAGGCAAGGTGCTAAACATAGCTACAGAAGCAAAACGACAAACTACCAACTGTCATCACAATGAGCGGGTGCACAAAGATGGGGGACCAAAAAGTGGCCACCCCACGTTTTGGCCCCATCAAATCCATAACACGTTCACATTATGGTTTGGAGTGATCGAGCCTCAGGCTTGGTAACTCCTAAGCAATAATGTGAGTGTATTATAATTTTCTCACATTATTGCAAAGTCAAGCAATAAAAAGAAAAAAAGTCATTTCATTTGCTTATTCTTCTGAAAATGAGTTTTCTCACAGCCTGCAAACCCTCCATAGCATGCTTGCATTCTAGGAGGTATCATTTTTTTTTCTAAATCTTCACCAAAAATCTGCCAAGATGTCGAGGAGGTCAAAGGAGTAAGGTTTTTTTAGTTTTTTAGTGTTAATTTTGTATTAAATAGGTAGATTGAATATGTTTTTGATAAAAAAATTATTTAATATTCAGGAATTGACAATACACCCCAAAATATTGAAATTCCTAATTCACCTCATGATGAAATCCCTCTTAGAGAGTAACCTCAACAAACACCTCTTAGAATTCCTCATCATGCTCTGGGAACACAAGAAAATATATTGGGGCAAATTGAAAATAACAAAAAAGAAATTGAAAAGTTAATTGCAAGATTGAGAAATACTATAGGAACAAACTCACATAGGACCACCCTTGCTCAATTTTTGCAATCCATAATAGCTCATGTAGATTCAGTTAGCAATCAAATAAATAGTTGGTTCAACAAGAGACGAGCTAAAACAATTTTATACAAATAAATTATCATATAAACAAGTTAAAGACAATTTTTTTTGAAATTTGACTTGTGTGCACTATTCACTAACCCAAGAATGAATCAACCCTTACACAATGAATGCAAGAGGTTCCCTATCCATTGGTGACACCACCAAGGGATAAAGAACAATTTTTAGGATAGGTGGTGGATGGTTTTTTACCATCCTTCATGCAATAACAATGAGGTACACCACAATATTTTTTGAGGAAACTCTTGTGAGTTTGTCCTCAATGAAATCCCAAACTATTTTGACATGTATGAGTTTTAGGGTAGAGATGGGGGCTTCACATAGGATAGAGTGGGGGAACATCTTGACCAACAATGGCCAGAAAGACCACTCGCTAGACCAAACTATGAGCATGTGACTATCCCTTCCATTGTGAAGGAGAGCATTGAGGTGGATACCTTACAGTTTATTAGATCACTCACTCAGAGCCTTATACAACATACTAGGCCTCTAGTGTAGGGTGAGGCGGGCGAGTCTTCTAGGCGTCTAGTTCCACCTCATTTATGTCGATCTTGTGGGCCACTCTATGTTTTTCAACCTAAGGATAGTTAGGATGCATGTGCCCAAGCTACATTTGCAACAAATCAGATGGTGATGGCATATGCTCTATTGAGTGATACATTTGGCTTTGATAGTTAGGTAAATATTAGCAAGCTCATTTATTTCAATTTATTAAATTTATTTTTGAAATTCAAGATTAACTAAATTAGTTGTATGATTATATTGAAATTTTAGGTTCATAGTGTTCACCCTACTTCCAGCGGTCCTCCACCTCCCTATTACACGATGATGTCTAGTGTAGAGGTATGTAACTAGTAAAGAATTATAAATATTACATGTGAATAGTTGAACATTATATGAATGGTATTCTTATATCTCCCTTTGATTGTTGAATAGGTTAATGTTGGGCCTTCGACATCAACACCTGGCAGTGGAGGTGGTCATTGAACTTTCACTCAGGTAATACAAAGAATTTTTAATTTTAAAATAAAAATTGTATTTTGTAATTGAATAATGTTTAATGAGCTGAAGATTCTACACAATTTGTAAGTATGCTTTGTACTTTTTAATTAATTTGATTTCAAGTTTCTATGTACTTCAGAATCTATGAATTTCATTTGATCATGTTGTTGACCTCTAAAAATATAGGCTAGTGGTGTCAATTAATTTTCCATCTTCTTGTGGTTGGTGTTGTTAATAGAGAATTTTATATTTTTGAATCAAACATCTTCTTGATCATCATTTCTAGCTACAAATATCTTTATTGGATCAACTCTTGGGACCTCTCTTGACCAAACCTAACTATTCTACGTGATTATGTTATTTGCAACTCTTCATCAAAACTCGTAATCAATTATCTAAGCCAAAAATGAATACCTAGGGCTAATTATGATATTTACCTTTGTTGAGGTATGTAAGAAACCTAGTTGCCAAGAGGATTGTATCTATATGACTATGGATGTTAGATAAAAAAAGTCACTAGTGGTGTGTTTTTGTTGTCCCTAATTGTGTTGAACTCCCTATATTTTGATCCTAAGTGTTTCCTCTTTGTGTGCATTCTTCCTATACTTATTTTCTATTTAAAATAATCTTTTATAATTAGATTGAATTTTAGGAGTGAAGGAGAGAGAAGAGTTTATAAGAAAAGTGAAATTCAAATTTGGATATCCTAGAACACATGGCCTTGTTTGGAGGATAGAAGCATGATACATTGGCATCTTGGATGGAAGAAAGGATGAGAATGAGTGTGAGGATGGTGTTAATGTTTGGTATGGGTCATGATGTGTGGTTTTTGGGATGATCTATGTTACAAGGGGCAAAAATAGTTATGGTTCATTCTTACAAATAGTCTTGAGTATCAAAGTATGTACAAAATGAGAGGGAAATGTGCTAATTATGTACTTTTAAATGCTATTTTTTATCACTCTATAATACTTATTAGATACAACGATTAAATTATGCTCAATAAAACAAGTTATATTTAAGTTAAACCTCTTGATAAAAATGATACTAAAGAGTCCTTTCTTGATAATGTTTTCCTATCTTCGGTCATATATTATTTGGAAATATAAAAAACACATAAGAAGAAAAATCAATGCACATAATAAAGATATAATAAAAATAAACTTCATACATTTAAAGTTGTTCTACTTCATTATGTTAAATATATTTAGAGATTCATCGATTTGGAAACATGTGACATTTATGGAACTTAGAAGTTGAGATTGAATAGAGAGAGGTTGAGATGATAATGTTGTATGCAATAATAATGGAGTTTTTTCTATCAAGTTATCCTCCATGAAGGATATAATTTAACTAGAATAGTGTGGTTCTCATGAATAACCATTGTAACTTGGAAAAAATGTAGTGCAGGACCTCCATTGACCAAACCTAACTTCCTACCTTCATCTCCTCCCTTTGAACAAATTCTTTCTAGAAGTTATTTGGTCTAAAGATCCTAATTTTAAGAGTTTTTGATTGGTTAAAGAAACATTAGCTACCAAACATCAGCTACTAAAGGTCCTTGGAGGAAGTCATATCTCCTTTATATATTCAATTCTTGAGGCAATTAGATTTGTATAATTTACTTCTCACCTCAATCCATTCTAGCTCTAGGATTAAAATATCTAGTAAGGTGAATAAAGAAAGTAAATGGTCTCTTCAACCACTAGATTTTTGAAAAAGTAATATTGATGGTCCTTATAAGGAAATGAGAGTCTTGCTAAGATTGGTGAGTCATAAGATCATTGTAGTGATTTTAATTACTCATAATTTATTTATTTTTATCAATTTGAGTGTGTCCAAAGCTAATTTACAATATGGTCCTAATGTTTTAATGATAGAAAGCTTCTTCTTACTAATTCAAACTTATTCCATGGATGCTAATGATGTAGGGGCATCTTCAATTTTGTTTTCAATTTTGGTTTTCTCTGTTTCTTTGTTTCCTTGTATCTTCTAACAAGTGGCAGTGTTTGTGGGCGCAGTGAACTCTTTATTGGTTCCTATCTTTTGTTGTTTTGGGGTGAGATCGGTGAGAATGTGAAGGTAGAAAAACAAAACATGTAACAACCGCCTTGGTAGAAAGAGGTCGCTGCACATAGAGGGGGGACAGTTAATGATAAAAGAAGAAAATAAATTTCCTCTTTTGTGTGTCTTGAGAGCCAATAAATGAGGACAGTGATTACAAGGAAGGGGGCGAATAATTGTCTTATTTTTGGGCAAGAAAGCGATAGGCCTATGCAAGAGAGGATGAAGGTTTTGCAAAGAAAATGGAAAATCGAACTGCTAATGCCAGGAAGAGATGATTCTGAGATTGCAGGTTTGGAAAATTCAGTTGGTAGACGTGATGGAAAAGGAGAGCAGAGGTGTGAGTTCAGATTGATAGCAGTCTTTGTGGATCGACCCCTTTGTAAGCCATTTTTTTGTTTTCTCCTTACATATTAAACAAAATCTTGTCGATTCTAGTTTGCTCATGGGAATTTTTTTCCTTGTTCTATTGCTGGTTAAGTTAGTTTCATATTACGTTTGTGAAGAAAGTGTTCAAATAAGGCTTCTTGTCACTTCTGGCCAAGAATCGGCCTCTTTGCGTGGAGCAGCTTACTAAGCATGTAATTTTTGTTATTCCTTATCTGTGTTAATTTAGGTAGCTTGGACAGGGGTCTCCATTCCCAATAAATTTAATTATTTATTTAATTAATTGATTCCTCTAGAGACTTCTAGAATCTAGTTAGTTAGGGTTTGTTAGAGTCTAATTAATCTTAGCCATTGATTGAGATTAAATCATGGCCATTTGTTTTTCAATGAGAATAGTATAAAAGGGGATCAATGGGAATTTGGAGAACACATAGTTGAGAAGCATTTGAAGTGATACCAAATAAATTTGCAGTGTTAGCAAATAGTTTTGTAGTGATAGCAAGGGCGTAGTGATAGCGTTGGGGACAACAATAGTAGAATTTCAGTAGGAGAAATTGAGGGAAGAATTTCCGGAGAAGAATATTGTCGTAGCTCTGCCAGTAAGAGGCAAGAAGTTTATGTATCTCTTGATTTGATGAAGTTTAATAAAATTCCTCATCTGTAGTACTAGTTTTCTCTTCGGGGATTTTCCAGGGACAATTTGTCCAGAAATATTGTGTTCATTATTTTGCATATTTTCTTCTCTATTCATGTGGTTTTATTTGTGAAGTTGTAGTTGTGTTATTTTTCAATATTTTTTGTGAATTAATTTTCCACAGTCAAATAATCTATATAGATAGGAGATTAATAATCAGTAACTGCAATAGAATTTTCACATGGTATCAGAGCTGATCTGAGGGCAAAAAAGACTCAGTGCAGGAAGGAAAAATTGAGGGTTTATAAAACCCAGTTCTACCTCTTGAGAATTATTATTATTATTATTTTCTTTTAAGATGGCCTCAGTAGGTTTGAGAGATCAGGACAGATTGGATGGAGCCTCAAATTTTGGTTTCTGGAAAGCCATAATTTCTTTATTGTTGGAAGAGAATGGTATTAAGGAATATGTGACCAGTGTTGTAGCTGTACCTACAGATCCAAGACAACTCTTAGCATATAAGAAGAAAGATGCCAAGGTGAGGAGGTTGATTCTTGACAGTGTCAAGGATCATATTGTTCCACATATCGCAAAGTTAGATACAACAAAGAAGATGTGGGATGCCATTTTGAATCTATACCAAAATGCTACCACTAACCGAAAGCTAATTCTCATAGAAAAGTTGAGGAATACTCAGATGAACAAGGGAGAAGACATTACAAGTTACCTCACCGACTTAGACTTGTCAAGGATGAGTTGGCAGTTGTTGGAGATAAACCAGATGATGATGAACTAGTACAATAGCCCTAAATGGGTTTACTAAGCAATAGGATGTCTTTGTTCAAGTTATCAATGGATGAGACACCTTACCGATTTGGGATCGACTATGGAGTGACTTCACTTAGGAGGAGCTTAGACTAAGTCTTGTTAGTGTAAACAATAGTAAGAGTTAGAAAAGTGAGGCAGAACAAGAAAATGTTGCCCTTGCAGGAAAAGGGAAAGCGAAGAAGGGGTCTAGCAAAGGATCAAACCCACAAAATGAGAAGAAGAAGGACTTGTCTAAGATCAAGTGATATGGCTATCACGAGTTTGACCACTATGTCAGCGATTGCTTGCAAAGGAAGAAGAATGAAAAGAAAGGAAAGAAGCAGACATCAACTTCAGCAAGTGCAGATGAGCTCTCTAGTAGAATGGAGGATGAGTTTGCACTCATAGCTTGTATGGTTAGCTCAACCTCACAAGGTGTTTGGTATATAGACAGTGGGGCGTCATTTCATATGACATGAGTTAGAGAGTACTTCTCCAATTATGAGGAGGACATCAGAATCCAAATTTCTATGGGGAACATGTCCAAACTCAATCCATTTGGGAAAGGGACCATTCTATTTCAGAGGGAGAATGGCAAGTTGACCCCCATTCATGATGTGTTGCATGTGCCAGGCTTGGGTATGTATCTGATTTCTGTATCCATCCTTTAGGATAAAGGTTACAATGTACTCTTTAGAGGGGCAAACGTGTTAATCAAGCATAAGGATTAGAAATCACCCATAGCTATTGGAGTTAGGAGCGACCGACTTTACAGGTTGCAGTTTGATACTCATAAGGCACTGATGAGAAACAATAATTCTAGAGATCAAGGAGAGCTATGGCATAGGAGGATGGGCCATATACATCATGGAACACTTAAATTGCTTCGTGAGATAGTGACAGGTGTTCCAGAGGTGAGAATAGAGCATGATGATGTATGTAAGGGATGTGTGTTGGGGAAGTTTGTGAAAACAACTTTTCCAAAGAGTGACTCCAGATCCAAGGGTGTTCTTGATCTAGTACATTCAGATATATGTGGACCAATTTCGATGAAGTCTCTCAGAGGATACGAGTACTTTGTTACTTTTATTGATGATTTCTCTAGGAAGACCTGGATATACTTCTTGAAGACCAAGGATGAGGTTTTCAATCATTTCCAAGAGTTCAAAGCTCTTGTGGAGAATTCAATAGGCAGGAAGATAAAGGTTCTTCAGTCAGACAATGGAGGCAAGTACAAAGGGAAAGAGTTCCAAGAGTTTTGTACCATGGAAGGAATCAAGAGAGAGTGGAATGTTCCTTACAACCCGCAACATAATGGGGTTGTTGAGAGGAAGAATTGGTCTATATCGGAGGTAGCAAGGGCTATGTTGTATGACGAGGATATGCCATGTTACTTATGGGTAGAGGCATGCAGTACGACAGTATACATACAAAACAGGGTTCCACATAAGGTATTGGGAAAGATGACACCAGAGGAGACATTCTTAGGGAAGAAGCCAGATGTTAGCCACTTCAGGATATTTGGGAGTTTGGCATATTGTCACATTCCAGGGCCAACACGTTCCAAGTTAGATTAGACTATAGAGAGAGGGTACTTTGTTGGATACAGTGAAACCTCAAAGGCATATCAGATATTTATTCCAGGGACTAGGAAGATTATAGTTAGGCATGATGTCAGGTTCATGGAGGATAAGGCATTTAGGAGGTCCAGAGATTTTCCAATGGATGATTAGAGTGAGCAGCCAACAAAAGCTACAAGGATCGTGCAACTGGATCAGGGGCAGCAAAGCTCGAGTACAGTTACTAGTACAAGCATAGGCTCAGGTGTTGAGAGTTCGCAGAGTATGGAGCAATAGATGCAGTAGATCCAAGAGATGCATCAAGAATACATGGAGGTTGATACTTCATCCTCTACTGTTGGTAGTAGGAACCAACAGACACATAGGGATACTCAGGAGTTTGTGGGAGCTCCTAGGATGAGTAGTAGACAACGAAGACAACCAACCAGGTATAATGACTATATGGCATTAGTTAATCAGTTGGTAGATAGTGAGCCTTCTAGCTATCAGGAGGCCACACAACAATAGGTGTGACAAGATGCGATGGTTGAGGTATATACCTCAATAGTACAAAATGATGTGTGGGAGGTTGTGCCTAGACCGACAGATAGGGAAGTGGTTGGATCATGTTGGATCTATAAGATCAAGCACGGTGCAGATGGTAGCATTGAGAAATACAAGGCAAGGTTCGTGGACAAGGGGTTCTCTTAGGAGGGAATAGACTTTGAGGAGACATTCGCTCTGGTGGCTAGGTATACTTCTATACGAGCCATGATCTCACTTGCAACACAGATGGGATGGAAGATCCATCAAATGGATGTCAAAACCCACAACAACAAAACCCACGTGTACAGATTGAAGAGAGCTTTATATAGACTCAAGCAGGCTCCCAGGGCGTGGTATGAGCGCATTAATAGATACTTGCAGGGAATGGGCTTTGTGAAGAGTGAAGCGGATGCTAACCTCTACTACTTGGTGGTTGGGGGTGATGTTCTCATTCTTGTTCTATATTTGGACGACTTGTTTTTAACAAGTTCATTAGGGCTCATAGAGGAGTGCAAGAGGGACCTTGTAATAGAGTTCGAGATGAAGGATTTTGGGCTTATGCACTAATTTCTAGGCATGGAGGTATGGCAAACAGATGGAGAGATTTTCCTTGGACAAGGGAAATACTGCATTTGAATATTGAGAAGGTTTGAGATGGAGGATTACAAAGCCATGTCTACACCTATGATCACGAATTGGAAGAAGGTAGACACATCCAGGGAGAAGGATGTAGAACCCACCTTATACAGGCATTTGATTGGATCTCTCATGTATTTGGTCAACACCAGGCCAAATATATCCTTTGCAGTAAACTCTCTTAGTCAGTTCATGGTTGAGCCAAAGAGAGTGCATTGGACAATGAAAAAGCATGTGTTGCGGTATTTGTGTGGTATAATCGAGTATGGGATCAAATATACTTGAGGTGATGGTATTAGGTTGATAGGCTATACTGACGTAGATTGGGCAAACAGTACAACGGATAGGAAAAGCACTTCAGGGTGTTGCTTTAGCTTGGGATCAGAAGTTGTCTCTTGGTTCAGTAGGAAGCTAAAGTTCGTGGCTCTAAGTTCTATAGAGGCAAAATACATAGCAGCTAGCATGGCAATGTGTGAGGTGATATGGCTTCGAAAGTTGCTGGTAGCCTTGTTTGGTTAGAGGGTTGAGACTACGGTGATACACTGCGATATCAAAGTTGCATCAAATTGTCTGAGAATCCGGTGTTTCATGATAGGTCTAAACATATAGATATCAGGTATCACTTCATCAGGGATTGTTCAGCTATAGTACATACCTACAGATCAACAGGTAGCAGACATTTTTACTAAAGTATTGGGGAAGGTGAAATTCATCTTCTTCGGAGATAGGTTGGGTGTCATGCAGAACACCTTCCTTGCTAAGAGGGAGTGTTAATTTAGGTAGCTTGGACAGGTGTCTCCATTCCCAAGAAATTTAATTAATTATTTAATTAATTAATTGATTCCTCTAGAGACTTCTACAATCTAGTTAGTTAGGGTTTGTTAGAGTCTAATTAATCTTATCCATTGATTGAGATTAAATCATGGCCATTGGTTTTTCAATGAGAATAGTATAAAAGGGGGTCAATGGGCATTTGGAGAACACACTTGAGAAGCATTTGCAGTGATAGAAAATAAATTTGTAGTGTTAGCAAATAGTTTTGTAGTGATAGCAAGGGCACAGTGATAGCGTTGGGGACATCATCAGTGGAATTTCAGCAGGAGAAATTGAGGGAAGAATTTTTGGAGAAGAATATTGTCAGAGCTCTGCTAGTAAGAGGCAAGGAGTTTATGTATCTCTTGATTTGCTGAAGTTTAATAAAATTCCTCATCTGCAGTATTGGTTTTCCCTTCAGGGTTTTTCCAGGGACAATTTGTCCAAAAATATTGTGTTCATTATTTTGCATGTTTTCTTCTCTATTCTTGTGATTTTATTTGTGAAGTTGCAGTTGTGTTATTTTTCAATATTTGATGTGAATTAATTTTCCGCAGTCAAATAATCTATATAGATAGGAGATTAATAATCAGTAACGACAATAGAATTTTCACAGTCCGCTGGTGCATTAAGCACTTTTTGCAATTGCTAGAATGATATTTGCTCAACATTCTACAAATTGAGCTTGTTGTGTTTTGCTTGTTTTTGAAGTGCTTTTGCTTATCAACAGTCAGTTGGTCATCAGCTAAAATTAGAACCAAACTAATATTATCATTTTTAACTTACACACAAATCTAGAAAGGAAATATAGGTGCCTAAATATGGATCTGTATCCTTTAAGCAAATGTATTTATACATACAAGGATTTTAAGCTACTTAATTGATTATTTTATTCTTGATCATCAAAATAGAGACCCCCTTTTTAGCTCGAGATTTTTAGAGAGTTTCTACCGTCTTTCAATTTCCCATTTTCTCTAGATGGCATAGATCCTAGTTTGTGAGTTGATTAGATCTTCATGGTTATTAGTTGACTTACATGTTCTAGATGCCTTCCTATTCTATGAAATATGTTATTTGGGATCAATTTGATGTTTTATCATTCACTTGATAGGTTTTGGCATGATATGAGTTTGAGAAGTCTTATATGTAGATTTATTTCATTGCTTCATTTGAATTCTTGGATTACATGGATATGATCATAATACTCTAGTCATTCTAATAAGAATATTTGATTCTACATTATGAAAATTTGATGATTGGAGGTATTTAGTCTTGAAAACCATGATTTTAGGTCACTTGATATGCTTGACATGGTAATGCTTGAATATATATATATATATAAGGATTTGAGGTTATGCATTTGTCACACTATGCTATTAGAAACCTTTATGAGTGATAATTAAATATTTTTTATGATCAATATCATGCTTGCACATGTCTTGGGATGGAATCTATATTCCATGTAAATTAATTGTTAATGGTTAAGTTGGGTCTTTATCACTATTGGATGGTTTAAACCCTTTAAATATTTGTGTAAAAATTCAATATCAGGTAATACAGAGAACTTTCACTCATGTAGTTTTGTTAATTGAATAACGTTGTTTCATTTTGATATGATGCAAGTAGACACTCCTGATATTCATAGGATAGTGGAGCATGGTGTTGCTGCGGTAGTAGCGAGTTTGATGCCTTTGACATAGGTATGAGGCAGATTACTAAATTTCACATTATATTTGTTGTTTTATTTATCTATTATTGAGAAATTAAATGATATTCATTTTTAGTTTAATTTCTATCTAGATGGTTGCCACAGGGCTTCACAATGCCAAATCATGAGCATGCCTCTCTTATAAATGAACAAAGTGATTATTTGTATGCGGTAAGTGATTATTTTTTTATATTTCATTTTATAATGTAATTTCTATATATTAATGTCTATAATTTTTATTGTATTAGGCGGGGCTCTAGGAATCTTTAAACATGACGTCAAGTAAACGAGTTCAAAGGAGACCACCATCATATGCATCTCCATCCCCTCGACAGTCAAAGGTCACTCATGATCTATTTCCTTCACCTAGAGGGAAATGACTATGTATTAGGGTCCTATGTTGTATGCCTATATGGAATTTTTGAACATAAATTTTGTATTACATATATGTGACATTATATGTCCATATGACATTTTTGTAAGCATATAAGACTTTCTTGTATATATTTTATACTTATATCAACATATATCGATGTATGCCTATATGGCTATTTGGTTAATACATATCTTTTTATCAATGGTGTCCATATTTGCATTATAAATGATTATTTAAATAAATGAATAATAAATTGACACAACTATAAATGATTAATGTTATCCATATTTGCACTATAATTGATTAATTGAATAATTGAAAAAGGCTCACTTTTACTATAGTTGCATACTTGTTAGGATGACAAACTAATATTTCTAAAATAGCTTGTTGATACCCACTAGTTGCTTAGTACCTACATTCAAGTACCCATCCATCCTTGCACATTTTATCCTCTCTCAATGTTATCATCTGACCAACCTAGCATTTCCTATTTCATTAAATGATGTGACCTATTTATAGTATGGACCCCTATTCTCTAGTTGACCAATCACTGTTTCACATTTATAAAGTTGTTCCTCATGCCCACACTTTCCTTCCTCTCAAAAAAATATATTCGTATATTGACCAAAATGTTTATGACTACATTGAATTCAATCCATGGAGGAGAATAGTTCTTAGGTGTAGATCATACAGTCATAAGAGTATGAAAATATCTACATTGACCAAAAAACCTAAAGTGAACCTATTATGTAGCCACCCCAATGTGTTGGAATTGTCGATTTATTCCCATGAGATGAAGAATGCAATCAATTCCTCTCGACAAATTTTTACTAAATGCAACTGACACTTTTTATAACATCTAAAACATTGTCTCCATGGTGAAATGGCTTGGATATATGAAAAACTAAGAGAGGTTATTGTAGAGAGAATCTACTTGATCCTATACCTTTAGATATAATGTTTTTAAGTGCCATGATTCTTGAGAAACAACTCACCAAAGATTGCCACTTTTTTGTTAGGAAAATCAACCATGATGATCAATCCATTTCCTGCATAACCCTTTGAGAGAGAAAAAATCATACAAGTATATAGATAACCAAATGAAAATATCAAAGACATATCACAAGATAACACAATATTTACCCTAGGAAAACCCTCATAGAGGGAAAAATCCAACCTCCAAAAGAATCCATGCTCAATGTATTATTCAACAATAAAACATTACAATACACTTATAGAGCCTCCATGAACACCTTTGAAACATCAATCCCTCGACAAGAAATCCATATGAACAAGCATGTAACCACACATCCCATGACATGCTTCAACCCTCACAAATGCTAATAAGAGATTATCTCAACCAGCCAACCTTCCAACTATCCAACTATCCAACCTTAGACAACTACCCATGTGTTTTCTTTTACAGAAACAAGCTCCCACAAAACCACCAAGTGGTATTACATAAAACCATGTGACTAATACCATGAGCTTACAAAACCATTAACCCCTCATTTAATATTGGTAGTAAGTTTTTCCAATATTAAATATTATTCACATGTGCAACCCCACATTAAATATTTAATCCAAGGTTACATACAACACATAAAGTGGCCCCAAGAATGCTAGACCCATGTGATACATGCATCCCTAGTTCCCCTAGGTGCACCACATAATAAATAAATAATACATTAATAACATTATGCAAGGTGTACAACACACCTTTTCCTAAATTTTTTGGAATTTAGGGATCTTAAGAGAAAATGTTGACACAATGTAGTCTGGAACGATCTGGCATGCTGAGGTGTGAAACAAGACCTTTCCTAGCATAAATCCACCCACCCAGACATGTTGGAACTATTGATTTGGCTGCATGATGAATAAAATTAAAATTATGCTACCTTGCAACTTTATCTTCAATGCATTTGACATTTTTTCAACATGTGAAAACTTGTCACCACGACCAAATGGATTGGAGATATGAAAAAATGAGAGAGGTTATTGTAGAAAGACCCTACATGACACTGTAACTTCATATGAAACATTTCTAAGTGCCACAATTTCCGAGAAATAGCTTGTCAAATTTCTCCACTTTTTGGGGCATAGGTTTCTTAAGAGAAAGCACTGACACAATGTAGCTTGGAACAATCCGACATGATGAGGTGTGAAACAAGACCTTTCCTAAAATAAACCACCTTCCAAAATGTGTTGGAACTATTGGTTGGCCGCAATGAACAAAACAAAAATTATGCTACCTTGCAAGTTTCTCTTCAATGCATTTAACACTTTTTTCAATGTGCAAAAACTTGTCACCAAGGCCAAATAGATTGGAGATATGAAAAACCAAGAGAGGCTATTGTAGAGGGACCCTACATGGCCCTATAACTTTAGATGGAGTGTTTCTAAGTGCCACAGTTTCTGAGAAACAACTCGTTAAATTTTTCTACTTTTTGGCACTTAGGACTCTTAAGAGAAAGTGTCGACACAATGTAGCCTGGAACGATCCATTTGTAAGGAAGCTAAGGTAGCAGAACAACTTCCTACACTAATATTGAGAGGAGAATAATGCAAAACTTTTACAGATCTTTAATAGTTATAGAAACTTAAACAAAAATAAACACAAATATCATGCATACCATGACATAGTGATTTATGTGGGGAAAACCCTTTTGGGAGAAAAACTCCACACTCCAAAAGCCACCCAATATATTATTCAGTAAATCACAAAGATTACAATATAATTACAGAGCAAGCTTCTCACAAGAGTATCACCACTCAAAGAACAACATGAATGCTATTAGACTCTCAAAATACATCACTATCTTCTCTCTACCGCATTCATAATACAATGCCCTCATAAAATAGAGTTACATTCTAGGGAAAGACATGCCAACAAAATATCTACCATTAGATCTAAAACCTAATAACGAACGGTCCAGCTTTACAATAGATCCTTTTTTTAATGTATGTCGGCTATTCTAGAAGTTTCCTGAAAAAGTTAACATGCTCACATTTTTCTCTGTGCTTCCATTGTATACACCTATCTGTGTAACTAGGAAACATATATATAAATATATATACATCCTATCAACAATAAACCGCGTATAATTGCAAGCTCGAGACACATTTTCCCAACAAATCTCCCACTTGTTGAACACCTTGCAAAAGCAATGTGAGGGTGTAAACATCATCTCTTTAATTGCTAGGGGCCAAAAGGCCCATAGTCTTTGAACACCACCTGAACTTTTTTGTGCTCACAAGCTTAGTTAAAGAATCAACAACATTCATCAAAGTCTCTACCTTAATCGGCTTCACCCTGCAATATTTGACCATATCTCTAAAAAAAGGATATTGTACATCAATGTACTTGGTCCTGGCATGAAATGTAGGGTTCATGGCTAGACATATCGTACTCTGACTGTTGCAATTAATTGTCACTGCACCTTGTTTTATACCAATATCTGAACACAGTCTTTTGAGCCAAATGGCTTCTTTACAAGCATGAGTATCTACCATATACTCTGCTTCAGTAGTGGAAAAAGCAACCACATCCTACTGCTTACTCATCCAACTAATTGCACTACCAAATAAAGTAAACACATAAGCACTTGTGGATTTTCTGCTATCAACATCACCCGCCCAGTCTGAATCCACATAACCATGAATATCAAGGGAAATCTCGTCTTTAGTCACATTACTATGATAACATAAGGAATAATCGGAGGTACCCCACAAATATTTGAAGACTCTTTTAACTACATCCCAATGGACTCTACCGGGATTAGGCATATATCTGAAAAGAACTCCCACTGCTTGGGAAATGTCTGGTCTAGTACAGACCATAGCATACACCAAACTTCCAACTTCACTCTGGTAAGGCACTCTGCTCATGTCTTCCATCTCTGATGGGGATGTTGGACAATTTGAAATAGATAACTTTGTTCCAATTGAAACAAGAACACATAATGGTATACAATCTTGCATATCAAACCTCTATAAAATTGAATTCACATACTTACTTTGGCCAAACCATAGATTTTTGTTCACTCTATCTCTTTTAATTTCCATCCCAAGAATGTGTTTAGCTGCACCAAGATCTTTCATTTCAAATTTAGCAGCAAGTTGAGATTTTAGTTCTGAAAGCATACCTTTTCCTTTGCCAATAAATAACATATCATCAACATATAATGCAATAAACAAGAAACGATCACCATCAATTTTATAATAAACAAAATGATCTGATTTAGAATGCTCAAATCCCAAACTCAACACATATGTATCAAATTTCTAGTACCACATCCTGGGACTTTGTTTTAAGCCATATAAAGATTTCTTCAATTTGTAAACCAACTTACTTTTACCTTTCACCACGTAGTGCTCTAGTTGTGTCATATAAATATCCTCATCCAAGTCACCATGAAGGAAAGTAGTTTTCACATCCATTTTCTCAATCTCTAAATCATAAGCAGCAGTAATAGCAAGCAAAAATCTAATGGATGTCATTTTTACAATAAGAGAGAATATCTCACCATAATCAACACCCTCAACTTGAGAGTAACCCTTCACAACCAACCTTGCTTTGTACTTCTCAATACCTCCATCTAAACCAATATTTTTCTTGAACACCCATTTGCAACCAACAGGTTTTCGTCCTTCAGGAATAGTAAAAGATCCCTTGTATCATTCTTTTTCAAAGATGCCATTTCTTCATCCATAGAAATTTTTCAGGATTATGCATCATTCATACCTAGTGCCTCTTCTATTGATCTGGGTTCATCCATGTTAGTATTCAAAGAAAAAATACATCTCCAATCATCAGGTGTATACCTTTCAAGTGGTTGTCTATGTCTTGTAGACCTACAAACAAGTTGAGTTGGAGGTTCTTCCTCCTCTTTTGAAGATCCAGAGCTAGATGAGCTCTCCTCAACTTCTTGTCTATCCTTGGGCCTAACTTTCTCAGGCGTAGAAGGAAATTGAATCGTATCTTCCTGTTTATTTTGTTTTGGCTACAAAGTAACAAAAGAAGGCTTAGTTTCTCTAAAAATAAAACTTCTACTATGTATTACCTTCTATGCAATATGATCCCAAAGCTTGTATCCTTTCACACCATAACTATATCCGATGAAGATACATTTCACAGACTTGTTCTCCAACTTTGTTCACTTCTCCTTTGGCACATGTGCATATGCTTCACAACCAAAAACTCTAAGATCTCTCAATGAAGGCTTGTGACCTGACCATGCCTCTATAGGCGTCTTATCAACAAGAGCTGATGTAGGAGACCTGTTAATTAGGTAATAGGCAGTGGCAACAACTTCAACCTAAAACCTTTGTTCTAGGCCAACACCACTCAACATACTCCTAGCCTTCTCCATCAGTGTCCTATTCATTCTTTGTGCAACTCCATTCTTCTGTCTATGAATACCACAATATTTACAGAATCTATCAAAATCATTAGAGAAAAATTCACCTGCATTATCAATCCTCAAACATTTTATTTTCTTTCTAGTTTGCAACTCAACCATTGCTTTAAATTCTTTAAATCGACTGAAAACTTTAGATTTACTCTTTAGAAAATATACCCATGTCCTACTATAATCATCAATAAATGAAACATAATATGTGGATTTACCAATCGAAGGAACATCTACAGGACCAAACTCATCACAATGAATAAGATCCAATACACCACAAGATTTACGAGAACTCGAGTAAAATTGAATGCGGTTTTGTTTTCCATAAATGCAATGCTCACATAAATCAAATTAAAGATTACAATTAGACAGACCTTCAACAAGGTTTTTATTTTTCAAGGTCCTTAGACCCTTTTCTTCAATGTGGCCAAGTATCTTGTGCCATAACATAGTTTTCTCTACAAGTAACTTTGTCTCAAAAGAAAGAGCACCCTTGGGTACCCAAAAGCCATGACCATCTGCTGAAGGTGAAACCCTCACTTCATCCACATACTTTCTTTTCACCGAAGTACTATTACACTCAACAGTGCATGCATCCAACTTATATAATGTTCCATATTTGACACCTCTAGCAATCACCATAGCACCTCTAACCATCTTGCATCCTGCATAAAAAAATACTACCTACACACCCACATCTATTAGTTTTCTCACAGATAACAAATTTTGTGCTAATCTAGGGATATGCAACACACCATTAATCCTTTTTATTCTACCATCAGGAAACCTAATTTTAACTTTACCACAACCAACAATGTCTATATGAGAATTATCACCCAAGTACACCTTACCTCCATCAAATTCTTCATATTTAGAAAACCAATCTCTATTAAAGATCATATGGAAAGATGCACCTGAGTCAATTAACCATGCATCATTACCTGTATGAGTTGCTAAAGCTACAATGAACGCATCACCATCTTCCTTCTTGGACTCAAAATCAAAATCAACTTTCTTCTTTTTCTTCATCTTTTCTTCTTTGCATTCCTTACGAACATGTCCAGGCTTACCGCAGTTCCAACAAATAAGTTTGGACTTTCCATGAGATCTAGATCTCCCTCTGAACTTGGATTTGTCATGATTCTCATTCTTCTTTCCTTTTTCCTTAGCTCTTCCATGAGCATTTAGGGCCTCCTTGGAATTGATGGATACCTTCCTCCTCATCTCTTTAGGAAGCAAAGAACCCACCACATCTTCAGTTTTCAAAATAACAGAAGTACTCCCAATAGCCATAACGAAAGAATCCCATGAATTAGGTAAAGAACAAAGCAGGATTTGACATTTCTCTTCCTCATCCATTGTGACACCAACTAATGCCAATTGAGCCACTAGCATATTGAATGCTTCCAGGTGGTCTATATTTCGCCCACCCTCTTCCATTCTCAAGGAATACAATTTCTTCCTCAAGAAAATCTTGTTCACTAAGGATTTGGCTTGATACATCTCACCAAGCTTCTTCCATAGTTTCTGTGTAGAGGTCTCCTCATGGAAATTAATTAAAACAAAGTCTTCCAAGCACAATCTAATTAGACCCTTGGCTTTACGGTCCATAACATCATATTGAGCAGCCTGAGTAGGATCTGTGGGCCTTGAAACATTCTCATCAACAACATCCTGCAGATCTCGATCTATCAAAAGATCCTCCATATTTAGCTTCCACATCTCAAAATTATTTCCAAAAAATTTCTCCACCTCTATTCTCCTTGATGAACTTTTCATCTGAAAATTCCTACAACAAGATCACAAAGTGTCTTTTGTTGATGTTATAGTAGTGGGAGATATCTTTCTCTCGAATTTAAATAATAAATGATGAATAAATAAAAGCAAGTCAGACTTGCTATAAATATTGATTTTTTTTTATGGGACGACTCAAACAAAAAGTCACCTTGTTTTGTGAAAGAGGCTTACTCTAATGAAAAGACACCTTTGATTTGTATATATACCAAGCAATGATAATTCATTTGATCATTCATTTTTTTCAAGAAACAATTCGCACTTCAAGACAGAGTTCACACTTTTCCAGCAGATCATAATATTGCTTCAAGTAGATCGATATCAAGGAGAAATCATATGTGTTTGTATATTCACATCTAGAAGAGGTGATATCATCCATTACATAAAATCGGCCTTGTGCTTGGCCAAGTTGTAAAGCAGATTTTTGCTCTTTTCATTCAATATATAAGGGATATATTTTGGCTGGGTTTTCTCACTTGAGAAGGAGGGTTTTCCCAGGGTATTTTGTTGTGTTCATTGTTCACTATGTTGCATTTTTTATTGCTTACATTTCTGATCCTAAAACTAACATGGTATCATAGCGAGTCTAAGAAAAGATCTAATCAGATTTGTTTATGCAGTTAAGTCAACTTTCATCTAGGGAAAATCTTGAAGGCAAAGTATTACTGATCTAAGGTTGCAATTTATTCAGACCTAAGGGCAGATCTTTGAAGGTGAATTTGTGCAGAAAAATAAAATGGTGAACGGTGTCAAGGTAGAAGATAGGCTTGATGGAGCCTCAAACCTCAACTCTTGGAAACCCAGGGTACTCATTGCATTAGAGGAGAATGATCTTCTTGATTTCGTGGGAAGTGATATGCCAAAGCTTTCTGATGATACTGAGAAAATCCAGTGGAAGAAAAATAGCACGAAGGCTAGAAAAATCATGATAGACTCTGTGATGAATCACCTAGTACTGATCATCTCCAAGTTGAAGACAACTAAAGAAATGTTTGATACTCTAAAAGGATTGTATGAGATCAACAGCACCAGTAGAGCCCTTGCTTTGAGACAACAACTTCACCATGTAAAAATAGCTAAAGATGATTTAGTCATCTTATTCCTTATGAATATTGCTGATTTGAGAGATTAGTTAAGCACTATTAGGGATATAATTGCAAACAAAGATCTTGTTATGTTGGCACTAAATGGTCTTCCTCAATCTTGGGAACCCTTTATTCAAAGCATCAGTGGGAGATCTAAGTTTCCCAAGTTTTCATCTTCGAGCTGATTGTATTCAAGAAGAGTCCAGGTTGGCAGCAAGAGGAATTGGGCGAAACTATCATGATGTAGAAAATAAAGTTCTTGCTACACATACTTCTAGAGAAAGAGGCAAAGGAAGAAAGAGGAATGGAGATAGAGAACCAGATTCTTTCCTATAACCGAAGAAGAAGAAGGATCTATCTCACATTCAATGTTACAGGTGTGACAAGTATGGTCACTTTGCTTGAGATTGCAAATTAAGGTCTACTCAACATGTTTCTACTACGGAAATTGACATAGGGACATCTCAGAAGGAGACAAGTTCTAAAGTCAATTCAAGAGTTTTCTTATTCTAAAGTCAATCAGTTTCTTTGAAGAGGAGGAAATAACATTCAGAGGGAGTTTGACAAACCAACAGAGGCAACCTTGGACAAGGAAGTTAGGAGGTTGATGCAAGTACTTGGAGCTTCAGAGGGAGTCACTTCATCATGAAGATTTGTGTAGTGTATATTTCTCTGAGACGGAGAAATATGAGGTGAAATCCCTTTTAGTGTATATTTCTTTGAGACGAAGAAATTTGAGGTGAAAGCCCTTGTAGTGTATATTTCTCTGAGACAGAGAAATATGAGGTGAAAGCCCTTGTAGTGCATATTTCTCTAAGATGGAGAAATATGAGGTGAAAGCCCTTGTAGTGTATATTTCTTTGAGATGAAGAAATATGAGGTGCGAGCCCTTGTTCATCTCTGAGACTGAGATGAGACGTCATGTTGAGAGACTCCATGACGACATCACATTGAGAGACTCCATGATGAACCCTTTGTACTTGTGTTTTTCCACACATGGGAGTAGCCATGGTGGACGTCATGTTGAAAGACTCCATGACGACATCACGTTGAGAGACTCCGCGATGGGCACTTGTGCACATGTTTCTTTCCACACATGGGAGTAGCCATGGTGGATGTCATGTTGAGTGACTCCATGACGATATCACGTTGAGAGACTCTGTGATGAAATATTTTCCACAAACAGGTGTAGCCATTATGGGTGTCATGTTGAGAGACTCCATGACATGGATATCTGGAAAGATACCTCCCTAGCTAAGAGGGAGTGTTGATGTTATAACAGCGGGAGATATCTTTCTCTTGAATTTAAATAATAAATGATGAATAAATAAAAGCAAGTTGGACTTGCTATAAATATTGATTTATTTTTTATGGGTTGACTCAAACAAAAATTCACCTTGTTTTATGAAAGAGGTTGACTCTAATGAAAAGACACCTTTGATTTGTATATATACCAAGCAATGATCATTCAATTTTTTCAAGAAACAATTTGCACTTCAAGAGGGAGTTCACACTTTTGCAGCAGATCATAATATTGCTTCAAGCATATCGATATCAAGGAGAAATCATGTGTGTTTGCATATTCACATCTAGGAGAGGTGCTATCATCCATTACATCAAATCGGCCTTGTGTTTGGCCAAGTTGTAAAGCAGATTTTTACTCTTTTCATTCAATATATAAGGGATATATTTTGGCTGGGTTTTTCTCCCTCGAGAAGGAGGGTTTTCCCAGGGTATCTTGTTGTGTTCATTGTTCATTGTGTTGCATTTTTTATTGCTTACATTTTTTATCCTAAAACTAACATCTTTTGCACAAGCTCCCACTCAAATCTAGATTAGTTCAAAAAACCCAACAACCCACAACTGAAACCAAAGGTGATCAAGCTCTGATACAACTTGTAAGGAAGCTAAGGTAGTAGAACAACTTCTTACACTAATCTTGAGAGGAGAATAATGCAAAAAATTTACATATCTTTAACAGTTACAAAAACTTAAACAAAAATAAACACAAATATCATGCATACCATGACATAGTGATTTACGTGGGGAAAACCCTTTCGAGAGAAAAACCCCACACTCCAAAACCGCCCAATATATTATTCAATAAATCATAAAGATTACAATATACTTGCAAAGCAAGCTTCTCACAGGAGAATCACCACTTAGAGATCAAGAGACAACAAAACTGCTATCAGAATCTTAGAATACATCACCGTCTTCTCTCTACTGCATTCGTAATACAACACCCTCATAAAATAGAGTTACAATCTAGGCAAGACAGGCCAACAAAATATCTGAAATTAGATCTACAACCTAATAACGAACGGTCCAGATTTACAATATATCCTTTATTTTATGTATATCGGCCATTCTAGAAGTTTCCTAAAAAAGTTAACACACTCACATTTCACTATGTGCTGCCATTGTATACACCTATTGGTGTAACTAGGAAACATATATATATAAATAAATATATACATCCTATCAACAATAAACCACATATAATTTTAAGGTTGAGACACATTTTTCGAACACCGTCATGCCGAGGTGCCAAACAGGACCTTTCCTAGCATAAAACCACCCACCTAGATATGTTGGAATTGTCGGTTTGGCTGAATGATGAACATAATGAATTATGCTAGCTTACAACTTTCTCTTCAATGAATTTGACACTTTTTAATGTGCAAAAAATTGTCACCACGGGCAAATGGATTGGAGATATGAAAAAATGAGAGAGGTTATTGTAGAGGGACCCTACATGACCCTATACCTTTAGATGAAATGTTTCTAAGTGCCACATTTTCTAAGAAACAACTCATCAAATTTTTCCACTTTTTGGCACTTAGGGCTCTTAAGAGAGTGTTGACACAATGCAATCTAGAATGATCTAACATCCTAGGATGAAAAACATGACCTTTCTTAGCATAAAACCACCCAGATCGACGTGTTGGAACTATCAATTTGGCCACACAATGAACATAATGAAAAGTATGGCTCTTGACAATTTTTTACTAAACACATCTGACACTTTTTGCAACATTTGAAAAATTATCACAATGGTCAAGTGGATTAGAGATATGAAAAACTGAGAGAGGTTATTTTGGAGGGACCTTATGTGACCCTATACCCTTATATGGAATGTTTCTAAGTGCCACATTTTTTGAGAAACAACTCATCAAAGTTTGTCACTTTTTGGCACTGAAGGATCTTAAGAGAAAGTGTGCATAATGTAGTTTGGAACGATCCAACATGTTGGGGTATGAAACATGACCTTTTCTAGCATAAAACCACCTACCCGGACATGTTGGAATTGTTGGTTTGGCTGCATGATGAACATAACAAAAAGTATGGATCTTGACAATTTTTTGCTAAACACATCTAGCATTTTTTGCAACATTTGAAAAATTGTCGCCACAGTCAAGTGGATTGGATATTTAAAAAATTGAGAAAGGTTATTGTGGAGGGAACCTATATGACCTTGTATATTAAAAAAAATGTTTGTAGGTACCACAATTTCTGAGAAATAGTCCACAAAATATTTCCACTTTTTGGCACTTACGACTCTTAAGAGAAAGTGTCGACACAATGTGGTCTAAAACATTTGGGCAAGATGGGGTGTGAAATAGGAGCTTGTCTACCATAAACCCGCCCATTCAAACATGTTGGAATTGTTAGTTTAGCCCTAGAATACACTAAATGCAAAGTTATGACTATCATAATAAATTTATGACATTCCTAATGAATTTATGACTATCCTAATAAACCTTAGACAATTCTAATGAAGTTATGACAATCCTAATGAACCTATAGCGTCACAATATCAAGTTATGACTGCCCTAATGAATTAATGACAATTCTAATGAATTTATGACTACTCTAATGAAGCTATGGTTGTCCTAATGAACCTATGGTTGTCCTAATGAACCTATGACTATCTTAATGAACCTATGACCATTCTAATGAAGTTATGACATTACTAATGAACTTATAACTATCACAATATCAATTTATGACTACCCTAATGAATTTATGACTGCTCTAATGAACCTATGTCCTAATGAACCTATGATTGTCCTAATGAACCTATGACTGTCCTAAAAACCTTATAAATTGCTAAAACACACCATTTATTTTTTTTAATTAATCAAAAAGTCCCATCAACTCATGTATGCACATAAACCCTTTCATTTTTACATAAATAAAGTAAAAATGATATTTTCTATCATGCTAAAGTTCAGCAAACTAAATATAAATGATACCCTTGATATTTCAAGTTTATTTTTATCATACCCTTAGGCCTTAATGCATTTACAACTCATACCAAATATAAATGCATTGGGATCTTGAATCATGAATGATTCAAATAGGGGAAAATGGTTGAATAAATATCATGTCTAATTACCCTACATGGATCACAATGAGTTACAAAACTAGTTGGAAACATAAATTAACACATCAAGCGTACTTGGATGATATGATTAGATCAAGCACAACATATAACAACCAATGTGAATACAAATCAAATAAGGAATATCCCTCTTCTAATTGAATTGTATACATTCAACAATATTCTTTGAATTTAGCATTATAAGGTTAATACAAGATGCACAACTATATTGAATATAATCAAATCATTGAATATATATCATGTCTTATTACCCCACATGGATCACAATGAGTTTCAAAACTAGGAAAAACTAGAAAAAAATGGATAAAGGGGTCAAAATAGAAGTCCAAAGACAATTGAGTTATGGGATTTTTAGGTCCAAAGGGATGACCATGTTTGGGTGGTAAAACGATTACAAGGGATGATTTGGTAGTAAAGGAAGCACACAAATAGTAAAGAAGCCATTGGGGATGAATGGAGAATGGTTAAAAAAGGTTGAGGAGAAATTTTCAAGAAATAAATGGATGGTAAAGAGGCTATAGAACACACGGTTGATTGTTAATGCCTATATCAATTGGTTGGTAGAAAGGATGGTAACGAGGCTATAGAACATGTGGATTAATCATGAAGAGTATGGAACATAGGATAGATGTAGGCATGAATGATTATTAACATAAGGTTGTAGACTTTAGTGGAGTGTGCATTTATGACAATAAAGGACTATGATAAAATAGATGTAGGCATGAATGATTAATAAGATAAGGTTTTACACTTTAGTGGAGTGTGCATTTATGATAGTAAAGGATTGTGAGAAACTAGATGTAGATATTTGGGTGAGATTCAAGGATAAGAGAGTTATAAGTGGTACAATTGAGAGGAATGAATAGTGGGAGAGTTGTGAGGAAGACCATTGGGATTTTATCACAAGAGTAAGGACATGGATGAGTAGTCATAAGAATAGTTAGTTGAGTATGGAATTTGTGTGAGGGAGGAGAAGGTTTAGTGTATATTTAAGGAATTGAGTGTGTGTATGAGAGTGGATAGGGGAAGCACAATTACTTGCATGTAATACAAGTAAGCAATACATCAACATCAATACGCTCAAGGAGGTCCATATTTTAATAACCAAAATAAAGTGATCAATAGCATGAATTTACAAATCCAATGTATATATTTACAAATCAGCTTGACTTTAACAAAAAAAAATCATTTACAATCAATCCAAGGAACCATTCGGGTTAGCTCTAATATTTATTATGTCAAGTATTACCTCATGGTTAGACTCACAAACCTTCCAAAAGTTCTTGTTCAATGGTCTACCCCGATATTTGATCAAATGAACATTGGATGCCACAATAAGGTTTGAGAAATGAAGAATCTTTCGATGCATGTCAAAGTCCTCAAATAGTCAAACATTAGACTTCTTAATTGGGTACCTTTTAAGCCATGTTCCAGTAACAACCACCGACCCTGTAGGAAATTTGATGTTTTCTCCATATATAACAGTGAACTATAATTTATTTTTGGCCTCAACACAACAACACAAGTAATAATATATTCCCTCTTCATTGTCTTCATCTGCAATAACTGCATAAACATGCCCTGCATTGATATGCACATCCAATTAGATGAATTTAGTCAACATTACAAAAATACTACAAAGTAAGATGAAATTAGTAATTTCTTAAACTATACAAGTAGATATATTACTTGGTTGAACTAGATCTGATATGTGATCAAATTTAACCAATGATTCCATTTTTGTGATTTTTAGTGCTACCGGGAGTTGATATGTCTCAAGTGGGCTTATACTTCTTAAGCACCATTCATCAACCCACTCCTTTGAATCACACCCATTCTAGGCTTGATATGCACATGAAGAACAAAATCATACCACCTTCCATATATGAATACTCCATGAACTTGTATTAGTGCTCCTGAAAGAGTGTAACTCACTTGATCCTATCAATGTACAACAATCCTCATATTTTGCAATGTTAGTATCATCTACCAACCAAAAAATCTATGAACTATAGACTTACCTTTATTACCTGGACCCATTGTAGCATTACACCATTCAACGATAGATTTGGCATCTGTCAACTTTTCATTTTCTTTCTACTTCAACTCTTCTCATGCTATGGGTATTTTGATACATCCTCCTGCACCATCATGCTTCCCCTTTCCATGCCCAACCTCACAAAAATTTCACATTTACTGAACACCTGTAATCTTATACATCCCAATCAACTAATAGAACATCCATGAGTTCTTGAATTATGATGCAAATTATTTGACCATATGATATGCCAACGAAATAGTATGCCCCTTCTAACCAAATCACAGTAGGACATCTGAAAGGAACCTTGCATGAACTCTGTAGAATGTGTGTGATCATCATTGATATAAAAATGATACTCCCTTAAGATCTTTCTATCATCCTCTATAATTTCATTTGCATGAATGAATGCTATATGCACAAATATAGAAACATGTGTGTATTTGTAATACTGTGATTGTATCTCATTTTGTGGTTGTACAATGTAGTTATCTTCGAAGTTGATGACTAAAACAATGGTATCAAGTGGGAATGTGTCATTGCATAACTTGAATTGCAAATCCAACCATTGAGATCTATGGGTATGCCTTGCATAATCATACACTATATTCTCTCAAATTATAGGCATAAACTGATACACTAGAATCTTTTCACTGACCAAATCACATATTTTTGCTTCTTTACCATCTTTTGTATTGTAAGGCACTGTCTTATATTTTCCAAATTCTATTAGTTCATTTCCAATTACATGTGTACTTTCCATATGTTCATAAATTGGCAAATGTTGTAAGCCACCACAATGATCACATGTGCCATCCAAGCATAATTTCTTGTAGAATAATTGACCATCCGCTCTTTCACATAAAATTCTTGATATGAAATCTCTTGAAGATGTAGGTGGATCATGTATGTTACACTCCTAAAAAAAATTGTTAGTATGCAAATATAAACATATACGTCGATAAACATCATAATGGTTATAAAACTTAATATGCACTCTACAATAACAAATAGTGTGTGTGTGTGTGATTTGTTTTGACATAAAAAAGCTTTAGAATTTAAAAATACCTTTGAAAATTTTTAACTTGAGGATACATCTCTAGAAATTTAGCAAAAAATTATGTTTGAATCATATCCAAAAACACTTTGGATGTGGCTCACGGTTTCGACTACCAATTCTCCTTCTTACAACATCTCTTTGATTGGGAGATACCCTTGTGTTATTTGTCCAAAATTCTTCAATTAGGGATCTCAAGCTTCAACAATTGGTTTATCTTTCCATGGTATTCTATCGAAGAATTCCCATAATTCATTGTTATTTGGGATCTCCACTCTTTGGCTCCTTCCAACAACTCTCATTATTATTTTTATTTATTCTCAATGCTTGACTTGTCTTTATAATTAGATGAGCTTTCTTGGTTTGATTGCTTACTATTGATCATGTAATGACACATCATGTAACATTACTATCTTTGGTGCATGAGGTGGAACCTAAAATCTCATATACACTCATTAGATTCTTGACAATAGATTTGTCACTTGAAGATTACAATGTTCTTAGCCCAAGAATCTTCATAATGGACTTAAATTTTAAATTTCTCATCATTTCAACAAATATTTGACATCTTCTCGTTTCGTTTAATTTTTCAAAAAATAATCTCCAAATCTTATTAGCATATCTTCTACAAGTATGATTTGGAATCTTATCAACTATCAATTGGAAAATATTCTCATCAATATCAATCAAAAAATAAGGCTTTCTATGCAAAACGAGCTATGAGGTATTCTCAAAGGTAAATTTTCCCTCGACATTAGGAATTCTATCTATATTTAAATGAGATGGGATAGATGGTATGCCTTCAATCAGAGATGAAAAATATAGTGTACCTTGAATTTGAGATAGGAAAGATGAAGTACCTCCATCTTCACATGTGAGTGATGATAGTGATGATGTAATTTCAAGTTGAGATGTGGTAGATGGTATGCCTCCATCTTGACTTGCGGTAGATGATGTGCCTCCAACTATAGGATATTCAAATCTCATTGCATGGAGGTTTTATTTTAATTCACTTTGTGTCCCCAGTTCCATATGTCTCTTACATAGAGTGGGTGGTTTATGTTACTCTTGAATTGGCATGTCTTCTTCTATGGTGTTCAATTTCTTACTTTCACAAAGTTGCCTCATTCTTTCTCTTTTCTTTCCATTCTTAGCTTCATGCTCTTCTGGTGTTAGAGTCTTTGATCATTTCCTTGACATGATGAATAATTCTATTTGTATCATGAAAAAGATAAATATTAGTTCCATCATGGTACTATAGAGTAAAGCAATCTCTTACAAAAATTTGAAAGTAATCATAAAATCAGGATGTACAACCTCATACACAAATTTGAGAGTAATCATATAATTAGGATGTACAATGTCATACACTACCATAATGCATGACCATGGTAGGAGGTTTGGGTAGTCACAAATGCTATTTTATAATCATTATGTATACAATGGAAAATTTGGGTAGTCTACAAGGCAATGAACATCACAAGGTAGAGCTTAGAAGTTGGATGAAGTCATCAAAGTCATCTAGGATCATGGAGAATAAGATGATAGTGACATGATCTATGTTTAAATATGAAAAAAAAGGACAACCAAATGTAAGGGAATGTTGTATAAGGACATCTACAAGTACCATGAAATGTTCATTGAACTCAAAAGTGTAGTCCAATTTATGGTCCAGTCCAAAGAGAAAGTCCAATATATGAAAGTCTTGAAAGTAGTAAATGAAAACTTCCTTAAAGGAATTGCAAGTTTGATACTAAGTGTTATTGTAGAATGGATTCTCCAACCACTAAGAGAATAAATGATGAATATATATAAGGTGTGGATTCACCTTTAAGAGGGAAAGTATGGTTATGGAGCCTAAATGGGATTTTTATAGGAGAAATAGGGCTTAGGGGGTAAAAATGGGTGATGGGTGGTAGGAAAACCTCAGGTGCGGGAAACATTTATGCAATTATAGTATCATTTTATGGAATTTATGATGGGGTTATTTCATGTTTATAATTTCAATAGGGTGAAATTGGTGCATGGGCATTGATGAGTCTATTTAATAGTCTATTTTATGTTGTTTTTATGCATGCTTTCAAACATTATCAAACAATCCTTTTAGATAATATCCCTATGCTATGATATCTTTTTATGATTATTATACAACCTTAGACCTGAATTATAGTGATGGAAATATAGTTATGATATATATAGTAGCATTGCATGATTTATATGTGAGTATGTATGAAATGTGGATGGAATTTTGTGTTTAATCATGGTAGTTAGCTTTTTGTATGTTTTGTAGATTAACCTCTTGCAACCCAAGAAGACATTGTAGCTCACAACAACTGGAAGTTGTAGCCCACAACAAAAGGATGACTTGGATAGCAAACAAGGGAAGTGCTATAACAATCTGAATGCAATAGCTATTGTGTGGAGACATCTGATGGAGTTAGTCGTGTATCATTATGACAGTTAATAAGGCATTGAAGAAGAATAATGCTTTTGTTGATAGGATTCTGGATAATTGTTTGTGTGTTCCACATGCAAATCTATTTTGCAGAGTTTTAATTCTATTTTAACTCTTGTTTCTTTTCAATTGCAATTTGAATAATTCAAATCTTAATTGCATACTCTAATATCTAGGGAGTTGTAGTTAATGATATCAGCTAGGAATTGTGTTAGAATAAACTCCCCCATGCTTGTATATAGTCGGTGGTTGAGTTTTTAGATAGTTACCTGGTTAATCTCATACTGGTGATTTTGTTATCAGTTACTTCTTAATTTTTTTGTTGTAATCTATAGACATGTTAATTGTTCAAAAATGATTCCCTTGAATACAATCTTTGAGTGAGATTTTATGTAATCTTTTGAAATACATAATGAATGAAGTTCAAGTTCATATGGATGTGTAGAACTTGAGATTAGATTTGGTTAAGTTAAGTGAAGACAACCACTTGAGCAAGCCACTCAAGGTAACTGTTATTTACTACATTTATAGTTGTTTTGCTTATGTTTAGCAGTTATTTCCGGTTATCATTACTTCATAAATTGCATAGAAGTTTGAATAGATTCTCATATTGTGATTATCAAAATAGTTGGTCATGAGTATGAATGCACTTAATTAACTTGTAACACTTTGGAGGTTAGAAGAAGTTCAATTATCAGTTTTAAATAGTTCTGAATTAGTTTAAGTAATTCTCTGTTAGCGGTAGTTCAACTACAAGTTATGCTGTAGGCACCTGTAGCCACTAGCACTAGTTTACTTCTTTCACTGTTATGTGTTTCTGTGATTTTCAAGCAAGTAGAATACCTTTAATAGGATAACTTAGATAACCTCGGGTATCTGAAGGAACATATAGTGCAACACCATCACAAGTTTATAAACCTTTGTTGAGAATTTAATGAAGTCTTTACAATGTTGAGTGGATTGTTCAACTAGTCATTCCTTTGAATTGTGTGGTTTCTACCAAGTTTAAAAGACACTACTTTAGACTCTATAGGCATGTGTGCATGGAACAAGCACAATCTTACATTGTGCATGTGCAAGTTTAATTAAAAACAAATGAAATCTAAGTGTAATAATTAAGTGTTCAAGGTAGAATGTTTACCCTAACATGGGAAAATATAAATGGTGGTGTGCTAAAAAACACCTATGTAGGTACATAAGGCTATAATATATGTGTATGCCCCATTGGTATAAGTGAGGCAATAGGTCCCTAGTGGTGATGTAGGTCTAGGAATGTGATGTCTAGATACTGAAGAAGAGGGAATGCATGCTTTCCCTTAAATTTTAAAAGGATACATGTGATGATACCACAAGAGATGAGTGGGAAGGATAAATTTGCCTCACTAAAATAGGTGTTGCTCTAAAATCATGGAGCCTATATGGGATTTTGATAGGAGAAATAGGGCTTAGGGGGTGAAAATGGGCGATGGGTGGTAGGAAAACCTCAGGTGTGGGAAACATTTGTGCATTTATAGTATCATTTTATGGCATTTATAATGGGGATTATTTCATGTTTATTATTTCAATAGGGTGAGATTGGTGCATGGGCATGTGCGAATTTCCATAGGTGCATGCTCCATTGGTAAAGGTGAGGCAATAGGTCCCTAGTGGTGATGTACATCTAGGAATGTGATGTCAAGATACTGATGAAGAGGGAATGCATGATTTCCTCCAAATGTGAAAATGATATATGCAATGATATCATAAGATATGAGTGGGAAGGATAAGTTTCCCTCACTAAAATAGGCATGGCTCTAAAATCATGATAAGGAAATTGATGGATGTGCACATGGAATTGGAGGAAGGAATGATACTTCTATTGTAAGGATATGGAAAGGAAATATTTGAATATATTAATGGAATTCATGATTTCCCTAATTTAGAGATATAGAAAATGAAGCATATAATGTAAAAGGCATTGTGCCCATGTTTCTAGTATAATAACTCAAAAAATATGATAAGGAAATGCAAGATTAAGAGGTAAATCTAAGAGGCCATGCTCAATGTGTAACCTCTAAAGGAAATGTATGCCACTATATGATCAAGGCAAGTAGTCAACGTTCAAAGAATAACATCATAGTAAGGTAAATTTAATAAGCATGAATATGATAAAAAAAATCAAAGCATTATATTAAGCAAGTATGATAAGAAGTGATAAAGCAACATAAGAAATCAAAGTGGTAAAGGTGATAGTCATAAGTTAATAGAAAGGTGAAATGTGAAGTAGAAGAATAATGGATAAAATATCGACCCATGGGAAATGAAGGAAATGTAAAGTATATGTATAAAGAGAAAATACCTTAAAATTTGAGATTCAATTTGAGAAACTACCTAATTATGTGTAGTTCATTTTTCTTCTTGACTCCTCAAAAATTAGAGCTTTTCACCAAGTTGCTTCATTTTCTATGTTCAATTCTATATAAATCTAATAGAATTAGTAAAAAATATGAAAAAAACCAATTTATAATATGAAATTAAAATACAAAATCATAATTAACATTCCAAAACTACAAACATGAAAACATTAATTCGTATTCAAATTTCATCTAAAAACTTTGGTATTTCCTCCTTTCTACATTGTCAAACAAAAAAAAGGTGGTGCAAAGGTATTGGAATGTGTAAAAATGCTTGTGATTTTTCCAACAACATGAAAAGGAATTTTTTTGTTGGATAACATGCAAAAACTAGAGAATAACAAAGAATATGGGCCTAGATCATGGATCACATGCTTTTTTACCATTTTTTGCACTTCCAAAAATGCACTTGCATTAAAGCATGAGAGCACTTTTTCTTGCTCAATATGTGAGAGAATTTCAACTTTTTCAAAGTGTGAGCATGCTTAAGATTGCTCAAAATATGAGCGCTTTTTAACTTCTTCAAAGTGTGAGCACATTTTGGATTTCATGAATTTCTTAAGTTTTGTAACTCTCAAATAGATTTTTTGAGGACTAAGTTTGGGGGTTAATTTTATATGGCATCATGTCTTATCAATGTGATCTATCCTTTCATAAAATTTCATCCTTCCTTGACCCACTAGAGGCTAGAATCCAAAATTCCATTCCATGTCAATTTTCAATAGCTTCATTATACTAGGTATGAGAGTGAAATTATAGTGATATGTGATAAGTTTTATGACATAGTGAATGAGAGAGTGTACAACAAGCCTATGCCTAGAATGAATTCAACATTGGTGAGAATTTAAAACAAGAATGATAGCAACCTAATGGATCTACCCCAAACACACTCTTATTATGATTGAAGGTTCTCTAATTGAGCCTCACATTCTATGTAAGTATGTACTCCCCATAATTATTGTGTGAAATTTTATTTTAGTGATCTAATTAAATTTCTTAGGTTCTAAGTCAAAGAAAGCTAGGAAGTATCCCTACAAACCCATTTAAACTTATGGGGGAAACCTATAACTTCATGCCAATTCTAAGAATTAGAGACATAATTAACTCTTTTAGATTTGATCTAGAACCCCAAAGTTGTTATTATATAGAGGGAATATTTAGATAATTACTTAGTAGAAAAGGGTCGAGAATATCTAGTATAAATAGGATGAAGAACCTAAGTTGATGATAAGTATAATATATATGGGTTGTATGATGAAAATATTATGAGTAAGCTTGAGACTGATGAAATGTTGGTTATGGATAAGGACTTAGACTCTATCAATCACACTAGTTTCTTAATTAATTAAATGATAAGCTTCCTCCAAAAGATACCCAAATATCTATAAAGGATTGGTTGGTGTATAGGGTTGCACCTACCCCAAAATTTGATGAGAGGACACATTTTGAAGACAATGAAGAAGAGAATGATTATTTTGAGATTTTACCAAATTAAGGTGAATTAAAGTTGGTGAGGTTTCTTCAAGAGCTATTTCACCTCTAAGGGATCCAACTTGTGTTACTATAGAATTTTCACAAGTAGATGCTCATATATCAAGTGTCAAAGCTCTTAGAAAGGTGTACCGAGATTTCTTTTATAGGTTGTATCAAATGTTTTGTGAGTTTTGTTACTTCCTCTATTTCTTTGAGTGATAATATTTCTATTATCTTAATAGTGAACTCAAAAGTATTTTATATTTTCTTCATATTTCTAGGGTTATAAATTAGGTTAGTAGGCTAATATTTTTTAAGGATTTAGATCCCCCTAATACAATTATGAGAGCTAACCTTGTATTTAAATTTGACCAAAATTAGGGTATAATATTTTTTTCTTCTTGTCTCAATTATGTCATTAGTGCTTCAAGTGAAATTATAGTCTTAGTTTCTAATGTATCTAGAGTTTCAAGTTTAATTGTTCATTTATTATCCTCAGTCTTCACCGCAATAAGAGTTTGTGTTGATATTTTTGTGTTGCATTTCAAAAATGAAATTTAATAAATTAAATTAAATGAACTTGCTAACATTTACTTGACTATCAAGGCCAAATGCCTCATGAAGGAGGGCATCTGTCAACACCATCTGATTAGTTGCAGATGTACCCTGGGCACCTGCATCTTAACTATCTATGGGATCATAACCACAAGGTGACCTGCAAGCCTAACAAATATGAGGTCAAACTCTACTCCCTGAAGACTCGCTCGACTCACCCTATCCTAGAGTATTGGCATGTTCTATGAGGCTCTAGGTCAGGTAACTAATTGACTACAATGTATCGACCTCAACACTCTCCTTCACAATGAAAGGGATAGTCAAATGCTCATATGTTGGTATAGCGAGAGCTCATCTCGCTGGATATTGTGAATTGATATGTTCCCCCACTTTGTCCTATGTGAAGCCCCCACCTCTACCCTAGAACTCCCGCATATCAAAATAGTTTGAAATTTTATTGAAGACAAACTCACAATAGATTTTCCTAAAAAAATATTGTGAAACCTCATTGTTATTACATGGAGAATGGTCAAAAACCATCTACCACCTCTTCCAAAAATGGTCTTGTATCCCTTGGTGGTTGTACCAATGGATTGGGAACCTCTTGCTTGAAGGATGTAAAGGTTGATTCATTCTAGGGTTTGTGAATAGGGAACACAAGTCAAATTTTATAATTTTTTCATCTTTCACTTGTTTATAGGATAATTTATCTACATAAAATTCTCTAAAATCTCATCTCTTCTCTGACCAACTACTTATTTTCTTGTTAATTGAATCTACATGTGATAACACTGATTCAAGTGATTGAGAAAGTATGGTTCTATGCAAGGTTGAGCTTGCAAATATTTCAACCTTGAAATTATATCCTCATTTTGTTTTTTTTTGTCTTCAATTTTACCCATTAAATTTTTTGGAGTTCTTGGAGCATGTTGAGGAATAGTTGGAGGTGTTTGTTGGGGTTGTTCTTCATCAGGGATTTGGGCATGAGGTGAATCAGGATTCTGGAGAGGAATTTGAGGAGGGTTTGGAGGTGCATTATCATTTCCTAAAAATTAAATAAATTTATATCAAAAAATATATTAAATCTACCTAGTCAAATTCACACAAAAAACAAAAAATACTTACTTCTTCAACCTCCCTGAAATTGTGGTGACATTTTGACGAAGATTTGGTGAAGAATTGAAGCAGTTTTGGCCTTCCAAAAGAGTGAGCATGTTGTGCAGGGGTTTCAAGCCATGAATAAAGTAGAAAGTTGCACAAAAAGTAGAATGGAGATTTTGGTTTTTTTTTGTTTAAATAAGATATAACGTGCTCGCATTATAATGCAAGCGCATTATAGTTTCATAGTGATCGAGCCTTAGGCTTGGTCACTCCAAGCCATAACACGAGTGTGTTATAATGCACTCGTGTTATGGATTTAATTTTTTTGTTGAAAAAGTTGGCCAATTTTTGGGCCCGGGCATCTTTTTGCACCCGCCCAAGTGCAGTTTCTTAGTCATGCCCCTCTTAATTGGCATGTGACCAGGACCAGCAATTTCTACAAATTCTAATCCTGCTCAAGACTGCGACCTCCTTCCTAATTATGACTTCATTCAATGGGTAAAAATGTGAGTCAAATTACGTCTATGTGGAGTGATCTCTATAGACATGACTTTCCTCAATTGACTTGGATTAAATGTTGCACAACACGTATATTTTATCATATAGATCTAATAATTATTTAATTGTGGTTGATTAGGCCAACCTTCAAACCCACTTGTTCATAGTATTGGAGTATTGACCTAGCTTTCCCATGCTTGAAAAATATTATAGCCAAAAGTTGGCAATCGGTAAGAATTCCATCGGCGATCCCTCTCCTTCATTCAAACTGTGACTGCTCTCTCCCTTTTCATGTTAAACTCTTTCTTTTACTCTATTTTGTTGGAATTCTTTTCCCCTATTTATGGTTTTTAACTAATATTTTCATGCAATACAATTTGATATTCACTTGCCACTAATGCTTACTCCCTGTTCTTAATTTAGGACTAGATGTTTGCTTTGCATGTTTTATCATACAATCTTTTTAATCATTAAAATTAAATAACTTTTCTAATTAATTTTTATTTTATTTTACATGCAATTTAACTTACACCATCCATATATTAATAACAACTTAGATTAGTTTTATTTATCATGTGATTAACTTTTAAAACTATTTATACATTTAATATCAAAAATTAATATATATACATATATATATTTATTTATATATATATAAATAATAATGTCATATTATTAATAATATATATAAATATAAATCATGCAATTTATATATAATAAATAAAATATTTTATTTTTTAAATCAATCTTTAGTTTTTGAAATAACATAGTCCAAGACATATTCTTATTTCACTTGAGTTTACTTCCAAAATAAAAAATAAAACTATATGATATATT
The DNA here is from genome assembly GCA_007258455.2 of Sequoia sempervirens. Lineage (NCBI taxonomy): Eukaryota > Viridiplantae > Streptophyta > Pinopsida > Cupressales > Cupressaceae > Sequoia > Sequoia sempervirens. Next base: position 3,886,010 of record VDFB02292527.1, on the reverse strand, counting down.
TTCAATTTCCCCAAATAATTTAACTTTCATAACATATTATCCATAATACACAAATCATTTGTTAAACCATAAGGTAGAAATGATGTATTCAAAAAACACAATGCAGTCATAATTACATAATGAAAAAAGGATGCAACTACGTGAATGTGTGTGCACACAAGATTTCTATCATATTCATCAGTGTCAATCGACTAAACACCTCTACCTCGACCATGTTCTTGTCTTTGACATGTACCTGCACTCACTTGAACTTAATTTTGCATTATTAGGGTCAATCCATAAACCATAAGCAAAGTAAAACATGAGCATTATATCATCATATAATCTAACATATGCATCAAGTTCAAAATACATCTAACTAACATCTATAAACATCACTCATAAATTAAAACATGTCAAAGATCCAAAGGTCTAATTCAGTTTTTCAAATAATATACTGTCAAAACTATGTAAGAAGAGAATCAGTATGTGACATATTACTAGAAGGAGAGGCTCGCTATCTAGGATGCATGTGCCATGCACAAACATCTATGCATCATGTTGTAGTCCTATTCACACACTATCATCCCTAACATGCATTGTCATCCTAGAGAAATATAATTTTAGTCTATACAACCTAAGAAATGGTTTTTCCACAACAAGGAGATAGATGCAAAAAAAGGGATTAGGAGATACTAGAATATATGGAAATTATAGAAAATTAATTTAGTCTACAAATTTAGAAACAAAATAGAAATTTCAAAGAAATGATGAAAGAAAATAAAACCTTTGTGTGGTTGAATCTTTCAAATACCCAAACCTATGAACATAAGAAATGGTTATGATTGCTTGGGAGCTTTCCACAAATGATTAAGCCCTTGAATTGGACTTTTGACTTATATAAGAAATCAAATAGAAAGATAGAAAGAGTGTGCACTTTTATCCTACAAGCATTAAAGACTAAGACCAAAAAATAAAAGAAGCTATAAGTGAGAAATCCTTGGTCTACAAGGAGCCACACTCTAGTGTGCATAATAAAGTTGTAGGAAATGAAAGTACCAAGATATTTTCTAAATTGAAACAAATGATATAGAGAGTTACAATATTATTCAAATAAGAGAAATAACTTAATGAAACAATATTAAAACTAGGACATAGAGAAGAATGAGCATATGTAAATTGTTGGAAAAACAAGGACAAACAACTGAGAGGGGGGGTGAATCAGTTGTCACAGAATATTTAAACTTTTTCAAACTTTACTTAACTTAACTCAGATCTGATGAATGAACAGTAAACCATGAACAAACAAGACATCATAAGCACAAAGAACACCAAGATTTTTTACGTGGAAACCCTGTTAGGGGAAAAACCATGGTGGATGTTAGTCCACAATATTATACACTGTTAAAAGTATAAGAAAAATAATGGGAATGCACATGCATTCAGGCACACTGCCTAGAGCTCACTACTCAAATACAAGAGGGCTCACTGCCCAACAATACAAAACAATACAGATTAGATCTGTAGGGTATGAATTGAGGAAATAGCTTCTTCACAAGCTTGATTATAGTTCCAGTTAAGCACAAAAAACCTTCTTCACACTTCGCTCAAACTTCTTCTCACTCTGCTTTGCAATCGAATGATTTGGACACTATTCACACATCTGCACTTTCTCTAGCATACATTCACTCTTATGCACACACTAACATCGCTCAAAAAATCACTCTTATATATCCACAACATGGAATTATATCAACAACCTTGTCGGCCAAAATATAAGACATATTTTCAATGTCGACCCAATTTTACAAACAAATTTTCAATGTGGATCAAACACCATCAGCTAATATCATGATGCAACCCAAAAAAATATCCTCAAGCGCGCAAACATTCAAAATTAAATCTTCAAGGATCCACAACACGCCACAACCATCATGTCGGCCAAGAACATGAAAACTCAAACATATCGAGAAAAATCTTTGACCATGAGCACACCGATCAACACAGACGTGCAACAAAGATAGAGCACGATCTAGAAACATCCACGAGCACCAAGAAACAATAAAGAAACATCTGAAACAACTAGAATTACCAGAATTATACCAACTTTAATAAAGAACATTGACATAACCCACAAAAACACTGTCAGAACACATATCTTCATAACTCAAACAAATATTTACGTGGACCTCTGAAACTTCCTGTGGATGGACTAGATACACTTAGCAATAAACCCTTTAGTCCACAACAATTGATCTTCAACGTATAGAACAAGACACCTTCATGACCTTCACAGTTCCACTAGGAACCTGGAACTCTTTCTTTAACAATTTTCTCAATATCTTCGACATATACAACCTTCAATACAATAATGCTAATAGTGTTGACATCAATGACAATTGCATATCAGCAACACAATCACAACATCAAACATAAATATCAATGAAGATCTAATAATATGTGACCTTAATAAGCTTCAATAATGGAGATTTATTCAATAGAGTGTAGAAAAGAGAGCCAAGAGAAACTATCTTGAATACATATTTCATATGATGATATGATCTTAGACAAATTATTTTTCCATGAATCTTAAAGGACTATTCTATTCAATGATTCTACTCATTACCTCCTAGTTTCATGTGATTCTTTGATGCTCTAGCTACCACATTTCTAAATCACTTTCACACTAATATGGGTTTTAAAATCAATGTGAATGACTTTACTAGACACACTCAATAAATTACTGAACCTATACATGGTTATGCAATATGGTTTTAGTATTTTTTGGTAAATTAAAACACTGATTTGATGATAATGAGTTGCAAATCATGTTTCTTGAGGGATTACTTCTAGTTATTAAGAATGATATGAATTTTAGTGGTTTTCCCTCTTTTAGGGATATGTATAGACATTTGAAGAATCTTGAGGTTAAATTTTTAGCATTGATCACACTAAAATATGGATTGTCATCTCAATCATCTTACCCTTTAAAGTTACAAAATAAAATTACTTTTTTGAAGGGTAATGATGTAAAGGAAAATGTTAATCAAGTTGCTACTACTACTTTTCCTTCATTTAAACAAATTACTCATAGGAAGTTCACTAAATTAAAATAATCATTGGATGATTCACTTCAAAGTTTATTGGGTGCTAATTTGATCACTCTTCATTTGGCAGGTCCATTGGATCCAAACAAATTAGTTCATAGAATATATGCTTAACAAGCGTTTTATAACTTTCATAGAGTTAAATGTCATTATAATCAATCATGTGTATGGCTCAAATATAAAGTACAAGACCTTATAGATAATAATATTATTCCTATAGAAGGTGTCAACGATAATGGAAATCCTTTTGTTATACCTGTAGACACTAAAAATATACTGATTGACATCGTGCATTCGATCCTGACTTACTAACATCGTTTCTTCCTGAATCATTCCTCGGTCTAACCATTTAATCAAATACCCCTATCTCATTAAATTCATCAATATTCGTCTCTTAATTAAATAAATCATTTTTTCTAATTAAGTCACTTGCTCCTGTTAATTAAATTAATCCATCTGATCTAATTATCCCTATTTAATTAAATAATCAATTTATTTGATTAAATCCCTAAAGTCTGTCCATTAAATTAAATAAATTAAAACCTTATTTGATTTAATCTGACACCATCCCTTTTAATTAAATAAATCAAAATCTTTATTTAATTAACCTTTTATCATATTCTTCTCTTATCTGATTTAAATAAATCCATAAATCGAAGTCAAATAAGTCACATCATCTAATCTCCTGTTAAATTAATTAACCCTTGATCAATTTAATCTAATCTCATGTCACATCCTCTAGATAATGCAAGTTGCACATGAAAATAGATTTAATTCATTTATTAAATCCTATTTTCCTCACAAGGCATCTTTTTGGAATATTCTCTCAATTTGAATTCAAAAATTCCAAGTCAACATGTACATCCAACAAGGCATTTAAAACCTCTTACATGTCCTTTGCCTTGAGCCAAGTGGCATTTATTGCATTTTCCCTTCCCTCTTACATGTCATTTCAACAAATTTGAATTTCAAATATTGGCATTTATTGGCACAAACCCCAAATCTTGCACAACCATCATCCATTCATAGCTTGACAAGTGGCACCATATCATTGGATGAATGTTAGTCCCACATTGCTCAAATTTGGACATTCATCCATCTTGAAATCCTATAAATGAAGAGCTCCTCTCCTCATTTTTATCATCCACAATCCAAACAAAGTTACCATGCTCAAATCTCTCTTGAGTTCCATCCATTATCATTGAGTCATAGTTAGGTTTTGCAGATTTTGGCTTGGAGTCTTCACATTTCATCAACAAAGTGGATCAATCTCTTCAACATTCAAATCTTGCATCATAGGAATTGGGAAAGGGCCAATTTTCACATCAAATTGGCACCAATTCCCCCATGGGATTAAGTGTTTGGTATTTGAAATAGGATTGAATCTAGTCTCTATCATTTTATTTGTGTTCTTGCTTATTTTCAATCCTAGTTTGATTTGTAAATGGATTTCATGGGGAATCCTTCTTTTAGCTTGTAATTCCTTGTCTAACTCGTTTATTCATGTTGTTTTGCAGGTACTAGGAAAAGGGTTCGCACAATACCTACAAGTTAACTATTGAGAGTTTAGAAAAATCCCTTTGGGAAAATCTTGAAACTAGGTTTTATGGAAAAATCAAAATCATCCAAATCATTGAGACAAAATCCTTGAAAACATCTTATCAAAACACCTTTGGCTAGGTATGTGTAAATGCATCCTTTTGCATATGCTTAGTCAAAGTTATCAAAAATCATCTTGTCTAGCTTAGTGTATGTAGATGAATCCTTCTCCATATGCTTAGTGAAACAATCATCTTGTTTGAATAGGTGTGGGTAGATGCATCCTTGTCCTCACACATATTCAAATTATCATCCTTTGGACAAAGCTATCCCTTAGATCATCATCCAACATCTTAGGGTCTTTTTGTTCAAAAAAAAAAATCCAAATCAAAAGCAAAATCAAAGTCAAGGACAAAATCTCAAAATCCAAAGTCCTAAAAAGCCTAGTGTCTCATTCAAGATTGATCAAAAATCAAAAACATCCATCCCTAACATCATCATCATATCATCACCTTTGATCCTCAAAAGCATCCTAAAGCTTTCACTTTGGAACATAAAATAAGAGATCAATCCAAAGAATCAAGAGATTCATCTCCCATATTCTTGATCCTTGTTTTATGGTCCAAACAAGATCTCAATACAAGAAAAGTATGGAAGCCAACAAAGAAACACCTGCTTCAAGTGATCTTAGCCAAACCAACGCAGAAATGAATCCAACAGAATCAAGCAACCCATTGACCCTCTCATCATCGCAACATCCCCAAGAAGAAAATCAAGGAGAGGACCTCACTTTCGGAATGTCTCGCGAGGAAATGACAGAAATGCTTCAAAATCCAGAGAATCACAAAATCATCAACATCGTGATGAGACTTAACCCTTCATTATACATGCTTGAACTAGCGAAACAAGGGGCCAAGTTGCCTTTGTATTTTGATGTGAGTACTATCGTGGACACATCATTTCCCCCAATCTCATCCACCATCCCCATCTCATCTACACCTCCATCCCAAAACGTCACATAAAACATTCCACAAATCACAACATCATTTGCTCCAACCCAACCCAATGTCAACAAGGGAAATGCATTTCTCAATGCTCTTCAATCACATCCCCTTGTTAATAATCAAAGTTTGGACACAAGCACCACATTGGAACAAAATATACCCGAAAACCCATTACACAAGAATATTCCTCTCACATCCCATCACGATCCATCATCATCATTCTTTCATGCAACACCACAAACACCTCTTCTCACAAATTCACAAGAAGAGGGAGATACGTTCAGACTAGGGGGCTTATTCGACACAACGACATTCTCACAACAACTTACACCCCTTACATTTCCACCTCTTCCACTGCTACACTATCATTCATACCACTCCTTGGTTTAGGGCTTCCTCCCCTACCAAGTATCAATCAAACCTACATCCCAACCATCAATCAAAGCATTGCACCAAACAATCAAAATTTATCGTTGATATCGCAACAACAAACGATAAACACACAAGCAATGGAAACATCATCAAACACACCCCTAGCATCACAAAGCATGGTCTCACAAGGACCAAGCACATCAATACCATTATCCAACATGCAAAACATCAACACAACATCATCATCTACTACCATTCCAAATCCACCACCACCTCCAACGTTCACCACATCAAATCAATATGATGCAACATTGCAAGTTGCTTTCCAAAGAGGATACCAACAAGTCTAGAAACAAAAATCCGTGCAACAAGCCGCTCAAGCTACACAAGCTGCCAAAGCTACACAAGCCGCAATACAAGCGCAACAAGCCACGCAAGCTCAAGCTTTATTGCAATAGCAACAACAACAAGCCGCCCAAGTTGCGCAAGCATTGCAAGCACAAAGAGTCGCTCAAGCACAACTATTATTGCAGCAACAAGCAGCATAAGCACAAGCTCAAGCACAATCTCAATATCAAGCACAACAAGCACAAGCTCAAGCACAACTCCTTGCACAAGCAGCACAAGTGCAAGCATATCAACAAACACTAAAGCAATACCAAGAGCAACAAGAAGCAATAGAATTAGCAGCCCAACAACAAGCGTTGTTGGAACAACAACAAGCACAACAGCAAGCCCAACAACAAGCGTTGTTAGAGCAGCAACAAGCGCAACAACAAGCAAAAATCCTAGCGCAACAACAACAAGATCAACAACAGGCATCGATCATACAAAAACAAGTAGAAGCCTACTTCACTTGACAGAACATGTAGGTACCATCAAACAACGCACCGACCAACCCATCCATCCAAACCATGATTCAAACACCTCAAAACACTTTCATCCCACCCCCTAATCCCCAGAATGATGTGATGACACAACTCAGGTTACTCTCGCAACAAGTGCTCGACCTTCAATCGGGGCGGACAACCAAAATGCAAAGCAACTTGTGTCCCTATCCATTTGATAGGAGCCTAGACATGAAACCATTCCCTAAAGGATTTGAAATCCCCAAATTTGACAAGTATCGAGGGATGGGAAACCCTGAAGATCACATCAGGGAATTCCAGGTTCATTGTATGGAGGTCGCATATGACGATACTTATCTGATGCGGCTATTCCCTAGGAGCTTGGCAGGTCCTACTATAGAATGGTTCTCTCGCTTACCTTCAGGCATTAGAACATTCAAAGAAATTAGAGACGCATTCATTAGGAATTACGCATGTAACATTGCAATGGATGTTAGTCTCGAAGAACTATCAGCTCTGAAACAAGGAAAGCATGAGTCTTTCACCTCATTTCTTCAACGATGGAAATCCAAGGCCAATCGGAGCAAGTGGACCATGCCAGAAGAACAACAAGTCTGCACGTTCATAGCCAACCTTGAAAGTCGCTTGTCATTTCATCTCAAGGTTCAGGGAATCACCACATATGAGAAATTAATCTCCAAGGCGCTTAGTATCGAAAGAGCCCTTGTGACTCAACCCACGGAATCAACATCATATCACGAACCACAAAACAACTGCCCATCATCTAATTACAATGATAAACCTCATACGTGGGAGAGAAACAAGAACATCACTAATGATGGCGTCGTCGATGCCAAGGTGGTCATTAGTGGTCCACACCAAAATACACCTGCACTGCAAATCCAACCACAATGCCAAAACACTCATCACACAACATACCAACCCAATAATCCCACCATCATTAACCTCACTGACCAAAGAGGACCACCCCAATGCAAAAATTATCCAAAACGTAAATACGCCATTTTGGGGGAACCATTGGAGGACATAATGAAAAAGTTGATTGCCGAAAAACTCATCCAACCTCCTACATTCAAAAATTACCAAGAACCCGATGTCAAACCCCCTTGGTACAACGAGAATCAACTTTGTGAATTTCACAAAATAAAAGGTCACACCACAAACAACTGCATGAGACTCAAAAACATCATCCAAGATCTCATTGACAAGAAAATCATAAATGTGGAACAACCTATGGGAAATCAGGACCTTAAAATCTACACGAATCTAATGCCGAATCATGGAAACAAAGGAAATAGAGGTGATAAAGGGAAAGGAAATGTAAATCATGTCTATGAATCTGTCGTTGCCTCGCTAAATGAAGACTGCATGGTCATCACTATCAAGGACGCCCATGTCGAAGATTGTGGAGTCACCACAAGAGGCGACAAAGTCACCATTGTAGGATCATCCCAACCAAATAGAGTCCCTACATCAAGAGCCGTTCCATATAGCTACAATGTTGTAGACCAACTCAAAAGAATGCCAGCACACATCTCCATCATGGAGTTGTTAAAAATCTCATCAGCACATAAAAAGATCCTTGAGGAAGCATTAGCCTCATCCACTGTCCCCGCAGATCTTGATGCGGAGCAATTCCAAGCTATGGTCGCAAATATCATAACACCTAATCTCCTTACATTTTCCGACCAAGATTTCCCTGCCCAACCATCTCACAATGGTGCACTTCACTTAGAAGCCATTGTCAACAAGAGAAAAATCAAAAGGGTCTTGGTGGATGGAGGTGCAGGTTTGAACATCTGTTCTCTTAGCCTCATCAAGTAGTTGAAAATATTAGAAGGTTCCATTGATAAAGGAAAGGGCATCACGATAAGAACATATGATGACCAAGAAAGAGTGTCTCAAGGCACAATTAAGCTCCCTATCCAAGTAGGGCCAACACTCATGGAAACCACATGTCAGGTCTTAGACCTCGAATTTCCATACCATATCCTCCTGGGACACCCATGGATTCATGCGATGAAAGCCGTAGCATCAACCTTCCACCAATGTGTGAAATTCACACATAATGGACAAGAGGTTACCATCCATGGAGATCCTAAGCCATTTCATATTGCAAGAATCTTGAGGCCAAGTATTACAAAATCCCCCAAGTACCAAAAAATGATGAGGGACCATCCACACAATACATCAATCCCGCCACCCTCGCATCCACTTCTGTGACAAAGACACCCGCCACTCCTGCCATTCCCACCATCTCTGACATCAAGCTCATAATCCAGGATGACGGTTGTGGAAGCTACAAACTCCCTAACAATGCTTTCGTGATAGGAGAGTTACCACAATCTCCTAGATCACGGGGACGCCCACAAGAAAATAAAGCTTCCACATCACAAACCTATCCTAAAGATTATCCCGAATTCACAAGCTGGGGAGACCTTGGCCATGAGGTTATTGAAGCAGATCCATCAGACATGTGGAATCAAGATGAAAGACCGGTAGCTAATTTACCAATGGACAAATAAGTAAGGGCCTACACATGATGCTTGCAATAGGTTATGACCGAAATCAACGACTGGGACAAAATGACAATGGGCTCATAATACCTATCATGCTAGAGACGCAACCCATAACAAATCTTGGCCTTGGATGTACCATTTCGAGAATAACCATACGCGACTGAAGTCCTCCAGTTAGAACAGCTAATGTTTCTCCTCAGCCAGTACTCGTACAACTACACTCACCAATAGCCATAGGTAGAGACGCACATAACTTCATAATTGAGCCCTATATTAGTAGTGATGATGAAGATACCTTGACCAATCTACCTAGGTTATTCGAAGATACCACCCTGTGTATGATTAGTACCATATCCTTTGAACCAGATAGTCAAAATCATGAGATTCGTTTAGTCTACCCCCAACTGATCGACTATGACCAACAAGGACCACTAGTTCTCGATACATTCAAAAATGATGAAGCGCTCTCAGAATTCATGGGATTGAGGGATAACATTCCAGATGGAGATCACAAGGCAGGGTTTATAATGGAGTTGGATACACATGCCTATTACGGGGAAACGATTGAATCCTTCAGTCGCAAAAGTGAGAAACTAAGAATCATATCCAAGTCCTTGAGTGAAAACCACACTGTGGCACTCTTTGAAAAGAAAATAGTAAAAAGAAAGGACGTATCCAACGATGAAAACCTCTCTGAGGTGCCTGAGGATGAAGGATTCAATCTTCCTCTAAGAGCTATTCACCAAGAAAAGTCAGCGGTCTTGGCCGAAAAATGCAATCCGGTCAACATAGGAATAGAGGAGACTCCGCATATCACATTCTATGCAGAATCACTATTAACAGAAGAGCAAGAACTCCTAGCAGCATTCCTAAAGGAAAGACAAATAAACTTCGCATGGAGTTACGCTGACATGCTAGGGCTAGATCCAGAGACAGTGGTTCATCACTTAGCGGTGTATCCAGAAGCAAAATCTGTCAAACAAAAGCTCTGAAAAATGCATCCTCAAATCTCCTTATTGGTCAAAATGGAGCTCAAAAATCTATTAGATGCAGGATTTATCCGACCAATTGATTATCAAGAATGGGTGTCAAATTTGGTACCTATTTCAAAACCTGACAAAGCCATCAGAATCTGTACAGACTTCAGAGATTTGAACAAGGCATGTCCTAAGGATGATTTCCCGCTTCCCAACATCAACATGATTGTAGACATGACATCAGGACATGAGATGCTATCACTAATGGACGGCTTTTCAGGATATAACCAGATCATGATAGCAAAAGAAGATCAACATAAGATGACTTTCACTTGTCCATGGGGGACCTACTGCTAGAACATGATGCCATTCGGCCTAAAGAACGCAGGAGCAACCTATCAAAGGGCCATGACACTAATATTCCATGACATGATTCATAAAACAGTCAAAGACTATGTCGACAACATTCTAGCTAAGTCAAAAAAGAGACAAGATCATATAGCAACCCTAAGTGCTATCTTTGATAGACTGGAGGAATACAAAGTTAGACTAAATCCCAAGAAGTGTGTCTTTGGCGTACAATCAGGTAAATTGCTAGGATACATAGTCTCCATGAGGGGTATCAAGGTGGATTTGGTGAAAGTAAAGGCAATTCTAAGATGGAAGCACCAAAGACATTAAAAAAACTGAGAGGCCTCTAGGGCTGACTTCAATCCATCTGACAGTTCATAACACAATTGGCAGACAAACAGAACCCATATTCGCACCTACTCCACAAGGGGGTAGTATACAAATGGGATACAAAGTGTGAAGAGGCATTTAACAAAATCAAGGAATATCTACTGACACCACCAGTGTTAATGCCACCTATCCCGAGAAAGCCATTGATCTTATATGTGTCAGCAACAACAGCAGCCCTTGGAGCTCTCCTAGCTCAGCATGATGAAAATAGAATGAAGAGGGCTATCTACTATATTAGTAGAGCAATGGTCAGTCAAGAGCTAAATTACTCATTCATCGAGAAATCTTGCCTCGTCGTAGTGTTTGCATCCCAAAAATTCAGACATTACATGTTGGCACACAAGATAAAGCTCATTGCAAAAATTGATCCCCTCAAGTATCTCCTATCAAAGGTAATGCTCACAGGCAGAATGGCAAAATGGGTAATGATATTGTCAGAGTACGACATTGAGTATGTTGAGCGAAAATCCATTAAAGGTCAAGTTATTGTAGATCAACTAGCAAAAGCACCTATGTATTATGAGAATCCCCTTGTCTCAGAGTTTCCCGATGAGTCTATTTTTAACCTCAATGTCGTTGATCACTAGAAACTATACTTCGACGGCTCATATATGCAGCACGGATCAGGAGCTGGTGTCTTCTTCATCACCCCACAGGGGGACTGCATACCAAGGTCATATAAACTAGCATTTCCTTGCACAAACAACATAGCAGAATACGAGGCTTTGACTATAGGTCTCAGGATAGCAGTGCAATGGAATATCATTACTCTCAAGGTCTACGGAGACTCTCAGTTGATCATAAACCAAGTCAATAATGAATATCAAACTAAGGATGATAAGCTCACTCCATACAAGAAATTGGTGGACTCTAAAGGAATCCTTCATTGACATAACATTTGAGCAGATTCCAAGAACCAACAATAGAGCAGCAGACGCCATGGCGATAATTGGATCCTTGCTGAATATCCCTAACAATGTTCCCAAATACGAATTCTTGATTGAGCAGCTTCTCATTCCCGCATTCGAGGTACCAGAATTAGAATTCATGTGCGAAATCGTTGGTCCCAGTGATCCTTGGTACCATGACGTCTACACATATCTTCACATAGGAGTCATACCCGCTGACCTACCATCAAGCCTAAAATGAACCTTCATCAAAAAGACATCTAGATTTGTGATCCTAGGTGATACCTTATACCGTAGAAGCATAGAAGGTACCTTGTTACGTTGTCTAAATGTTGAGGAGGCATTAACTACTCTAACTGAGGTTCATAACAGAACATGTGGTTCACACTCGAGTGGAATGACCATCGCCAAGAAATTGCTGAGGATGGGGTATTACTGGCCCACAATGGAAAGAGAAGTGCATGATCATGCTAAAAGGTGTTTACAATGTCAGCAGCATGGGGATCTCATCCATGCTCCAGCTCAAGAGCTTCACCCGATCGTCACACCATGGCCCTTCTCACAATGGGGACTCGATCTCATTGGAAAAATCACACCCACCTCATCCAATGGCCACAAGTTCATCCTCACTGCAACTGAGTACTTCACTAAGTGGGTGGAAGCCATACCCATGACATATATCACTGGGAAGCAGATCTCAAAATTCATCCTAAACTATCTCATCTGTCGTTATGGTGTCCCACAAGCCATTATCTCAGATAATGGGACACCCTTCAAGAACTAGGAGGTTCACGACTTGTGCAAGAAATTCAAAATCCAACATCGCTTCTCCACCCCGTATTATCCCCAAGGCAATGGCCAAGCAGAAGCTACGGACAAAACCATCCTCAAAATCCTCAAGAAAATAGTTAATGATGCAGGTCGTGACTGGCACTTGCAACTTAATCTCGCCCTCTGGGCTTATCGAACTAGCATCCGCACACCCACTAGTGCCACCCCATTCTCCTTGGTCTACGGATTAGAAGTCGTACTCCCCATTGAGATCGAGCTCCCATCCCTCATAATATCATTGCAAAATCTCATCACTGATGAGGACTACCGAGTATCAAGATTAAACGAGCTGGAGTTACTGGATGAGAGATGAATAGATGCTTTAAATCACTTGCAAGTCTATTAGAATATACTCAAACAGAGCTACAACAAGAAAATCAGAAGTAGAACTTTCCAAGTTGGAGAACTGGTCTTAAAAGAAAATCAGAAGAATGTCCCAAACCCTAGCAGCAAAGGCAAGTTCGAACCTAATTGGTTAGGACCATTTGTCATAACAGCAAGTTATAAATCAAGGGCATATCAGCTATCAACACCCAAAGGGGAACCTCTGTAGGAGCCCATGAATAGCTCCCATCTCAAAAAGTTTTATGCCTAAATCTTCCAGGGTATAAAACCAATAATCCAAAAAATTAGAAAAATTCCTAAAAAATGGTTACTTTGGCGAAAACCTGGAAAACAGACGTCTTGGTGACAACAAAAAAATCAAAAAAGCAAAAAATCCAAAAAAATCAGAAAAGGGATCAAAAAAATCGTCCTCTAGTGAAAACCACTTTGGTGGCACTGTGGACAAGTACCTCGGTGAAAACCTGGCAAACAGGCGCCTTGTGTAAATAAGCACTTTCCATCCACCGAGATCTTTATGGCTTGATCTACATCATCCATCCATTTTGCTTCTGTCATCCATTGCATCCATATCTCCATACATCACTCATCCACTCGCATTCGCACCATAGCTTGGTCCTGTGTTCGTATCATGATCCCTCCTAGCACTACTCGGCCCATCCTCAAAGTCAGTTTGTCCTGCCTTTATCGGAGTAGTCTATTGCATCACGTTGGGGGCATGTTCTCATTGGATCGGATTCATGTATGATCTTAAAGCCCTCAAATCAAAAAATCCAAAACATTAGAAAATCAGAAAATCCAAAAACATCAAAACATATCAAAATCTAAAAAATAGGTCAAAAATTCATTCAAAAACCCAAAAACAGAGTCGTCTTGTTGAACTACGTCGTCTCTGAGCTTGCTTGAACATAGGCAAGGTTGATCATTGATCATCCCCTAAGACATTTAGGTCAGTCCTATAGGAGTCCATAATAAACTAACATTTCATCAAGTATATCATCATCTGTAAATTGGTCAAGTCGTCAGTCGAACTACATGATCTCTGCGTGTATAACGTAGGCAAGGCTCATCTGTCGATCAACCCTCGAGACCCCTAGGATAGGTCTTTAGGATAGTTTCTTGGTCAAAATCTCAGAAAATCCCAAAAACATTGGAAAAATCAAAAAATCAAAACATTTGAAAAATCAAAAAACACCAAAAAAAACAGCCTCAAAACATTGCAAAAACATCAAAAACATCCAAATATTTGAGAAAATCCATCTGTCTCATTTTGATTTCACCTGCAATAAGCATCATCCATAATAAACTAATCATCATCATCAACCTTTGGTGAAACAATCGGAAACAAGTCCAGCAGGTTTAAAGTGAAAACCCAAAAACGTCAAGTCTTAAGTCTAAGTCAGTGCATAAGCAAGTTGGTTATCTCTTTGTACCGGTAACACATCATCCAAACAGTCCCATATCAATCATCTGATAACATCATGTCCTAGGATGAATCCTTCCTACAAAAGGGGGCATTATTTATCAGAAAGAGCACTTTGGATAAACGAAATGACGTGCCGCCATCCACTAACATGTCTTAGGATGAATCCTTCCTACAATGGGCATTATCTTTTGGCAATAAGTTTTGGTTATCATCCTTAGAAAACATATCCCTTTTTCGTTAGCGGTATTGAAGAGCATCAATTTGTTTGTTTACTTGGTCTTTTTCTTTTGACTTATCTTATTTGTGCTCATTCCAAGGACGTCTCGATGATATCCCAAAGTAGAGGATTTAGAGAAATAGGAATGGGGCAACGATCATTATCTTTTGTCTGTTGTGCTTGCTGGACGTTCTTGTAATATAACCTCGGCAAATACTTGCTTCGTTAGGTATGTACGGAAGAGGTCTAGGACAACTTGTTGACTATTGCATAGAAAGGTTTACCTTTCCATGTTTTGGTCTGAGGTGTCTGAAATTTCTGAAGTGCATCCTAGCAAGGTTTTCGTATGTTAGGTGTGAACAAGAATACTCCTATCTGATTGTTGAGTCAAATTCCATCACACTAAGTACCATGCCATCCTCGTTGTCTATACCTTGATGCATCGTACCACATGTGTTATCAAACATAAGAAAATTTGGCCCTTTGAAAATCCCAATTCCTCGGCAGGTAATCATCATCATCATCATCATCATCGTCGTCATCATCATCATCATCATCTACATTTGTGTTATCTTGCGTCTTGTTGAAATGACTTCTTTTCTTACTAACTGCACTAACAAGGTACTATGATAGCTGATCATCATCACCATCATCATCATCGATCCTGCATCCACAAATCATTAGCATATTGCATAAGCATATCATATAAGAAACATACACATGGCATTTTGAATAGGTGCATTCATGACATCGCATTTCACCCATTACATTACATCTCATAGCATTACATAAGCATTCATTTGTATTTCATAAATCATCACATAGCATGAACGAAAACATTCCATAATCATTATAATCATAAACAATAGGAACATAAGCATTTAATTCATTAGGCATACATATCATCACATTAATATATCATTGCATCACATACATCATCATTTAGGATAATAACATATGTTATTGTAAGCATCTCATAACACCATTTCATTAGCATCATCATATCATGACCATCGCATCATATCATATATATCCGTAAATCATCTCATAAATAAACATTTCCACACATCATCACGTATACCATAAATCAAATAATTTCACATATCACAAGTGGCATGAAATAAATCATTATAACATCATCGCACATCATAATCATCACACACATCATTACAAATAAATGCATCCATAAAACGTCACTACAAAGCATATAGAAATAAGCCATCCATGCATAAATGAAACAACACATTGCATTGCATCAAAATTAGCTCATATATATCTCATATCAGCATATCACTGTCATAGTACAAAGAATAATAATTGGATCACTATACATATGTGTCAATCAGTACAAAATTCCCATCGGGCTATCAAAAATGAGCCCATAAAGCACAAAAGGTACATCATAAGATCTGGATCAAGCCCGATCTTCGTGGATGTTTCCCTCGCCCCTGTCACCGTGACCCTCTGGTGGTCTCTAGCTAGCACGCTTTGAGTACTTAGGAACCCAATCTACTCTAGGTACATGGTCATGGTAGGCCCGACGGTAATACTCTATCTCTCGGATGGCCTCTCTGTAAGATCGGACTGGCACTATACCCTGGGCGGAGGCCGTGGCTATCATGCTATCAATCTGTTGTCTGCAACCTAGCTCTGTAGCTACCTATAGCTCTGCGGCCTGTCACTGCTGTATAGCTTGATCCCTCTCTGCTCTGAACTGCTCTCTCTCAGCCTATGCCTGGTCCCTCTCAGTCGTCAATGCCTGTAACTGTAGAACCAAGGCATCTCATGCGTCTGCCTGCCCTGCTGGCTGTACCCGTGGCTGCGCATGGACCTGATCCTCACCCTCGACTCGTGGGGGTGGAACTAGTAGATCCTGTTGCTGGTCTTGCATATGGACATCCTCGTGACCTGGCGGAACTAGGGGCACCTTTGGTGGGTCCTACCAAATCGCGACCCTGGGCCCTTGTCCTCATCCTCTACCCCTGCCTCTGACCCTGTATGCCTCTGGATCCTCACCTGGAACAGTCAATCAAAGAGGCCTGAACTAGTCTCCATAGGCCTGTGTGGTCCCTGGGTCTGCCAAGCCCTGATCGTAAGCCCAAGGACGAACCACCAAGTGTCGAAAGTTGTCAACCGCCTCCGCGGTAGGAATACCAAGGCCCCATGACACCTATGTCATGCTACGTGCAAAGATGACCACATACCCGTCATTTGGCCGATCTTGTGGCTTCCCAAACTGATGTTGTACACGCCCAGGCAAGTATCTCTCTATCATCGTATGCTCCCGCCCCTGCATGTATCGATCCTAGTGGCAGTAGAGGAGCTGGTCTACATCATCAGCCCATCTGGGCTGATCGAGGTACGGTCTCCAAGTGAACACAAACATCTCATCTATGACCCACCTCCAGTAGGGGATCCCATGCTTTCCAGTGTGTGTGAAGGACACACCACCTCTGTATCGTGCCACCAGGGCATCCTCTGCCCCCATTGAAATCGGAACGACCTGTGGACGTAGCACAAAAATGTGCTCCCACGCCCAAACATGCAACAAGGTCACTCCAACTGCCAACGCTCTGCCATCTGCATACACATACTCGTGCAGATCCATGTAAAGTGAAGCCAGTAGTATAGGCCCCCATGCAAAGTGAACTGGTTTGTCCTGGACCATCCTCTCCCAGCAATATCCCCATCCAGGACTGAAATACCACCCTCGTCTGTCTAGGGCAACCAAACCTGAAATGATCGCCGCAATCGCCCAGTGGAAGGGAGGTGCTATAACTCTGTACCACTCTAGCTTGATCTGCCCCTCGCAGTAGATGATATCTTGAGTGGCGAGGACTCGGGTGTAGCACTCGCGTCCCTCCTCCATGTTGTAGATCACCCGGCGGCCATGAATGGGCAATCGTAATATCCGCTAGATGTCCTCCAATGTGATGGTCGCCTCACTAGTGGGAAGATGAAACGACAACGTCTCGTTGTGCCACCGCTCCACTAGCGTTGACAACATTCCAAGGTGTGTGCGCACAGGCACCACATACGCAATATGCCATAGTCCTGAGACACCCAGCCAATCCTAGTCTTTGTTGCTAAAATCCTGAAGAACGCTCGCTAGATCCCGTGACCGGTGCTCCCGAGAATAAAGCTCCCTAGGTCCGTCCTGCATCACGCAAAGTCAGCATGTTAAATTTTTTGAAAAAATCCTAGCGTCACGCCTCAAACTCGCTTCCAACAGCGTAATTTGTGAAGGCGTCGCAGTTTGAGTTTCCTCAAACTCCGACACTGGACCCAGAACTTTGTTAAACAAAGATGTCGCGGTGCACTTTAACCCTTAGTGTCACAATTTTCTTGAAAAGGGCGGCACCGCCGCGCACTTTTCCAAACTGACCCGCGAGTCCGAGTCGAGCCCAAGCCAAGCGGAGGAGCTTTTAAACTCCATATTGCACCGCTACGACACAAAAAAAGGTCAAAAGCGGTGCACTTTAAACATCAAGCGGCGCTATAATAGCGCCGCTGGAGGTGAGCTCTCCTTAAAACATGTAATAAATGCGTTAAAATGAAGAAACAAAGCTTCAGGTAGGGTCACATACCAGGGCACCGATGCCAAGTGGCCAATGGTAGGTCCGAACTCGGTCCAAAATATGTAGAGGAAGCTGTCGTTGCGCCATATCGTCGAAGGGTCAAAGCTTGAATCTCGGGGTTCGTTAGTGGAGGTGTGTGAAAATGACTTGAAAGTGACCCCTTGGGCCCCTTTTAAGCCTAAAAATTAGGTTTTTTTGACCCTCTAGGGTTGTCCTACTAGGGTTTTGGACCCCCGAACCTGTTTTGTCTGTTCGAGGTTGGTTTTTCATCGTTTTATTGTGTTTAGACACATTTTTAGCCTCTGGACCTTCCGGACCTGTCGGGCACTTTGTCACTTTTTTTCGCGAGATCACCCAAAAAATTATAATTTTCGTCCATCTCTCGAGGGGGCATTATAATGGCATGTTTTCTCTCGCCATACAGCAGTGGGGCAAGTTTTGAAATATCAATTTTTTTTGGCTTTGATCGAGATCGTTATTCTTTGAACCAATGCAACGAGTGCATTGCTTCAAAGAGGGCAAAATGTAGACACGTGAAAATATACTGATTGACATTGTGCATCTGATCCTGACTTACTAACATCGTTTCTCCTGAATCATTCCTGGTCTAACCATTTTAATCAAATTCCCTATCTAATTAAATTCATCAATATTCATCTCTTAATTAAATAAATCATTTTGTCTAATTAAGTCACTTTCTCTTGTTAATTAAATCAATCCATCGATCTAATTATCCCTATTTAATTAAATAATCAATTTATTTGATTAAATCCCTAAAGTCTGTCCATTAAATTAAATAAATTAAAACCTTATTTGATTTAATCTAACACCATCCCTTTTAATTAAATAAATCAAATTCTTTATTTAATTAGCCTTTTATCATATTCTTCTCTTATCTGATTTAAATAAATCCATAAATCTAAGTCAAATAAATCACATCATCTAATCTCTTGTTAAATTAATTAACCCTTGATCAATTTAATCTAATCTCATGTCACATCCTCTAGATAATGCAAGTTGCACATGAAAATAGATTTAATTCATTTATTAAATCCCTATTTTCCTCACAAGGCATCTTTTGGAATATTCTCTCAATTTGAATTCAAAAATTCCAAGTCAACATGTACATCCAACAAGGCATTTAAAACCTCTTACATGTCCTTTGCCTTGAGCCAAGTGGCATTTATTGCATTTTCCCTTCCCTCTTACATGTCATTTCAACAAATTTGAATTTCAAATATTGGCATTTATTGGCACAAACCCCAAATCTTGCACAATCATCATCCATTCATAGCTTGACAAGTGGCACCATATCATTGGATGAATGTTAGTCCCACATTGCTCAAATTTGGACATTCATCCATCTTGAAATCCTATAAATGAAGAGCTCCTCTCCTCATTTTATCATCCACAATCCAAGCAAAGTTACCATGCTCAAATCTCTCTTGAGTTCCATCCATTATCATTGAGTCATAGTTAGGTTTTGCAGATTTTGGTTTGGAGTCTTCACATTTCATCAACAAAGTGGATCAATCTCTTCAACATTCGAATCTTGCATCATAGGAATTGGGAGAGGGCCAATGTTCACATCAAATTGGCACCAATTCCCCCATGGGATTAAGTGTTTGGTATTTGAAATAGGATTGAATCTAGTCTCTTATCATTTTCTTTGTGTTCTTGCTTATTTTCATTCCTAGTTTGATTTGTAAATGGATTTCATGGAGAATCCTTCTTTTAGCTTGTAATTCCTTGTCTAACTCGTTTATTCATGTTGTTTTGCAGGTACTAGGAAAAGGGTTCTCACAATACCTACAAGTTAACTATTGAGAGTTTAGAAAAATCCCTTTGTTGACCACACAAATAATGTGGAGACACATAGTATTATAGTACATAAGGATAATGATAAAGTGGATGGTGTGTGTGTTGAATCTCATGATACATCACATAGACATGATT
The DNA here is from genome assembly GCA_007258455.2 of Sequoia sempervirens. Classification (NCBI taxonomy): domain Eukaryota; kingdom Viridiplantae; phylum Streptophyta; class Pinopsida; order Cupressales; family Cupressaceae; genus Sequoia; species Sequoia sempervirens. The sequence goes on along the minus strand of VDFB02292527.1, from coordinate 3,865,645 downwards.
TTGAGGGGACCTAAACTATTATTATATGAAACCAATCACATCTTTAGATGCAAAGATACCACAAAATAACTGTTATGGGCTTTCATATGTTGTAAAGGAGATACACGATAAAATTATAGGTGACATTATTATTGATGCTACAAATCAATAGAACATATGCACATAAGAGTTTCTAATTAATATCCATATCAAGCTAAAATATTATGCTCATTCAAGAGTCTCTCTAAATATGACAAATGAAATATTGTTTATCACAAGTTGGGTTGAGTCATCTTGTACTGCTTAAATTTGGATGTAAATAAGTATAAGTCTTATGCCATATTATTGTTTCTTTTGGTAGATTCTCTACATTACTTGGTAGATCATGGATTGAATATAAAAATGTGACACCCTTAGTTATACATCTAGCATAAAATTCATTCATGAAGAGTTATTGAGATTCCAAGCTAAAATCTAAGCCAAATATGGAGTCAAGAGTCACTTTACTTTGGACACATGTATTCCAAATCAAAAGGAACCTCCATATGAAACTTAAGGTCTTTATGAAGCATACTAAGATAGGTTACAATACAAAAAATATCATAAGAAGATCACAAATAAAACATAAAGAGACTCATAAATAATAAATCAATCATCAATATAAGGTAGAAACAAAAAATTTAAGTAATACCAAAAATAGAGTTTCATGCCCTAAATACTATTTAAATACTACAAGATAAAAAATCATATACTTTGTGATTTCCTTTATTATGTTTTGTGCCTATTTTAGTTGTCCTATTGTATGTGTGTTTAACCCCTTTTTTGACACTTTTTTCTCCTAGCCTTATCATAGATTCCCACATCACCTTGTCCCCTTTTATGTATTAATCCTCTTGCATTATTATTTATTTTACTTTGTCTCCTTGTATTGGGTGTTTTCCCCTCTTCCATTATCACCTTTTCATCATTTTAATCCAAATATTTAATGAGATACTATGTCTTGAACCTAGTTTTATGACCACATATTAGCTCCTTAAATCTCATTTTTTAAACTTCTTTGTGATTGAGAATCACCATCCTTGGGTGGTAAATCTTCACTTTTATCTTTTCCAAAAAATTAAGCTTCCTTAGGCCTTAGGACTCTCCCTACCCTTGGGTGCAAGGATTAGGCATCATCCACATCCTCCAATCAAGATCACATTTTCATAGTAAACACATTTGATCATGACCAATAAGAAAAACTAATTTTCTAGCTTGAATTCCTTTTGAAATCTTATAAAAAGCCTTCCAATCTCATTTTTTATAACTGAAATAACAAACTTCTACCTTAAAATTAATTTATGAGTAATATTTTTTAAATAATTGAGCATATATTAGTGAATAGAGAATTTCTATAATAAATTAGCTTTTAGTTTAGATCTTGTAGTTTTTTTTGGAACACCATAGTAACATGTACAACTAAATCAATCACTATGGTATCTATTTCTATATTTTTGCACTAGTTAATTTAGGTTTCTCATTACAATAGTTTGATTTTAATTCTATTTTAATCTTATAATATACATAGGTCATCACTCTTTAGTCATCCCTTATCCCTCCTCATCCATTTACTTCAATTTCTACACCTTTTTTCCTTTTTTTTCCTTTGGGGACCCCATCCTTTCTTAGTTGCATTACAAACCCAAGTACTCATAGATTTAGTTTATGTTTGTGTTTTACATATTAAAAGCTAAATCCTCTTTAAAATTAGTTCTTTTATTTCCTCTAGATTGATCACCTTTACTTTTGCATCAAATTTGTAGCTTTGTATTTCCATTTATTTCTCTTTTTTATCACCCATCACCTTATCCCCATCACAAACCTCAAAATACTTAATTTTGGGTTTCCTAGTGTTTTCTCTCAAAATCCACCATATCCCATCCAAAAATGTTTGACTCAGTCCTACTTAATATGCATTTACATCCATATAAGTACTACCCTTACTTATTTTTGTTGTCATTTGCATGGTTTTTCTTTTTGAATTTTTCTCACATCACCTTCTAGTTGCTAATACACTTCAAAAAATTATTTATGCTTACAACATGCGTAATTTATTTGCATAATCCATTTAATAACTTTTTTTATAAATATTTATGTCATGTGGATCCAAGTTTGAAATCCCATGAGGGGTGGCCAAGGCAACTTCCCCTTTAACTATTTATTTACAGGTGTTTTTTTCCTAAGACAAAATACATTATGCAAACTCCATCTCAAGGATCCAATAAATAGAGAAACCAATACATGAAACCATCAAAGGAAATCACAAAACCATAAACTAATATCACCCAAAAGTAGGGCCCAAATCCTAAGAAGAGTCCTCATGCTAAATATAATATATTTCTTACACCTATCATAAGAGTTTGTCATAGCATGTCACAATTATCCTCCCAACTTGTGCACTCCAAATTGTTTGATTTAAACCCTCCAAAAATGTGTTATGATAGTTATAATGACATGTCATAGGTTGGTGAATATTTTTATTTAACCCGTGTAATTCCCTAAATTACATCTCATACATCACATACTCTAGATTACATTTTTATGTGGGGGCGCAACTTCCAAAGGGTATAACTTTTGATTTTAAAAGATAATTGAACCCTTTCAAAAAATTAAAGATCTTGGAGATCTCTTGTAATAGCCAAACAATTAACCCAAAAATTAACACTAATTTTTTTTCTTCTTGTTTAAAATATTTATTATGTGTTTATTCAATTGTATACACAAGTACTCTATCCAAACATGATAGGCATCCATCCATTCAAGACATGCATCCAACCGTATGGGTTAGGACTTTGTCCATATGGGACATGAGTTCATCTATCTATCTGTGATAGGCATCTACCCAAATGAGGTAGGAATCTAGATCCATAAAGGATAGGAACATACTTTGGCTAGAGACTTAGACTCATCAAGACCATTCAAGTCTTGAGTCACTCTCTAAAGACTACACTCCCTATTAGAAATGCACCGAGGTCGTCATCTTTAGGAGTATATATAAAATAATTAATTAGGTTGAGTCTCACCTCAGATTCAACCTTTTCTTAGAAAACAACTCCTGGCCAATAGTGGCATGGTGCATGATTAAGTTGTTGTGTTGATATTCTTTCCATCAAGGTTCAAATCCCATTAGGGTGTAATTATTGAGAATTTATATTGGGGATGAGGTCTCCCATTTGTGACCTCACCGATTCATAGCTTTGGGTTAAAAAGCATTTACCCCTCTTAATTGACTAAAAAGAGGAGGGAACAAATATGTGATCATTAGACTTCATATAACAAATTTAGAACTTAATCAATGCCTCCACCATGCTAAAATTATAAAAATTACATTTATAACAAAAGTGACAATCACAACAAGCATAAGGACAACTATTGCTTTGTTGCCAAAGGAGGACTATGAATCAGAGGAAAATCTAGAAATGTCAAATACACGAATGAAGCCTAGAGTGTACCTAGTATAATTTTCCATGATGAGCCAGCCTCTCGACTAGATTTGTCAAGATTCTGGAGTAAATGCAGTGCACGAGAAATTGTGAAGGCACTCTTCCTTACAATCTTGTTATGTCTTTGCACGGTATGAATAAGTAGGTTTATTAGGCAACCAATCAAACTCAAATCCATTGCCCGCCCATTTCCATTTTGGGAATTGCATTTCGAGTGCCTCTTCAAAACATAGTCGTTGGACCACCACTCTTGCAAATCCTAGGTGCGCTTGTCCCTCGACTTGAATATTTCCAAGCAAGTGTAGGAACTTTCCCTCTCATTGCATCTTCAATAAGTGCCACACAACTCTAAACCCTAGTTCATATGGAGCCTACATGAAGAAAAAAGAAGATTTATATATATAAGCAATATTGTATCGCACTGTTTTCTCTTGAAAGGGTTCACATATAAATCATGTGTTCTTATTGTGTACTCAATTGCTAGTTCTTGCATATATGTAGTTGATGTAATTAATTGAGTTTTGAAAAGTAAAAGATTGATAGATACTGATTCACCCACCTCTCTCAATATCACCATGTGCTCATCTTCTATTATATAATGAATTAATATTATTTTTATTAGACATGGTATGTGAATTGCTTGGAAAAACACTCCAAAAGTAACATGATCTCAAGCAATGAAATTGGGGAAGTATTAACAAAGCAAGTGATATGTTGGATATGATAACTTGAAAAGTGATTTTTTAAAATAATAGCAAGTTGAGCTCAAAATTAATTTAAATGCAACCTTCAAGCAATGCAGAACTAAGGACACAACTCAAATTCCAAAATTTCAACCATAATCACATGAATAACTCACAAAAGTTTGTTTCCAAATAAATTACAAGAGAACAGGCCCTAAGGGCTAGATCTATGCCTCAAAGGCTCATCTCTGATGGCCTTGCCTATGTAATGCATAGAGGCTTTGTAGTTAGACAACTTGAATTTACCAGTATACACTTGGTCAACAAGAGAATGTATCCAGTATTATTATTAAAGTCTTGAAGAATATTACCATGGATATAACTTCTAAATTAAGGTAATTCTCTTATCACAATCGTGACCAAACCCTTAAGGTCATGAGGCCCAACTATCACACATCATGTTCTTCATATGACAAAAGAAGATAATTTTAAACTAAGCTTTCACAAAAAAAGGTTTATGAGAAGTAATTATATGGACCTTATAAAATAAAGGATATTGAAATAAATTGAAGAAAGAGGTAAGCATTATAACCAATAATAAGATATAATCAACCTTTATGAGGGAGCTAAAGTACATGTATTCTTCTCATTAAATAGTACTAGATGTAAGATCATCAATGTCAATGAGAAAATGTTGATAAGAATATATGACCATTGATCTTAAGGTATTTGTTGTCAACATTATGAATGGCCAACAATAGATAATTTAAAGACAACATACACTCAATATTTTAATTATAAGAGTTATACCTGACCGATACTAAATAATTATTTATCAACATTAAAATTATATATTAAATAATTCTTTATATATAGATAGTAAGAGCAAAATTATATCAAAGTAATTGAATGACATAAAATCACTATTATCCTATCAATATTAACAAGGATAAGAGCATGACAAGAAGAAATTCAAACTCAATATATGTGAAACTAAAACCATCAACCTTCCTAAAAACTTTAGGAGTGTGATGGTTTGTGTATAAACTCTCATTACAACCAATAGAAAGCTTACTTATTCATTCCAGACAAATTATGTTGACTCAAGATAAGATATTAATAGGGGCTTACCATTGAGGACAGGATTTAAAAGAATTTGAAAAGGAAGTAAATGTCTTTCTGTAGAACCATGATATAAACTATAACTTATAATATTTGAAAATTTAACTAAACATATATACATACAAAACATTAAAACATAGAGGAAATACTAAACATTTCTTTTAGCTAGATCTAATATAGTTGTTGATTACTCCATGACTGTACATCAAAATGGAAACTTGCGAACAATGCATGAACCAATATCATAACATAAAGAATAGGTAAATTTTCATGACATGGTTGCAAATAATCTAGTAACATACAAGTGAAAAGTGGAATCATAGGCAATACACAAAAACTGTTTGACATATTCCCTTGAAGAAAAGAGGTATTGCAAACTGCAACGATTACATGATATGGACAAAATGGATTGTTAAAAAAAAAATAGATACTTCTATGCAAACACAAACAAGAGCAAGACTAAATAATATGACCTAGACCTCTACCATCCTTACCTGTGTCAATATGGAAGCTTTAGAACAGAGCATAAATTGAATTTCAATTGAAACATGGAAGCATATACAACTCACATGATTCATTTACTAGAATCCCTCAAAATAATGTGGTCCCTAAATCTGCAAAGATTGTAGGATATGCATAAAATGTATTTAGAAACTTTCTCACAAATACAAATGGTAGGGGTTAAATAGATTATGTAACTTTTCCCTAGCCTTTTTATTCACATTGGTTGAAAAGTTTGTTTCAGAGAATGAACATCCATCAAATCGTTAAGAATTTCAACCATTCATGAAAAAATTGGGACAAATATATGATTACTTTTTTAAAAATTAAATAAAAATATAGACACGTACAATTCTAGTAGAAAGAAGGAAAATAAACATAACAAAACCATTTATCTGTTCTCTGACCAACTATTCACCTCTCCCTTATGGTGCCTAAAATACAAACTTAAAATCTTCTCTACAAATTTCCCGATCTAGAAACCAACAAAAGGACTCATACTCTTTACACCAAAAAACAATTTGAAATTGCAAATATCATTAAACATTTGATACATAGAACACATTCATTAAGTACTAATGATAAATAATTTCAACACCCTGATGTATTAGTTATTGAAATTTAAAGGAAACTTCCTAGTAAAGTTAGCTATAGAATTTACAATAATTGGCAAGCATCAAAAGGTGACTGCCAATGCCATATCAACCATGATTGATACAATTTCAAAAAGAACAACTTACCAATTTAGGGGTCTCACTCAGTTGACATCGATTTCAACTACTTCCCACAAAATAGGAGAATTAATATCATTGGTTGCTTTGGCACTTTCTACTGCGCCAAAACTACAACCCTTTGAAACTTTTGCTCCAACTTTTGTCAATTCTACAAACACCACTTCACCCAAGTGGTCCTACAAATAACTCAAAAAGGAAACCAAATAAATTTCCTTAATTAATATAAAAAAATTATTTGAATACCCCAAACACATGAGTGCCATTACACATCTTAATAAAGAAGAAGACACTATCAAATTTACTAAATATAAATTAATAAAATAAATAAAATTTAAGATGTTATGGTCGAATCTAATTGCATTCGACTAAATGTACAAAATGATGTTACTTCTCCCCTGTAAACTTTATTTGAAGGTGATCATTGTAGATGACTCACTATTGTGTATCCCCGAAAATGAATAGATAAATCCCATTTTACATGCAAAGGCTATTCAAATATATCTTGAATATCTTTTGAATTTAGTGCCATATGATTCCTTCCTCCTCTCCGATAAAATCTTCTTGAGACCACGAGAAGTGAGTTTATGGCCATTCTTCCACTATCGTTGGTTATTGCCACGAATTAATCACTTGCCCTATGAAACTCTTGCACGAATGAATAAAATGAACATTTGCTTTACCATCTTTCAAATATAATGCCTGCATTTCTTTTCAGAGGTCGGAACCGTTCACGTTCGGTTGTGGATGGAGTCGATTAGATATAACAGATACAAAGTATGTAAAACCATTGTTATTTATTATTTTTGGATCTTCACATTCATAATATAATTGTAAACCTCTCTCAGCATAATAATTAAATAAAGATTCTAATTTTTATCATAAACATGTTGAGAAAATTGTTAGTTTAATTTTAAAATAGTATTTTTAATGAATTTAATAATTACATTATCATACAATAATATAATTGATAATAGAGGGTCATGACATTGAACTAGTATCAAGTAGAGTTTTTCATAAAACTAACCTTTTAGAAATTAATGTCTTATAATTTATTAAGATTATAGTAATTTTAAATTATAAAAATTCAAATGTTTTTAAGGAAGGGATTATGAATCAATTAAATATTCAAAGGAGGGTTGTGACATCCTTTCCCCCTTAAATTTTGCATCGTCGGATGCACATAATTTTGAAATTTAAGCATTAATAATGATCAACAAGAATTCAATATAAGTTAATTTGTTACAATGCTGGTTCTTGAACATGAAAGATATCTATGGTGTTAGTCTTTTAATACTAATTTTGGTACCCAACATCCATTATAAACTTTGGCAATAGAGTCACCAAGGTTAACTTAGAATCAAATCCTTCGGTCCTTGCCAAACCCACCAGACTGCAAGGAAACTCACACAATTGATTATTTCCTTATGACGATCCACATCAAAAAGCCTTATTCAATCCACCCCATAAGATTAAGATAAGAAACATCTATTGAATACTTATAAAAAAATCCTTTAAATAAAACAAATTGAAAAACATTATATGCATTCTAAAGACAAATAATGTTTCCCCAATATACATAGAGAATAACCCAGCCTAAAATTCTGAACTTGAGAAATTAAATAGCCAAAACTGCAGTGCAGTCATATTTGGAAGGTACGGTTCAATTATTAAGCTATAGCCTTGCATAACCAAAAAGACAGCAGGAAAAAGAAATAGAACAGAACTGCTGTCATACAAGACAAATAGAGGTGTCACTAATGCTTCACATACCAGAACACATCACTCAATGTGATTAGCATGTGATAACCTCTCTGGTAAGCAATTTGCAAGCACCTCCGGCAGGTGCCAACGAGATTAGGACGAAAGAGATGTTATGGAAGGCAATACTGACTTTAATTCTTCCTGTAGCTCACGTTATGTACGCAAATCTAAGAACATAAAACCAAGCAGAATGAGATGTTCACACTATAACCAATGTTTAAAATGGCAGCAAAAGACAATACTATCATTTGGACACAATCAAAAGTAAATGTAAGAAGCATTCGGCAATTTGGTCCATATTGTATGTTTTTTAGACTGCAGGAATGGGTATACGACCCTATAAACTGCAGTGGCCTGGTAAACTTTTAGCATTGACGGCGTGACCACCTCCGCGACCCCTATAAACTGCAGTCGCGCTTAAACTTTTTAACGTGACCGGCGGCGCTGGCGCGACACGCCCTCCGGTACCACGGGACGGGGGGAGACTAGAACTCGTGACCAGCAGAGCCGCAACGGAATTACTTAGCCAACCGAGCTAGGGCCCCCGCCCTTCCATATTGTATGTTAAGAAGCATAAACTTTATAATATTCTTTGCAATTAAGCATATAATGCTATGTTGAAAAGGGTATCAGATAAATTTATCATCAGTAAGGCAAATTCATTGCGGGAAAATTCACCGTCATGATAAATTCACCTCATGGAAAATTCACCACCAGCAATTCACCACCACGCAAACTTTTGATGCTATTTCCCGCAGCCAATGAATTGCCCGTGGTGAATTTTCCTTGAGGTGAATTTGTATGGTGGTGAATTTTTCTTGAGGTGAATTTGTCATGGTGGTTAATTTTCCCGCAGCCAATGAATTGCCCGTGGTGAATTTTCCTTGAGGTGAATTTGTATGGTGGTGAATTTTCCTCGAGGTGAATTTGTCATGGTGGTTAATTTTCCGCAGTAAATTGAACGTGAATTGTTGGCATGAATTTTCCCACGATAAATTGCTGGCAATGAATTACATTATTTGAATCCAATGCTACTCTTGAGAACAACCCATGCACTGTATAACTGCTCAATCAAGACAAAAGGGTTTGGCTGAAGCAGAAGGGGAATGTTGGGTTGAAATTCTGCTGGGCTTGGTGATATAATAGAAAGCACAATGTGCACAGTAGATAAAACATTTCAAAATAACATTTTTAAAAGTGTTTTAAAATAATATTATACACTTAAAAAATTATATTATTTACAAAAAAAAATTTCTCGATAATTGCAGGAAGTATCATTATATCTACAAAGTAGATGACGATTCATTATCTTGCTGTTTATATGTTTGCTCTGTGCCATAAATTCTAAACGCTATTCTTTAACCATTCGTATTATGTAGGAGGAATATTCAAGCTTCGGTTATGTGAATATTTCCAGAATTTTAGCACTTATCATTGCATGATATCTCATAAATAATTTGTTGCTGCTTACCTAGCATTGGTTATCAGAAGTTTGATTTTTACATTTATTAATTAGTCATTTTTATTTAAACTGCAGAGAACAATCAAATTTGCAGTATGAGATGTTCGCCTAAAACCTTCTTGTATTAAATCTCTCTCAAATATCCTTATCTGAAACAGTCTAATATCCAACTTACGACTTTATATTCTGAAATTTGGAGAAATGGTGTACCTGTGCAACATCCTTATCGATTCTGAGGCTTCTAACTTCGTCCATTGTTACCAAAACAAGTCTCCTTCTGAAACCTTTTCGAGTAGTAAGACTCCTCCTACACCGTTCTTGGAGATTGATCGGTCACCAATGACAGGCTGTGGTATCGATCACCATTGTTTGAATGAACATCTTGCTTGTAATGTTTCATAAGCTCTAGTTGCAAGAAGAGAATCACAGAACATCGACATAAACCAATGGCAGCTCTGATAACAGCTAACTGGAATGCAAGATAAGTCCATCCATGGAATTACGAAACCTAAAAGCACCAGAGTAATTCTAACAACGGCAATTGAACTCAATTATGGAAGTCTGTGATGGCAATAAAAGTTATAAACTGAACACAATAATATTTCACACAATAAAACTTTTCTGCTTGCTCATTCCTGTAAAAGTATAGAAATATATACAAGTTTGTATAAATCTGAATTATCTAACCGAACATAACTATTTTCTAACAAAAAAACTAATCGATAACAATGTTTATTATCCTACAGTCTGTTGACTAGATCATCTTAACAGGAAGGCATACAAATGCAAGCTCAACAAATTCCATTTCAATTCAAAACACAAAATAACCTTTATAGAAAGCATAAATCATTCGATCCAATCTACTTGCTTGCAGTTCAATACATCAATTTGTTAATCATAAATAACATTTTGGAATACAATCTTTCATTAGCTTTGCACAAGTTTGCAGACTACCCTCTTCACTCTTCAGTTTTCTTCAGGATATAATTTCATGATTATAACATTTTAACTAACTATTAATTATTCAACTTTTGCTTTACCCTTAAGCTTTGCAACAAAAGATTTCAAATGCTTTGGAATCCAGGTTATCTTAAAGTTGCATCAGGCTTAGGCATGAAGCAAAGCATTACTTAGATGTAGCATTCACATATATAATAAAAACTCATTAAAGATCACACATAATGATGAATGCCATTAAATGTAAACATGACAAGCATTCTTCAAGTTGCATCAGGCTTAGGCATGAAGCAAAGCATTACTGTTAGATGTAGCATTCACATATATAATATAAACTCATTAAAAATCACACATAGTGATGAATGCCATTAAATGTAAACATGACAAGCATTCTTGCCTCTAGCCAGATAAGATGGCAACGACTTGTCCTTATTGTGCCAGACACAATCATTATAAATATAAACTTGTAAGAAGAATAAAATGTAAGAAGATTAACAAAAGAGGGAAACTAGACAAATTCCATATATGATGCCATCTCTACAAAGAAGCTTAAGAATCCAAGAAAGAACAGATCATTCGAGGTACTCACTTCAAACATTGAAGTACCAAAAAAATATGAATGTTCATCTCAACTACTTAGTTAAGTCACATTAAAATTAAAATTTACCCATCTCAGCCCATGAACCGGTCAACGTACAAAACCCCAAATCGAAACTCATAGATTCACATGACCATTTTAATCTGGCCGCGAAAATCGTACGCAAACTAATTATATATTCAACTCATTGTATCATTAAAGGATTTTGAAGTCTTTTATAAATTTATATAAACCCGATTCAACTGCTTTTCTCAAAATATGTTTAATCCAAATGCTATATCAACCAAAGAATAAAAGAGATAAAGTGAGATCAAAGAAGAGGATGTCTCAGGTCATGAGATATCTTAGGTCCCTTCACATCAAATTAAACTATGATGAAGGTTTGTTTCTTTTCCACGCTGGTGGAAGTGATCGACTTATCCAGCACAAATTACTTTCAAGGGCTCTCTTCTGCTCTCCTCCTTCACGATCATTTCCCTAGAAGCCCATCACACCTTCCACTTTTAAAGGTTAGAGCATAAGATTATGTTTAAGATAATTGATATTGGTATAACATTGATTCGTGTAGATACATTTAAAAAAATCACACCATTAAAGTTAATTAAGATTTTGTTTTTATATATATTTTCACCGTGCGAAAAATTAATTGCATGAATTTTTGGCAGTTAATTTTTCGTGGTGGTGAATTGCTGGTGGCGGTGAATTTTCCCATGGTGAATTGTTGACGGTGAATTTTCCTTCGGTTAATTGTTGGCGGTGAATTTTCCTAGAGCCATATTCTCAATGCAATATCAATGAGAATGCTATACTTTCAACCACCAAGATTACTCACCTCTTACATGTTTCTTTGTATCTCTTACTTCACCCAATATCATATTCAAGTTAGTTTTCACACATCATAATTAAGTGCATTCTTCACAATATATCTGCTTATACATCTTATTCAAAGGCCTTTCATGAACAATGTAAAAGGAAAACTTTCAAAATTCATGATATCAATTGAAAACATTCAAACATAGTCATTTGAAAAATGGAACAACACTAAGTGGAATAAATATCCATTCTATTAATAAGATATGAGCTTATATTTAAATCAAATATAAGAATAGTAAATATCAAAAAATTGATGGCTTAGCTTCTCAAAATAAATCAAAAGATCATATACATAAATGCTTCAAATATTTCATGCACAAGAGTCACCAAACACACATATCACATAATAAACTTCCCTTAAGATAACTTTCAATTTTCGCAAGTCATAGTAGGCTCAAGGCCTAGCTTACGAACCTGGCTTTGATACCACATGTAATAACTAAAAAATTAACCCAAAAGTTATCACTATTTTTATTTTCTTCTTGTTCAAAATATTTATTATGTGTTTATTCAATTATATACTTAGGTACTTCTATCCAAATGGGATAGGCATCCATCCATCTGGGACAAGCATCCAATCGTACGGGTTATGCCTCTATCCATACGAGACAGGAGTTCATCTATCCATCTGGGATAAGCATCTACCCAAATGAGGTAGGCATCTATCCATAAAGGATAGGAAGGTTAGAGACTTAGACTCATCGAGACCATTCGGGTCTTGAGTCACTCTCTAAAGACTACACTCCCCAATTAGAAGTGCATTAAAATTGTAGTCTTTAGGAGTATATATAAAATAATTAATTAGTTTGAATCCCACCTCAAAATTTGGCCTAAAGCCTCGGGGACTCAAACGAACCCATCTAGATTCCTTTCTAGTATATACAAAGAACATATTTTATCTTAACCTTTATGATAGAGATTTTAACCTTTCTCTTAGTCAAGAAATTCTCTTGAATTATTAATTCTTCTATTATACTATGAATTAAGATGATCTTTATTAGACATGGTACGTGAATTGCTTGGCAGAACACCCCAAAAGTAACGTGATCTCAAGCAATGAAATTGTTAGGAATTGGTGTCTCGGCCTTTTGTCCTATTTTTTAGGAGTTCCTATTTTATAGGCTCATATTTTTTGTGCTGAGAAATGAATAATTAAGAATCTCTTATTTTTAGGAAGTGGGACCCACTTGAAATTTTCCTATTTTGTAGGGGGTATGTTGATTGGTCACCCGTTTCATGGGAGAATGCCACTTGTCACTTGGGTGCTTAATTTGGGGAAAGGAATTTGTAAAATTCCTAGGAGTGCTTGGATGCCAAGTGTCAGTGTATGGTGAGTTTTAGGACTCGTTTGTTAGCATATTCCTTTGTATGAGCATGAAGAGCAAGGAAGGGTGACACTTGTCATCATGAGGGAACTTTGAGCAAAGAATATTGCAAAAAACCTCAAGAAAGTGTGTCATGATTCCATGTGGCATCAATTTGACTTGTGGATCAAAGCTCAGAAGGGAAACTTGCTTTGTGAATCTACTTAGTTATCACTCAGAGTGATTAGGAGTTGTGGGTGAGTTCTAAATTGGTAGAAAATCATATTTTCTCATGGTGGAAACGTAGCTTTATTGTTGCATGATTTATGGTGAATTTATCTTGCATTTGGTTGCATGCAAGTGCATATTGGTTTGATGTTCGTGTTGTTGCAAGGTGTGCGTCGTTGGTCTCCTTGTGTTGTGCAGCACAACGCTCGGGTTTGTGACATGGCTTAACCATCTCCCATGGATTCCTTAACTTTGGTGGTTGTATCAGGCATTAACAGGTTGACCTTTTGGTGCAATGACAACCGTGGAGCCAACAATTGGTATTAGAGCCTAGGTCACGGGTTCGAACCCCTCGCTTGTGTTGGGGGGGATTTTTGCAAGGTGTGCGCCCTTGGTCTCCTTGTGTTGTGCAATGCAGTGCTCGAGTTTGTGACATGGCTTAACCACCTCCCATGGATTCATTAACTATGGTGGTTGTATTGGGAATTAACAGGTTGACCTTTTGGTGCAACGATAACCATGGAGCCAACACGTGCATGTTAGTGTATGATTGGAAAGATGCTTTTGTGGACAATTAAGACCAATGCATGTCTTTGTTATAGTTTGCATGCATGCAGAGACTATGGAGATGACACATGGCAACCTTAAGCGACCATAATGGAGATGTATAAAATGCTTAATTACTTAGTCATTTGTGCATGAGAGAGTTGGTTTTTTTGTAGGGGTTATGTTGTTGGATTTTTTCTAGAAAGGCAAGATGTAATCTTCAATTTGTAAATTGGAGATGCAATCTCCATGATAAGGCTATGAGCCTGCAATTGTATTGTAACTAGATTTGTTGTTGATAATACAATGGTTCTATGCTTTGGAGTGGGGTGTTTACCTGAAAGGGTTTTCTCCATGTATATTGGTGCTCTGTTTCTTCTATCTATTCATATGTTTCTTAAATGTTAATTTACATGTTATACTGCTGAAATTATTCTAGATTTGAAAACCATTTCTTTCCTCCAAGGGTTAATAGGTGAAATTAAAATTTTGTTTGTTTCCACTATAAGACATACTTGTATGTACTTGTATCAAAGAATGAAAGATATTGGATATGCATAAGGGTTCTCAGATGGCATTCCAGGATCGATATTTCCCTACAAAAAATTAGGGAAGTATTGACAAGTCAAGTGATATGTTGGATAGGATAACTTGAAAATATCGAGTTTTTAAAATAATAGAACGTTATGCTCAAAATTAATTTAAATGCAACCTTCAAGTAATGCATAGCTAAGGACACAACTCAAATTCCAAAATTTCAACCACAATTACATGAATAACTCACATTTAAGTTTGTTTCCAAAGAAATTACTAGAGAACATGCCCTAAGGGCTAGATCTATGCTTCGGGGGCTCATCTTTGATGGCCTTGCCTATGTAACGCACAAAGGCTTCATAGTTAGACAACTGGAATTTACCAGTACACACTTAGTCAACAATAGAATATATCCTCATGATTATTAAAAGCTTGAAGAACATTACCATGGGTATAACTTTTAAATTAAGGTAATTTTTTTTATCACAATTGTGACCAAACCCTTAAGGTCATGAGGCCCAACTATCACACACCACATTCTTCATATGACAAAAGAAGTTGAATTTCAAACTAAGTTTTCACAAAAAAAAGGTTTATGAGAAGTAATTATATGGACCTTATAAAATAAAGGATATTGAAATAAATTGAAGAAAGAGGTAAGCATTATAACCAATAATAAGATAATCAACCTTTACGAGGGAGCTAAAGTACATGCATTCTTCTCATTAATAGTACTAGATGTAAGACCATCAATGCCAATGAGAGAATGTTGATAACAATATATGACCATTGATCTTAAGATATTTGTTGTTAACATTATGAATGATCAACAATAGATTTAGAGACAACATAAACTCAATATTTTAATTATAAGAGTTATCCCCAACCAATACTAAATAATTCTTTATCAACATTAAAATTATATATTAAATAATTATTTATATATAGATAGTAAGGGCACTATTACATCAAAGTAATTAAATTTACCATGAAATCACTATTAACCTATCAATATTAACAAGGATAAGAGCATGACAAGAAGAAAACTATAACCAAAACCAAAACAAAAAGAAGAAATTCAAACTCAATATGTGTGAAACTAAAACCAAAAAACTTCCTAAAAACTTTAGGAGTGTGATGGTTTGTGTATAAACTCTCATTTCAACCAATAGAAAACTTCCTTATTCTTTCTAGATAGGTTATTTTGACTCAAGATAAGATATTTAACAGTGGCTTACCATTGAGGACATGATGTAAGAATTTGAAAAGGAAGTAAATACATCTTTTTGTAGAACCATAATATAAACTATAGCTTAAATAAGATTTGAAATTTTAACTAAGCATATATGCATACAAAACATTAAAACATAGAGGAAATACTAAACAGATTTTTTAGCTGGATCTCCAATAGTTGTTGATTACTCCATGACTATATCAAAATGGGAACTCGAGAACAATGCATGAACCACTATCATAACATAAAGAATAGGTGAATTTTCATGACATAGTCGCAACTACTCTAGTAGCATACATACATGAAAAGTGGAATCATAGATGTACTACACATAAACTATTTGATAGATTCCCTTGAAGAAAAGAGGTATTCCAAACTTCAACAATTGTAGGATATGCACAAAATGGATTTAAAAAAAAAACTAGATACTTCTATGCAAACACAAACAAGAGCAAAACTAAATAATATGACCTAGACCTCTACCATCCCTACTTGTGTTGATATGGAAGCTTTAAAACATAACATAAATAGAATTTCAACTGAAACATGGAAGCATAAACAACTCATAGGATTTGTTTACTAGAATCCCTCGAAATAATATGGTCCCTAGATCTGCAAAGATTATAGAATATAAATAAAATGTATTTATAAACTTTCTCAAAAACGTAAATGGTGGAAGCTAAATTAGATTCTACAAATTTTCCCTAGCCTCCTTATTCACATTGGTTGGAAAGTTTGGTATAGGGAATGAACATCCATAAAATATTTAAGAACTTCAACCATTCATCAAAGATTTGGAACAAATATATGATTACTTTTAAAAAAACTAAAGGGTAAGTGCACCAAGATGGTCGCACTTTTGTGGCCACAAAAG
>VDFB02292527.1:3814240-3848673 GCA_007258455.2 Sequoia sempervirens | reverse complement strand
CGATAAACACACAAGCAATGGAAACATCATCAAACACACCCCTAGCATCACAAAGCATGGTCTCACAAGGACCAATCACATCAATACCATTATCCAACATGCAAAACATCAACACAACATCATCATCTACTACCATTCCAAATCCACCACCACCTCCACCACCTCCAACGTTCACCACATCAAATCAATATGATGCAACATTGCAAGTTGCTTTCCAAAGAGGATACCAACAAGTCTAGAAACAAAAAGTCGTGCAACAAGCCGCTCAAGCTACACAAGCTGCAAAAGCTACACAAGCCGCAATACAAGCGCAACAAGCCACGCAAGCTCAAGCTTTATGGCAATAGCAACAACAACAAGCCGCCCAAGCTGCGCAAGCATTGCAAGCACAAAGAGTCACTCAAGCACAACTATTATTGCAGCAACAAGCAGCACAAGCGCAAGCTCAAGCACAATCTCAATATCAAGCACAACAAGCACAAGCTCAAGCACAACTCCTTGCACAAGTAGCACAAGTGCAAGCATATCAACAAACACTAAAGCAATACCAAGAGCAACAAGAAGTAGTAGAATTAGCAACCCAACAACAAGCGTTGTTGGAACAACAGCAAGCACAATAGCAAGCACAATAGCAAGCCCAACAACAAGCGTTGTTAGAGCAGCAACAAGCGCAACAACAAGCAAAAATCCTAGCGCAACAACAGCAAGATCAACAACAGGCATCGTTCATACAAAAACAAGTAGAAGCCTACTTGGCTCGACAGAACATGTAGATACCATCAAACAATGCACCGACCAACCCATCCATCCAAACCATGATTCAAACACCTCAAAAAACTTTCATCCCACCCCCTGATCCCCAGAATGATGTGATGACACAACTCAGGTTACTCTCACAACAAGTGCTCGACCTTCAATCGGGGTGGATAACCAAAACGCAAAGCAACTTGTGTCCCTATCCATTTGATAGGAGCCTAGACATGAAACCATTGCCTAAAGGATTTGAAATCCCCAAATTTGACAAGTATCGAGGGATGGGAAACCCTGAAGATCACATCAGGGAATTCCAAGTTCATTGTATGGAGGTCGCATATGACGATACTTATTTGATGTGGCTATTCCCTAGGAGCTTGGCAGGTCCTGCTATAGAATGGTTCTCTCGCTTACCTTCAGGCATTAGAACATTCGAAGAAATTAGAGATGCATTCATTAGGAATTACGCATGTAACATTGCAATGGATGTTAGTCTCGAAGAACTATCAGCTCTGAAACAAGGAAAGCATGAGTCTTTCGCCTCATTTCTTCAACGATGGCAATCCAAGGCCAATCAGAGCAAGTGGACCATGCCAGAAGAACAACAAGTCTGCACGATCATAGCCAACCTTGAAAGTCGCTTGTCATTTCATCTCAATGTTCAAGGAATCACCACATATGAGCAATTAATCTCCAAGGCGCTTAGCATCGAAAGAGCCCTTGTGACTCAACCCGCGGAATCAACATCATATCACGAACCGCAAAACAACTGCCCATCATCTAATTACAATGATAAACCTCATACGTGGGAGAGAAACAAGAACATCACTAATGATGGCATCGTCGATGCCAAGGTGGTCATTAGTGGTCCACACCAAAATACACCCGCACCGCAAATCCAACCACAATGCCAAAACACTCATCACATAACATACCAACCCAATAATCCCACCATCAATAACCTCACTGACCAAAGAGGACCACCCCAACGCAAAAATTATCCAAAACGTAAATACGCCATTTTGGGGGAACCATTGGAGGACATAATGAAAAAGTTGATTGCCGAAAAACTCATCCAACCTCCTACATTCAAAAATTACCAAGAACCCGATGTCAAACCCCCTTGGTACAACGAGAATCAACTTTGTGAATTTCACAAAATAAAAGGTCACACCACAAACAACTGCATGAGACTCAAAAACATCATCCAAGATCTCATTGACAAGAAAATCATAAATGTGGAACAACCTATGGGAAATCAGGACCTTAAAATCTACACGAATCCGATGCCGAATCATGGAAACAAAGGAAATAGAGGTGATAAAGGGAAAGGCAATGTAAATCATGTCTATGAATTTGTCGTTGCCTCGCTAAATGAAGACTGCATGGTCATCACTATCAAGGACGCCCATGCCGAAGATTGTGGAGTCACCACAAGAGGCGGCAAAGTCACCATTGCAGGATCATCCCAACCAAATAGAGTCCCTACATCAAGAGTCGTTCCATATAGCTACAATGTTGTAGACCAAATCAAAAGAACGCCAGCACACATCTCCATCATGGAGTTGTTAAAAATCTCATCAGCACATAAAAAGATCCTTGAGGAAGCATTAGCCTCATCCACTGTCCCCGCAGATCTTGATGCGGAGCAATTCCAAGCTATGGTCGCAAATATCATAACACCTAATCTCCTTACATTTTCCGACCAAGATTTCCCTGCCCAACCATCTCACAACGGTGCACTTCACTTAGAAGCCATTGTCAACAAGAGAAAAATAAAAAGGGTCTTGGTGGATGGAGGTGCAGGTTTGAACATCTATTATCTTAGCCTCATCAAGTAGTTGAAAATATCAGAAGGTTCCATTGACAAAGGAAAGGGCATCACGATAAGAACATATGATGACCAAGAAAGAGTGTCTCAAGGAACAATTAAGCTCCCTATCCAAGTAGGGCCAACATTCATGGAAACCACATGTCAGGTCTTAGACCTCAAAATTCCATACAATATCCTCCTGGGACACCCATGGATTCATGCGATGAAAGCCGTAGCATCAACCTTCCACCAATGTGTGAAATTCACACATAATGGACAAGAGGTTACCGTCCATGGATATCCTGAGCCGTTTTCATATTGCAAGAATCTTGAGGCCAAGTATTACAAAATCCCCCAAGTACCAAAAAATGATGAGGGACCATCCACACAATACATCAATCCCGCCACCCTTGCATCCACTTCTGTGACAAAGACACCCACCACTCCTACCATTCCCACCATCTCTGACATCAAGCTCATAATCCAGGATGACGGTTGTGGAAGCTACAAACTCCCTAACAATGCTTTCGTGATAGTAGAGTTACCAAAATCTCCTAGATCACGGGGACGCCCACAAGAAAATCAAGCTTCCACATCACAAACCTATCCTGAAGATTATCCCGAATTCACAAGCTGGGGAGACCTTGGCCATGAGGTTATTGAAGCAGATCCATCAAACATGTGGAATCAAGATGAAAGACCGGCAGCTAATTTACCAATGGACAAATAAGCAAGGGCCTACACATGATGCTTGCAATAGGTTATGACCGAAATCAACGACTGGGACAAAATGACAATGGGCTCATAATACCTATCATGCTAGAGACATGACCCATAACAAATCTTGGCCTTGGATGTACCATTCTGAGAATAACCATACGCGACCGAAGTCCTCCGGTTAGAACAGCTAATGTTTCTCCTCAGCCAGTACTCGTACAACTACACTCACCAATAGCCACAGGTAGAGATGCACATAACTTCATAACTGAGCCCTATATTAGTAGCGATGACAAAGATACCTTGACTAATCTACCTAGGTTATTCGAAGATACCACCCTGTGTATGATTAGTACCATATCCTTTGAACCAAATAGTCAAAATCATGAGATTTGTTTAGTCTACCCCCAACTGATCGACTATGACCAACGAGGACCACTAGTTCTCGATACATTCAAAAATGATGAAGCGCTCTTAGAATTCATGGGATTGAGGGATAACATTCTAGATGGAGATCACAAGGTAGGGTTTATAATGGAGTTGGATACACATGCCTATTACGGGGAAACGATTGAATCCTTCAATCGCAAAAGTGAGAAACTAAGAATCATATCCAAGTCCTTGAGTGAAAACCAGACTATGGCACTCTTTGACAAGAAAACAGTAAAAAGAAAGGACGTATCCAACGGTGAAAACCTCTCTGAGGTGCCCGAGGATGAAGGATTCAATCTTCCTCTAAGAGCTATTCACAAGGAAAAGTCAGCGGTCTTGGCCGAAAAATGCAATCCGGCCAACATAGGAATAGAGGAGACTCTGCATATCACATTCTATGCAGAATCACTATTAACAGAAGAGCAAGAACTCCTAGCAGCATTCCTAAAGGAAAGACAAATAAACTTCGCATGGAGTTACGCTGACATGATAGGGCTTGATCCAAAGACAATGGTTCATCACTTAGCGGTGTATCCAGAAGCAAAATTTGTCAGACAAAAGCTCCAAAAAATGCATCCTCAAATCGCCTTATTGGTCAAAATGGAGCTCAAAAAGCTATTAGATGCAGGATTTATCTGACCAATTGATTATCCAGAATGGGTGTCAAATTTGGTACCTATTTCAAAACCTAACAAAGCCATCAGAATCTATACAGACTTCAGAGATTTGAACAAGGCATGTCCCAAGGATGATTTCCCGCTTCCCAACATCGACATGATTGTAGACATGACAGCAGGACATGAGATGCTATCACTAATGGACGGCTTTTCAGGATATAACCAGATCATGATAGCAAAAGAAGATCAACATAAGACGGCTTTCACTTGTCCATGGGGGACCTACTGTTGGAACATGATGCCATTCGGCCTAAAGAACGCAGGAGCAACCTATCAAAGGGCCATGACACTAATATTCCATGACATGATTCATAAAACAGTCAAAGACTATGTCGACGACATTCTAGCTAAGTCAAAAAAGAGACAAGATCATATAGCAACCCTAAGTGCTATCTTTGATAGACTGGAGGAATACAAAGTTAGACTAAATCCCAAGAAGTGTGTCTTCGGCGTACAATCAGGTAAATTGCTAGGATACATAGTCTCCATGAGGGGTATCGAGGTGGATCTGGTGAAAGTAAAGGCAATCCTGAGATGGAAGCACCAAAGACATTAAAACAACTGAGAGGCCTCTAGGGTTGACTTCAATCCATCCGATAGTTCATAACACAATTGGCAGACAAAGAGAACCCATATTCGCACCTACTCCACAAGGGGGTATTATACAAATGGGATACAAAGTGCGAAGAGGCATTTAACAAAATCAAGGAATATCTACTGACACCACCAGTGTTAATGCCACCTATCTCGAGAAATCCATTGATCTTATATGTGTCAGCAACAGCAGCAGCCCTTGGAGCTCTCCTAGCTCAGCATGATGAAAACGGAACGAAGAGGGCTATCTACTATATCAATAGAACAATGGTCAGTCACGAGCTAAATTACTCATTCATCAAGAAATCTTGCCTCGCTGTAGTGTTTGCATCCCAAAAATTCAGACATTACATGTTGGCACACAAGATAAAGCTCATTGCGAAAATTGATCCCCTCAAGTATCTCCTATCAAAGGTAATGCTCACAGGCAGAATGGAAAAATGGGTAATGATATTGTCAGAGTACGACATTGAGTATGTTGAGCGAAAATCCATTAAAGGTCAAGTTATTGCAGATCAACTAGAAGAAGCACCTATGTATTATGAGAATCCCCTTGTCTCAGAGTTTCCCGATGAGTCTATTTTTAACCTCAACGTCACTGATCACTGGAAACTATACTTCGACGGCTCATATATGCAGCACTGATCAGGAGCTGGTGTCTTCTTCATCACCCCACAGGGGGACTGCATACCAAGGTCATATAAACTAGCATTTCCTTGCACAAACAACATAGCAGAATACGAGGCTTTGACTATAGGTCTCAGGATAGCAGTGTAATGGAATATCATTACTCTCAAGGTCTACGAAGACTCTCAGTTGATCATAAACCAAGTCAATAATGAATATCAGACTAAGGATGATAAGCTCACTCCATACAAGAAATTGGTGGAGACTCTAAAGGAATCCTTCATTGACATAACATTTGAGCAGATTCCAAGAACCAACAACAGAGCAGTAGACGCCATGGCGATAATTGGATCCTTGCTGAATATCCCTAACAATGTTCCCAAATACAAATTCTTGATTGAGCAGCTTCTCGTCCCCGCATTCGAGGTACCAGAATTGGAATTCGTGTGCGAAATCGTTGGTCCCGGTGATCCTTGGTACCATGACGTCTACACATATCTTCACATAGGAGTCATACCCGCTGACCTACCATCAAGCCTAAAACAAACCTTCATCAAAAAGACATCTAGATTTGTGATCCTAGGTGATACCTTATACCATAGAAGCATAGAAGGTACCTTGTTACGTTGTCTAAATGTTGAGGAGGCATTAACTGCTCTGAGGTTCATAACAGAACATGTGGTTCACACTCGAGTGGAATGACCATCACCAAGAAATTGTTGAGGATGGGGTATTACTAGCCCACAATGGAAAGAGAAGCGCATGATTATGCTAAAAGGTGTTTACAATGTCAGCAGCATGGGGATCTCATCCATGCTCCAGCTCAAGAGCTTCACCCGATCATCACACCATGGCCCTTCTCACAATGGGGACTCGATCTCATTGGAAAAATCACACCCACCTCATCCAATGGCCACAAGTTCATCCTCACTGCAACTGAGTACTTCACTAAGTGGGTGGAAGCCATACCCATGACATATATCACTGGGAAGCAGATCTCAAAATTCATCTTGAACTATCTCATCTGTCGTTATGGTGTCCCACAAGCCATTATCTCAGATAATGGGACACCCTTCAAGAACTAGGAGGTTCGCGACTTGTGCGAGAAATTCAAAATCCAACATCGCTTCTCCACCCCGTATTATCCCAAAGGCAATGGCCAAGCGAAGCTACAGACAAAACCATCCTCAAAATCCTCAAGAAATAGTTAATGACCGCAGTCGTGGCACTTGCAACTTAATCTAGCCCTCTGCAGGCTTATCGAACTAGCATCCAGCACCCCGGTGCCACCCATTCTCCTTGGTCTACGGATCGAGTAAATTACTCCCCATTGAGATCGAGCTCTCATCCCTCGAATATCATTGCAAAATCTCATCAGATGAGGACTACAAAGTATCAAGATTAAACGAGCTGGAGTTACTGGATGAGAGACAAATAGATGCTTTAAATCACTTGCAAGTCTATTAGAATTTACTCAAACAGAGCTACAACAAGAAAATCAGAAGTAGAACTTTCCAAGTTGGAGAACTGGTCTTAAAAGAAAATTAGAAGAATGTCCCAAACCCCAGTAGCAAAGGCAAGTTCAAACCTAATTGGTTAGGACCATTTGTCATAACAACAAGTTATAAATCAGGGGCATATCAGCTATCAACACCTAAAGGGGAACCTCTGCAAGAGCCCATGAATAACTCCCATCTCAAAAAAATTTATGCCTAATTCTTTTAAGGTATAAACCAAAAATCAAAAAATCAGAAAAAGTCCTAAAAATGGTTACTTTGGCGAAAACGGCAAATAGGCGTCTTGGTGACAACAAAAAAAATCAAAAAATCAAAAAATCCAAAAAAACAAGAAAAGGGATCAAAAAAATCGTCCTCTAGTGAAAACCACTTCGGTGGCACTATGGACAAGTACCTCGGTGAAAACCTGGCAAACAGGCGCCTTGTGTAAATAAGCACTTTCCATCCACCGGGATCTTTATGGCTTGATCTACATCATCCATCCATTTTGCTTCCGTCATCCATCGCATCCATATCTCCATACATCACTCATCCACTCGCATTCGCACCATAGCTTGGTCCTGTGTTCGTATCATGATCCCTCCTAGTACTACTCGGCCCATCCTTAAGGTCAGTTTGTCCTGCCTTTATCGGAGTAGTCTATTGCATCGCGTTGGGGGCATGTTCTCATTGGATTGGATTCGTGTATGATCTTAAAGCTCTCAAATCAAAAAATCCAAAACATTAGAAAATCAGAAAATCCAAAAACATCAAAACATATCAAAATCCAAAAAATAGGTCAAAAAGTCATTCAAAAACCCAAAAATAGAGTTGTCTTGTCAAAATACGTCATCTTTGAGCTTGCTTGAACATAGGCAAGGTTGATCATTGATCATCCCCTGAGACATTTAGGTCAGTCCTATAGGAGTCCTTCATAATAAACTGACATTTCATCAAGTATATCATCATCTGTAAATCGGTCAAGTCGTCAGTCGAACTACATGATCTCTGCGTGTATAACGTAGGCAAGGCTCATTTGTCGATCAACCCTCGAGACCCCTAGGATAGGTCTTTAGGATAGTTTCTTGGTGAAAATCTCAGAAAATCCCAAAAACATTGGAAAAATCAAAAAATCAAAACATTTGAAAAATCCAAAACACCAAAAAAAAAGCAGCCTCAAAACATTGCAAAAACATCAAAAACATCCAAATATTTGAGAAAATTCATCTATCTCATTTCGATTTCACCTACAATAAGCATCATCCATAATAAACTAATCATCATCATCAACCATTGGTGAAACAATCGGAAACAAGTCCAGCAGGTTTAAAGTGAAAACCCAAAAATGTCAAGTCTTAAGTCTAAGTCAGTGCATAAGCAAGTTGGTTATCTCTTTGTACCGGTAATGCATCATCCAAACAATCCCATATCAATCATCTGATAACATCATGTCCTAGGATGAATCCTTCCTACAAAAGGGGACATTATTTATCAGAAAGAGCACTTTGGATAAACGAAATGACATGCCGCCATCCACTAACATGTCCTAGGATGAATCCTTCCTACAATGGGCATTATCTTTTGGCAATAAGTTTTGGTTATCATCCTTAGAAAACATATCCCTTTTTCGTTAGCGGTATTAAAGAGCATCAATTTGTTTGTTTACTTGGTCTTTTTCTTTTGACTTATCTTATTTGTGCTCATTCCAAGGACAACTCGATGATATCCCAAAGTAGAGGATTTAGAGAAATAGGAATGGGGCAACGATCATTATCTTTTGTCTGCTGTGCTTGTTGGACGTTCTTGTAATATAACCTCGGAAAATACTTGCTTCGTTAGGTATGTACGGAAGAGGTCTAGGACAACTTGTTGACTATTGCATAGAAAGGTTTACCTTTCCATGTTTTGGTCCGAGGTGTCTGAAATTTTTGAAGTGCATCCTAGCAAGGTTTTCGTATGTCAGGTGTGAACAAGAATACTCCTATCTGATTGTCGAGTCAAAGTCCATCACACTAAGTACCACGCCATCCTCGTTGTCTATACCTTGATGCATCGTACCACATGTGTTATCAAACATAAGAAAATTTGGCCCTTTGAAAATCCCAATTCCTCGGCAGGTAATCATCATCATCATCATCTACATTTGTGTTATCTTGCATCTTGTTGAAATGACTTCTTCTTTTCTTACTAACAGCACTAACAAGGTACTATGATAGCTGATCATCATCACCATCATCATCATCGATCCTGCATCCACAAATCATTAGCATATTGCATAAGCATATCATATAAGAAACATACACATGGCATTTTGAATAAGTGCATTCATGACATCGCATTTCACCCATTACATTACATCTCATAGCATTACATAAGCATTCATTTGCATTTCATAAATCATCACATAGCATGAACGAAAACATTCCATAATCATTATAATCATAAACAATAGGAACATAAGCATTTAATTCATTAGGCATGCATACATATCATCGCATTAATATATCATTGCATCACATACATCATCATTTAGGATAATAACATATGTTATTGTAAGCATCTCATAACACCATTTCATTAGCATCATCATATCACGACCATCACATCATATCATATATATCCGTAAATCATCTCTTAAATAAACATTTCCACACATCATCACGTATACCATAAATCAAATAATTTCACATATCACAAGTGGCATGAAATAAATCATTATAACATCATTGCACATCATAATCATCGCACACATCATTACAAATAAATGCATCCATAAAACGTCACTGCAAAGCATATAGAAATAAGCCATCCATGCATAAATGAAACAACACATTGCATTGCATCAAAATTAGCTCATATATATCTCATATTAGCATATCACTGTCATAGTACAAAGAATAATAATCGGATCACTATACATATGTGTTAATCAATACAAAATTCCCATCGGGCTATCAAAAACGAGCCCATAAAGCACAAAAGGTACATCATAAGATCTGTATCAAGCCCGATCTTTGTGGATGTTGCCCTCGCCCCTGTCACCGTGACCCTCTGGTGGTCTTTGGCTGGCCCGCTTTGAGTACTCGGGAACCCAATCTACTCTAGGTACATGGTCGTGGTAGGCCCGACGGTAATACTCTATCTCTCGGATGGCCTCTTTGTAAGATCAGACTGGCACTGTACCCTGGGCGGAGGCCGTGGCTGTCATGCTCTCAATCTGCTGTATGCGGCCTAGCTCTGTAGCTGCCTGTAGCTCTGCGGCCTATCACTATTGTATAGCTTGATCCCTCTCTACTCTGAACTGCTCTCTCTCAGCCTGTGCCTGGTCCCTCTCAGCCGTCAATGCCTGTACCTGTGCCTGTAACTGTAGAACCAAGGCATCTCATGCGTCTGCCTGCCCTGCTGGCTGTACCCGTGGCTGTGCATGGACCTAATCCTCACCCTTGGCTCGTGGGAATGGAACTAGCGGATCCTGTTGCTAGTCCTGCATATGGACATCCTCGTGACCTGGTGGAACTAGGGGCACCTCTGGTGGGTCCTACCGAATCGCGACCCTGGGCCCTTGTCCTCGTCCTCTACCCTTGCCTCTGACCCTGTATGCCTCTGGATCCTCACCTGGAACAGTCAATCGAAGAGGAGGCCTGAACCAGTCTCCGTAGGCCTGTGTGGTCCCTGGGTCTGCCAAGCCCTGATCGCAAGCCCAAGGACGAACCACCAAGTGTCAAAAGTTGTCAACTGCCTTCGCGGTAGGAATACCAGGGCCCCATGACACCTGTGTCATGCTACGTGCAAAGACAACCACATACCCGTCATCTGGCCGATCTTGTGGCTTCCCAAACTGACGCTGTACACGCCCGGGCAAGTATCTCTCTATCATCGTATGCTCTCGCCCCTGCATGTATCGATCCTAGAGGCAGTAGAGGAGCTGGTCTGCATCATCAGCCCATTTGGGCTGACCGAGGTACGGTCTCCAAGTGAACACAAACATCTCATCTATGACCTGCCTCCAGTAGGGGATCCCATGCTCTCCAGTGTGTGTAAAGGACACATCACCTCTGTATCGTGCCACCAGGGCATCCTCTACCCCCATCGAAACCAGAATGACCTGTGGACGTAGCACAGAAATGTGCTCCCACGCCCAAACATGCAGCAAGGTCACTCCAACTGCCAGTGCTCTGCCATCCGCATACACATACTTGTGCAGATCCCTGTAAAGTGAAGCCAGGAGTACAGGCCCCCATGCAAAGTGAACTGGTCTTTCCCGGACCATCCTCTCCCAGCAATATCCCCATCCAGGACTGAAATACTGCCCTCGTCTGTCTGGGGCAACCAAACCTAAAATGATCGCCGCAATCGCCTAGCGGAAGGGAGGTGCTATAACTCTGTACCGCTCCAGCTCGATCTGCCCCTCGCAATAGATGATATCTCGAGTGGTGAGGACTCGGGTGCAGCACTCGCGTCCCTCCTCCATGTTGTAGATCACCCGGCAGCCATGAATGGGCAATCGTAATATCCGCCAAACGTCCTCCAATGTGATGGTCGCCTCACTAGTGGGAAGATGAAACGACAACGTCTCGTTGTGCCACCGCTCCGCTAGCATTGACAACATTCCAAGGTGTGTGCGCACAGGCGCTGCATACGCAATATGCCATAGTCCTGCGACACCCAGCCAATCCTAGTCTTTGTTGCTAAAATCCTGAAGAACGCTCACTAGATCTCGTGACCGGTGCTCTCAAGAATAAAACTCCCTAGGTCCGTCCTGCATCACGCAAAGTCAGCATGTTAAATTTTTTGAAAAAATCCTAGCATCGTGCCTCAAACTCGCTTCCAATGGCGCAGTTTGTGAAGGCGTCGCAGTTTGAGTTTCCTCAAACTCCGACGCTAGACCCAAAATTTTGTTAAACAAAGACGTCGCGACACACTTTAACCCTTAGCATCACAATTTTCTTGAAAAGGGCGGCACCGCCGCACACTTTTCCAAACTGACCCGCGAGTCCGAGTCGAGCCCAAGCCGAGCAGAGGAGTTTTTAAACTCCATATTGCACCGCTGCGGCGCAAAAAAAGGTCAAAAGCGGTGCACTTTAAACACCGAGCGGCGCTATAATAGTGCCGCTGGAGGCGAGCTCTCCTTAAAACATGTAATAAATGCGTTAAAATGAAGAAACGAAGCTTCAGTTAGGGTCACATATCGGGGCACCGATGCCAGGTGGCCACTGGTAGGTCCGAACTCGGTCCGAAATATGCAGAGGAAGCTATCGTTGTGCCATATCATCGAAGGGTCAGAGCTTGAATCTCGGGGTTGGCTAGTGGAGGTGTGTGAAAATGACTTGAAAGTGACCCCTTGGGCCCCTTTTAAGCCTGAAAATTAGGTTTTTTTGACCCTCTAGGGTTGTCCTACTAGGGTTTTGGACCCCGAACCTATTTTTCTGTTCGAGGCTAGTTTTTGTTTTATTGCATTTAGACACATTTTTAGCCTCTCGGACCCCTTCAGACCTGTCGGGCACTTTGTCACTTTTTTGAGATCACCCAAAAAATTAAAATTTTCGTCCGATCTCTCGAGGGGGCATTATAATGGCATGTTTTCTCTCGCCATGCAGCAGTGGGGCAAGTTTTGAAATATCAATTTTTTTGGCTTTGATCGAGATCGTGTATTCTTTGAACCAATGCAACGAGTGCATTGCTTCAAAGAGGGGCAAAATGTAGACACGAAAATATACTAATTGACATCGTGCATTCGATCCTGACTTACTAACATCGTTTCTTCCTAAATCATCCCTCGGTCTAACCATTTAATCAAATTCCCTTATCTGAATTAAATTCATCAATATTCATCTCTTAATTAAATAAATCATTTTATCTAATTAAGTCACTTTCTCTTGTTAATTAAATCAATCCATCCGATCTAATTATCCCTATTTAATTAAATAATCAATTTATTTGATTAAATCCTAAAGTCTGTCCATTAAATTAAATAAATTAAAACCTTATTTGATTTAATCTGACACCATCCCTTTTAATTAAATAAATCAAAATCTCTTTATTTAATTAGCCTTTTATCATATTCTTCTCTTATCTGATTTAAATAAATCCATAAATCTAAGTCAAATAAATCACATCATCTAATCTCTTGTTAAATTAATTAACCCTTGATCAATTTAATCTAATCTCATGTCACATCCTCTAGATAATGCAAGTTGCACATGAAAATAGATTTAATTCATTTATTAAATCCCTATTTTCCTCACAAGGCATCTTTTGGAATATTCTCTCAATTTGAATTCAAAAATTCCAAGTCAACATGTACATCCAACAAGGCATTTAAAACCTCTTACATGTCCTTTGCCTTGAGCCAAGTGGCATTTATTGCATTTTCCCTTCCCTCTTACATGTCATTTCAACAAATTTGAATTTCAAATATTGGCATTTATTGGCACAAACCCCAAATCTTGCACAATCATCATCCATTCATAGCTTGACAAGTGGCACCATATCATTGGATGAATGTTAGTCCCACATTGCTCAAATTTGGACATTCATCCATCTTGAAATCCTATAAATGAAGAGCTCCTCTCCTCATTTTATCATCCACAATCCAAGCAAAGTTACCATGCTCAAATCTCTCTTGAGTTCCATCCATTATCATTGAGTCATAGTTAGGTTTTGTAGATTTTGGCTTGGAGTCTTCACATTTCATCAACAAAGTGGATCAATCTCTTCAACATTCGAATCTTGCATCATAGGAATTGGGAGAGGGCCAATTTTCACATCAAATTGGCACCAATTCCCCCATGGGATTAAGTGTTTGGTATTTGAAATAGGATTGAATCTAGTCTCTATCATTTTCTTTGTGTTCTTGCTTATTTTCATTCCTAGTTTGATTTGGAAATGGATTTCATGGGGAATCCTTCTTTTAGCTTGTAATTCCTTGACTAACTCGTTTATTCATGTTGTTTTGCAGGTACCAGGAAAAGGGTTCGCACAATACCTACAAGTTAACTATTGAGAGTTTAGAAAAATCCCTTTGTTGACCACACAAATAATGTGGAGACACATAGTATTATAGTACATAAGGATAATGATAAAGTGGATGGTGTGTGTGTTGAATCTCATGATACATCACATAGACATGATTTTGAGGGGACCTAAACTATTATTATATGAAACCAATCACATCTTTAGATGCAAAGATACCACAAAATAATTGTTATGGACTTTCATATGTTGTAAAGGAGATACACGATAAAATTATAGGTGACATTATTATTGATGCTACAAATCAATAGAACATATGCACATAAGAGTTTCTAATTAATATCCATATCAAGGTAAAATATTATGCTCATTCAAGAGTCTCTCTAAATATGACAAATGAAATATTGTTTATCACAAGTTGGGTTGAGTCATCTTGTACTGCTTAAATTTGGATGTAAATAAGTATAAGTCTTATGCCATATTATTGTTTCTTTTGGTCGATTCTCTACATTACTTGGTAGATCATGGATTGAATATAAAAATGTGACACCCTTAGTTATACATCTAGCATAAAATTCATTCATGAAGAGTTATTAAGATTCCAAGCTAAAATCTAAGCCAAATATGGAGTCAAGAGTCACTTTACTTTGGACACATGTATTCCAAATCAAAAGGAACCTCCATATGAAACTTAAGGTCTTTATGAAGCATACTAAGATAGGTTACAATACAAAAAATATCATAAGAAGATCACAAATAAAACATAAAGAGACTCATAAATAATAAATCAATCATCAATATAAGGTAGAAACAAAAAAATTAAGTAATACCAAAAATAGAGTTTCATGCCCTAAATACTATTTAAATACTACAAGATAAAAAATCATATACTTTGTGATTTCCTTTATTATGTTTTGTGCCTATTTTAGTTGTCCTATTGTATGTGTGTTTAACCCCTTTTTTGACACTTTTTTCTCCTAGCCTTATCATAGATTCCCACATCACCTTGTCCCCTTTTATGTATTAATCCTCTTGCGTTATTATTTATTTTACTTTGTCTCCTTGTATTGGGTGTTTTCCCCTCTTCCATTATCACCTTTTCATCATTTTAATCCAAATATTTAATGAGATACTATGTCTTGAACCTAGTTTTATGACCACATATTAGCTCCTTAAATCTCACTTTTTAAACTTCTTTGTGATTGAGAATCACCATCCTTGGGTGGTAAATCTTCACTTTTATCTTTTCCAAAAAATTAAGCTTCCTTAGGCCTTAGGACTCTCCCTACCCTTGGGTGCAAGGATTAGGCATCATCCACATCCTCCAATCAAGATCACATTTTCACAACAAACACATTTGATCATGACCAATAAGAAAAACTAATTTTCTAGCTTGAATTCCTTTTGAAATCTTATAAAAAGCCTTCCAATCTCATTTTTTATAACTGAAATAACAAACTTCTACCTTAAAATTAATTTATGAGTAATAGTTTTTAAATAATTGAGCATATATTAGTGAATAGAGAATTTCTATAATAAATTAGCTTTTAGTTTAGATCTTGTAGTTTTTTTTGGAACACCATAGTAACATGTACAACTAAATCAATCACTATGGTATCTATTTCTATATTTTTGCACTAGTTAATTTAGGTTTCTCATTACAATAGTTTGATTTTAATTCTATTTTAATCTTATAATATACATAGGTCATCACTCTTTAGTCATCCCTTATCCCTCCTCATCCATTTACTTCAATTTCTACACCTTTTTTCCTTTTTTTTCCTTTGGGGACCCCATCCTTTCTTAGTTGCATTACAAACCAAAGTACTCATAGATTTAGTTTATGTTTGTGTTTTACATATTAAAAGCTAAATCCTCTTTAAAATTAGTTCTTTTATTTCCTCTAGATTGATCACCTTTACTTTTGCATCAAATTTGTAGCTTTGTATTTCCATTTATTTCTCTTTTTTATCACCCATCACCTTATCCCCATCACAAACCTCAAAATACTTAATTTTCGGTTTCCTAGTGTTTTCTCTCAAAATCCACCATATCCCATCCAAAAATGTTTGACTCAGTCCTACTTAATATGCATTTACATCCATATAAGTACTACCCTTGCTTATTTTTGTTGTCATTTGCATGGTTTTTCTTTTTGAATTTTTCTCACATCACCTTCTAGTTGCTAATACACTTCAAAAAATTATTTATGCTTACAACATGTGTAATTTATTTGCATAATCCATTTTATTAACTTTTTTTATAAATATTTATGTCATGTGGATCCAAGTTTGAAATCCCATGAGGGGTGGCCAAGGCAACTTCCCCTTTAACCATTTATTTACAAGTGTTTTTTTCCTAAGACAAAATACATTATGCAAACTCCATCTTAAGGATCCAATAAATAGAGAAACCAATACATGAAACCATCAAAGGAAATCACAAAACCATAAGCTAATATCACCCAAAAGTAGGGCCCAAATCCTAAGAAGAGTCCTCATGCTAAATATAATATATTTCTTACACCTATCATAAGAGTTTGTCATAGCATGTCACAATTATCCTCCCAACTTGTGCACTCCAAATTGTTTGATTCAAACCCTCCAAAAATGTGTTATGATAGTTATAATGACATGTCATAGGTTGGTGAATATTTTTATTTAACACGTGTAATTCCCTAAATTACATCTTATACATCACATACTCTAGATTACATTTTTATGTGGGGGCGTAACTTCCAAAGGGTATAACTTTTGATTTTAAAAGATAATTGAACCCTTTCAAAAAATTAAAGATCTTGGAGATCTCTTGTAATAGCCAAACAATTAACCCAAAAATTAACACTAATTTTTTTTCTTCTTGTTTAAAATATTTATTATGTGTTTATTCAATTGTATACACAAGTACTCTATCCAAACATGATAGGCATCCATCCATTCAAGACATGCATCCAACCGTATGGGTTAGGACTTTGTCCATATGGGACATGAGTTCATCTATCTATCTGTGATAGGCATCTACCCAAATGAGGTAGGAATCTAGATCCATAAAGGATAGGAACATACTTTGGCTAGAGACTTAGACTCATCAAGACCATTCAAGTCTTGAGTCACTCTCTAAAGACTACACTCCCTATTAGAAATGCACCGAGGTCGTCATCTTTAGGAGTATATATAAAATAATTAATTAGGTTGAGTCTCACCTCAGATTCAACCTTTTCTTAGAAAACAACTCCTGGCCAATAGTGGCATGGTGCAATGATTAAGTTGTTGTGTTGATATTCTTTCCATCAAGGTTCAAATCCCATTGGGGTGTAATTATTGAGAATTTATATTGGGGATGAGGTCTCCCATTTGTGACCTCACCGATTCATAGCTTTGGGTTAAAAAGCATTTACCCCTCTTAATTGACTAAAAAGAGGAGGGAACAAATATGTGATCATTAGACTTCATATAACAAATTTATAACTTAATCAATGCCTCCACCATGCTAAAATTATAAAAATTACATTTATAACAAAAGTGACAATCACAACAAGCATAAGGACAACTATTGCTTTGTTGCCAAAGGAGGACTATGAATCAGAGGAAAATCTAGAAATGTCAAATACACGAATGAAGCCTAGAGTGTACCTAGTATAATTTTCCATGATGAGCCAACCTCTCGACTAGATTTGTCAAGATTATGGAGTAAATGCAGTGCACGAGAAATTGTGAAGGCACTCTTCCTTACAATCTTGTTATGTCTTTGCACGGTATGAATAAGTAGGTTTATTAGGCAACCAATCAAACTCAAATCCATTGCCTGCCCATTTCCATTTTGGGAATTTCATTTCGAGTGCCTCTTCAAAACATAGCTGTTGGACCACCACTCTTGCAAATCCTAGGTGCGCTTGTCCCTCGACTTGAATATTTCCAAGCAAGTGTAGGAACTTTCCCTCTCATTGCATCTTCAATAAGTGCCACACAACTCTAAACCCTAGTTCATATGGAGCCTACACGAAGAAAAAAGAAGATTTATATATATAAGCAATATTGTGTCGCACTGTTTTCTCTTGAAAGGGTTCACATATAAATCATGTGTTCTTATTGTGTACTCAATTGCTAGTTCTTGCATATATGTAGTTGATGTAATTAATTGAGTTTTGAAAAGTAAAAGATTGATAGATACTGATTCACCCACCCCTCTCAATATCACCATGTGCTCATCTTCTATTATATAATGAATTAATATTATTTTTATTAGACATGGTATGTGAATTGCTTGGAAAAACACTCCAACAGTAACATGATCTCAAGCAATGAAATTGGGGAAGTATTAACAAAGCAAGTGATATGTTGGATATGATAACTTGAAAAGTGATTTTTTAAAATAATAGCAAGTTGTGCTCAAAATTAATTTAAATGCAACCTTCAAGCAATGCATAACTAAGGACACAACTCAAATTCCAAAATTTCAACCATAATCACATGAATAACTCACAAAAGTTTGTTTCCAAATAAATTACAAGAGAACAGGCCCTAAGGGCTAGATCTATGCCTCAAAGGCTCATCTCTGATGGCCTTGCCTATGTAATGCATAGAGGCTTTGTAGTTAGACAACTTGAATTTACCAGTACACACTTGGTCAACAATAGAATATATCCAGTATTATTATTAAAGTCTTGAAGAATATTACCATGGATATAACTTCTAAATTAAGGTAATTCTCTTATCACAATCGTGACCAAACCCTTAAGGTCATGAGGCCCAACTATCACACATCATGTTCTTCATATGACAAAAGAAGATAATTTTAAACTAAGCTTTCACAAAAAAAGGTTTATGAGAAGTAATTATATGGACCTTATAAAGTAAAGGATATTGAAATAAATTGAAGAAAGAGGTAAGCATTATAACCAATAATAAGATATAATCAACCTTTATGAGGGAGCTAAAGTACATGTATTATTCTCATTAAATAGTACTAGATGTAAGATCATCAATGTCAATGAGAAAATGTTGATAAGAATATATGACCATTGATCTTAAGGTATTTGTTTTCAACATTATGAATGGCCAACAATAGATAATTTAAAGACAACATACACTCAATATTTTAATTATAAGAGTTATACCTGACCGATACTAAATAATTATTTATCAACATTAAAATTATATATTAAATAATTCTTTATATATAGATAGTAAGAGCACAATTATATCAAAGTAATTGAATGACATAAAATCACTATTATCCTATCAATATTAACAAGGATAAGAGCATGACAAGAAGAAATTCAAACTCAATATATGTGAAACTAAAACCATCAACCTTCCTAAAAACTTTAGGAGTGTGATGGTTTGTGTATAAACTCTCATTACAACCAATAGAAAGCTTACTTATTCATTCCAGAAAAATTATGTTGACTCAAGATAAGATATTAATAGGGGCTTACCATTGAGGACAGGATTTAAAAGAATTTGAAAAGGAAGTAAATGTCTTTCTGTAGAACCATGATATAAACTATAACTTATAATATTTGAAATTTTAACTAAACATATATGCATACAAAACATTAAAACATAGAGGAAATACTAAACATTTCTTTTAGCTAGATCTAATATAGTTGTTGATTACTCCATGACTGTACATCAAAATGGAAACTTGCGAACAATGCATGAACCAATATCATAACATAAAGAATAGGTAAATTTTCATGACATGGTTGCAAATAATCTAGTAACATACATGTGAAAAGTGGAATCATAGGCAATACACAAAAACTGTTTGACATATTTCCTTGAAGAAAAGAGGTATTGCAAACTGCAACGATTACATGATATGGACAAAATGGATTGTTAAAAAAAAAAATAGATACTTCTATGCAAACACAAACAATAGCAAGACTAAATAATACGACCTAGACCTCTACCATCCTTACCTGTGTCAATATGGAAGCTTTAGAATAGAGCATAAATTGAATTTCAACTGAAACATGGAAGCATATACAACTCACATGATTCATTTACTAGAATCCCTCAAAATAATGTGGTCCCTAAATCTGCAAAGATTGCAGGATATGCATAAAATGTATTTAGAAACTTTCTCACAAATACAAATGGTAGGGGTTAAATAGATTATGTAACTTTTCCCTAGCCTCCTTATTCACATTGGTTGGAAAGTTTGTTTCAGAGAATGAACATCCATCAAATCGTTAAGAATTTCAACCATTCATGAAAAAATTGGGACAAATATATGATTACTTTTTTAAAAATTAAATAAAAATATAGACACGTACAATTCTAGTAGAAAGAAGGAAAATAAACATAACAAAACCATTTATCTGTTCTCTGACCAACTATTCACCTCTCCCTTATGGTGCCTAAAATACAAACTTAAAATCTTCTCTACAAATTTCCCGATCTAGAAACCAACAAAAGGACTCATACTCTTTACACCAAAAAACAATTTGAAATTGCAAATATCATTAAACATTTGATACATAGAACACATTCATTAAGTACTAATGATAAATAATTTCAACACCTTGATGTATTAGTTATTGAAATTTAAAGGAAGTCCTAGTAAAGTTAGCTATAGAATTTACAATAATTGGCAGGCATCAAAAGGTGACTGCCAATGCCATATCAACCATGATTGATACAATTTCAAAAAGAACAACTTACCAATTTAGGGGTCTCACTCAGTTGACATCAATTTCAACTACTTCCCACAAAATAGGAGAATTAATATCATTGGTTGCTTTGGCACTTTCTACTGCGCCAAAACTACAACCCTTTGAAACTTTTGCTCCAACTTTTGTCAATTCTACAAACACCACTTCACCCAAGTGGTCCTACAAATAACTCAAAAAGGAAACCAAATAAATTTCCTTAATTAATATAAAAAAATTATTTGAATACCCCAAACACATGAGTGCCATTACACATCTTAATAAAGAAGAAGACACTATCAAATTTACTAAATATAAATTAATAAAATAAATAAAATTTAAGATGTTATGGTCGAATCTAATTGCATTCGACTAAATGTACAAAATGATGTTACTTCTCCCCTGTAAACTTTATTTGAAGGTGATCATTGTAGATGACTCACTATTGTGTATCCCCGAAAATGAATAGATAAATCCCATTTTACATGCAAAGGCTATTCAAATATATCTTGAATATCTTTTGAATTTAGTGCCATATGATTCCTTCCTCCTCTCCGATAAAATCTTCTTGAGACCACGAGAAGTGAGTTTATGGCCATTCTTCCACTATCGTTGGTTATTGCCACGAATTAATCACTTGCCCTATGAAACTCTTGCACGAATGAATAAAA
The DNA here is from genome assembly GCA_007258455.2 of Sequoia sempervirens. Lineage (NCBI taxonomy): Eukaryota > Viridiplantae > Streptophyta > Pinopsida > Cupressales > Cupressaceae > Sequoia > Sequoia sempervirens. The sequence goes on along the minus strand of VDFB02292527.1, from coordinate 3,827,266 downwards.
TGAACATTTGCTTTACCATCTTTCAAATATAATGCCTGCATTTCTTTTCAGAGGTCGGAACCGTTCACGTTCGGTTGTGGATGGAGTCGATTAGATATAACAGATACAAAGTATGTAAAACCATTGTTATTTATTATTTTTGGATCTTCACATTCATAATATAATTGTAAACCTCTCTCAGCATAATAATTAAATAAAGATTCTAATTTTTATCATAAACATGTTGAGAAAATTGTTAGTTTAATTTTAAAATAGTATTTTTAATGAATTTAATAATTACATTATCATACAATAATATAATTGATAATAGAGGGTCATGACATTGAACTAGTATCAAGTAGAGTTTTTCATAAAACTAACCTTTTAGAAATTAATGTCTTATAAGTTATTAAGATTATAGTAATTTTAAATTATAAAAATTCAAATGTTTTTAAGGAAGGGATTATGAATCAATTAAATATTCAAAGGAGGGTTGTGACATCCTTTCCCCCTTAAATTTTGCATCGTCGGATGCACATAATTTTGAAATTTAAGCATTAATAATGATCAACAAGAATTCAATATAAGTTAATTTGTTACAATGCTGGTTCTTGAACATGAAAGATATCTATGGTGTTAGTCTTTTAATACTAATTTTGGTACCCAACATCCATTATAAACTTTGGCAATAGAGTCACCAAGGTTAACTTAGAATCAAATCCTTCGGTCCTTGCCAAACCCACCAGACTGCAAGGAAACTCACACAATTGATTATTTCCTTATGACGATCCACATCAAAAAGCCTTATTCAATCCACCCCATAAGATTAAGATAAGAAACATCTATTGAATACTTATAAAAAAATCCTTTAAATAAAACAAATTGAAAAACATTATATGCATTCTAAAGACAAATAATGTTTCCCCAATATACATAGAGAATAACCCAGCCTAAAATTCTGAACTTGAGAAATCAAATAGCCAAAACTGCAGTGCAGTCATATTTGGAAGGTACGGTTCAATTATTAAGCTATAGCCTTGCATAACCAAAAAGACAGCAGGAAAAAGAAATAGAACAGAACTGCTGTCATACAAGACAAATAGAGGTGTCACTAATGCTTCACATACCAGAACACTTCACTCAATGTGATTAGCATGTGATAACCTCTCTGGTAAGCAATTTGCAAGCACCTCCGGCAGGTGCCAACGAGATTAGGACGAAAGAGATGTTATGGAAGGCAATACTGACTTTAATTCTTCCTGTAGCTCACGTTATGTACGCAAATCTAAGAACATAAAACCAAGCAGAATGAGATGTTCACACTATAACCAATGTTTAAAATGGCAGCAAAAGACAACTATCATTTGGACACAATCAAAAGTAAATGTAAGAAGCATTTGGCAATTTGGTCCATTTTGTATGTTAAGAAGCATAAACTTTATAATATTCTTTGCAATTAAGCATATAATGCTATGTTGAAAAGGGTATCAGACAAATTTATCATCAGTAAGGCAAATTCATTGCGGGAAAATTCACCGTCATGACAAATTCACCTCATGGAAAATTCACCACCACGCAAACTTTTGATGCTATTTCCCGCAGCCAATGAATTGCCCGTCATGAATTTTCCTTGAGGTGAATTTGTATGGTGGTGAATTTTCCTCGAGGTGAATTTGTCATGGTGGTTAATTTTCCGCAATAAATTGAACGTGAATTGTTGGCATGAATTTTCCCACGATAAATTGCTGGCAGTGAATTACATTATTTGAATCCAATGCTACTCTTGAGAACAACCCATGCACTGTATAACTGCTGAATCAAAACAAAAGGGTTTGGCTGAAGCAGAAGGGGAATGTTGGGTTGAAATTCTGCTGGGCTTGGTGATATAATAGAAAGCACAATGTGCACAGTAGATAAAACATTTCAAAATAACATTTTTAAAAATGTTTTAAAATAATATTATACACTTAAAAAATTATATTATTTACAAAAAAAAATTCTCGATAATTGCAGGAAGTATCATTATATCTACAAAGTAGATGACGATTCATTATCTTGCTGTTTATATGTTTGCTCTGTGCCATAAATTCTAAACGCTATTCTTTAACCATTCGTATTATGTAGGAGGAATATTAAAGCTTCGGTTATGTGAATATTTCCAGAATTTTAGCACTTATCATTGCATGGTATCTCATAAATAATTTGTTGCTGCTTACCTAGCATTGGTTATCAGAAGTTTGATTTTTACATTTATTAAATTAGTCATTTTTATTTAAACTGCAGAGAACAATCAAATTTGCAGTATGAGATGTTCGCCTAAAACCTTCTTGTATTAAATCTCTCTCAAATATCCTTATCTGAAACAGTCTAATATCCAACTTACGACTTTATATTCTGAAATTTGGAGAAATGGTGTACCTGTGCAACATCCTTATCGATTCTGAGGCTTCTAACTTCGTCCATTGATTTACCAAAACAAGTCTCCTTCTGAAACCTTTTCGAGTAGTAAGACTCCTCCTACACCGTTCTTGGAGATTGATCGGTCACCAATGACAGGCTGTGGTATCGATCACCATTGTTTGAATGAACATCTTGCTTGTAATGTTTCATAAGCTCTAGTTGCAAGAAGAGAATCACAGAACATCGACATAAACCAATGGCAGCTCTGATAACAGCTAACTGGAATGCAAGATAAGTCCATCCATGGAATTACGAAACCTAAAAGCACCAGAGTAATTCTAACAACGGCAATTGAACTCAATTATGGAAGTCTGTGATGGCAATAATAGTTATAAACTGAACACAATAATATTTCACACAATAAAACTTTTCTGCTTGCTCATTCCTGTAAAAGTATATAAATATATACAAGTTTGTATAAATCTGAATTATCTAACCGAACATAACTATTTTCTAACAAAAAAACTAATCGATAACAATGTTTATTATCCTACAGTCTGTTGACTAGATCATCTTAACAGGAAGGCATGCAAATGCAAGCTCAACAAATTCCATTTCAATTCAAAACACAAAATAACCTTTATAGAAAGCATAAATCATTCGATCCAATCTACTTGCTTGCAGTTCAATACATCAATTTGTTAATCATAAATAACATTTTGGAATACAATCTTTCATTAGCTTTGCACAAGTTTGCAGACTACCCTCTTCACTCTTCAGTTTTCTTCAGGATATAATTTCATGATTATAACATTCTAACTAACTATTAATTATTCAACTTTTGCTTTACCCTTAAGCTTTGCAACAAAAGATTTCAAATGCTTTGGAATCCAGGTTATCTTCAAGTTGCATCAGGCTTAGGCATGAAGCAAAGCATTACTGTTAGATGTAGCATTCACATATATAATATAAACTTATTAAAAATCACACATAGTGATGAATGCCATTAAATGTAAACATGACAAGCATTCTTGCCTCTAGCCAGATAAGATGGCAACGACTTGTCCTTATTGTGCCAGACACAATCATTATAAATATAAACTTGTAAGAAGAATAAAATGTAAGAAGATTAACAAAAGAGGGAAACTAGACAAATTCCATATATGATGCCATCTCTACAAAGAAGCTTAAGAATCCAAGAAAGAACAGATCATTCGAGGTACTCACTTCAAACATTGAAGTACCAAAAAAATATGAATGTTCATCTCAACTACTTAGTTAAGTCACATTAAAATTAAAATTTACCCATCTCAGCCCATGAACCGGTCAACGTACAAAACCCCAAATCGAAACTCATAGATTCACATGACCATTTTAATCTGGCCGCGAAAATCGTACGCAAACTAATTATATATTCAACTCATTGTATCATTAAAGGATTTTGAAGTCTTTTATAAATTTATATAAACCCGATTCAACTGCTTTTCTCAAAATATGTTTAATCCAAATGCTATATCAACCAAAGAATAAAAGAGATAAAGTGAGATCAAAGAAGAGGATGTCTCAGGTCATGAGATATCTTAGGTCCCTTCACATCAAATTAAACTATGATGAAGGTTTGTTTCTTTTCCACGCTGGTGGAAGTGATCGACTTATCCAGCACAAATTACTTTCAAGGGCTCTCTTCTGCTCTCCTCCTTCACGATCATTTCCCTAGAAGCCCATCACACCTTCCACTTTTAAAGGTTAGAGCATAAGATTATGTTTAAGATAATTGATATTGGTATAACATTGATTCGTGCAGATATATTTAAAAAAATCACACCATTAAAGTTAATTAAGATTTTGTTTTTATATATATTTTCACCGTGCGAAAAATTAATTGCATGAATTTTTGGCAGTTAATTTTTCGTGGTGGTGAATTGCTGGTGGCGGTGAATTTTCCCATGGTGAATTGTTGACGGTGAATTTTCCTTCGGTTAATTGTTGGCGGTGAATTTTCCTAGAGCCATATTCTCAATGCAATATCAATGAGAATGCTATACTTTCAACCACCAAGATTACTCACCTCTTACATGTTTCTTTGTATCTCTTACTTCACCCAATATCATATTCAAGTTAGTTTTCACACATCATAATTAAGTGCATTCTTCACAATATATCTGCTTATACATCTTATTCAAAGGCCTTTCATGAACAATGTAAAAGGAAAACTTTCAAAATTCATGATATCAATTGAAAACATTCAAACATAGTCATTTGAAAAATGGAACAACACTAAGTGGAATAAATATCCATTCTATTAATAAGATATGAGCTTATATTTAAATCAAATATAAGAATAGTAAATATCAAAAAATTGATGGCTTAGCTTCTCAAAATAAATCAAAAGATCATATACATAAATGCTTCAAATATTTCATGCACAAGAGTCACCAAACACACATATCACATAATAAACTTCCCTTAAGATAACTTTCAATTTTCGCAAGTCATAGTAGGCTCAAGGCCTAGCTTACGAACCTGGCTTTGATACCACATGTAATAACTAAAAAATTAACCCAAAAGTTATCACTATTTTTATTTTCTTCTTGTTCAAAATATTTATTATGTGTTTATTCAATTATATACTTAGGTACTTCTATCCAAATGGGATAGGCATCCATCCATCTGGGACAAGCATCCAATCGTACGAGTTAGGCCTCTATCCATACGAGACAGGAGTTCATCTATCCATCTGGGATAAGCATCTACCCAAATGAGGTAGGCATCTATCCATAAAGGATAGGAAGGTTAGAGACTTAGACTCATCGAGACCATTCGGGTCTTGAGTCACTCTCTAAAGACTACACTCCCCAATTAGAAGTGCATTAAAATTGTAGTCTTTAGGAGTATATATAAAATAATTAATTAGTTTGAATCCCACCTCAAAATTTGGCCTAAAGCCTCGGGGACTCAAACGAACCCATCTAGATTCCTTTCTAGTATATACAAAGAACATATTTTATCTTAACCTTTATGATAGAGATTTTAACCTTTCTCTTAGTCAAGAAATTCTCTTGAATTATTAATTCTTCTATTATACTATGAATTAAGATGATCTTTATTAGACATGGTACGTGAATTGCTTGGCAGAACACCCCAAAAGTAACGTGATCTCAAGCAATGAAATTGTTAGGAATTGGTGTCTCGGCCTTTTGTCCTATTTTTTAGGAGTTCCTATTTTATAGGCTCATATTTTTTGTGCTGAGAAATGAATAATTAAGAATCTCTTATTTTTAGGAAGTGGGACCCACTTGAAATTTTCCTATTTTGTAGGGGGTATGTTGACTGGTCACCCGTGTCATGGGAGAATGCCACTTGTCACTTGGGTGCTTAATTTGGGGAAAGGAATTTGTAAAATTCCTAGTAGTGCTTGGATGCCAAGTGTTAGTGTATGGTGAGTTTTAGGACTCGTTTGTTAGCATATTCCTTTGTATGAGCATGAAGAGCAAGGAAGGGTGACACTTGTCATCATGAGGGAACTTTGAGCAAAGAATATTGCAAAAAACCTCAAGAAAGTGTGTCATGATTCCATGTGGCATCAATTTGACTTGTGGATCAAAGCTTAGAAGGGAAACTTGCTTTGTGAATCTACTTAGTTATCACTCAGAGTGATTAGGAGTTGTGGGTGAGTTCTAAATTGGTAGAAAATCAGATTTTCTCATGGTGGAAACATAGCTTTATTATTGCATGATTTATGGTGAATTTATCTTGCATTTGGTTGCATGCAAGTGCATATTGGTTTGATGTTCGTGTTGTTGCAAGGTGTGCATCGTTGGTCTCCTTGTGTTGTGTAGCACAACGCTCGGGTTTGTGACATGGCTTAACCATCTCCCATGGATTCCTTAACTTTGGTGGTTGTATCAGGCATTAACAGGTTGACCTTTTGGTGCAATGACAACCATGGAGCCAACAATTGGTATTAGAGCCTAGGTCACGGGTTCGAACCCCTCGCTTGTGTTGGGGGGGATTTTTGCAAGGTGTGCGCCCTTGGTCTCCTTGTGTTGTGCAGTGCAGTGCTCGGGTTTGTGACATGGCTTAACCACCTCCCATGGATTCATTAACTATGGTGGTTGTATTGGGAATTAACAGGTTGACCTTTTAGTGCAACGACAACCATGGAGCCAACACGTGCATGTTAGTGTATGATTGGAAAGATGCTTTTGTGGACAATTAAGACCAATGCATGTCTTTGTTTTAGTTTGCATGCATGTAGAGACTATGGAGATGACACATGGCAACCTTAGGCGGCCATAATGGAGATGTATAAAATGCTTAATTACTTAGTCATTTGTGCATGAGAGAGTTGGTTTTTTTGTAGGGGTTATGTTGTTGGATTTTCTCTAGAAAGGCAAGATGTAATCTTCAATTTGTAAATTGGAGATGCAATCTCCATGATAAGGCTATGAGCTTGCAATTGTATTGTAACTGAATTTGTTGTTGATAATACAATGGTTCTATGCTTTGGAGTGGGGTGTTTACCTGAAAGGGTTTTCTCCATGTATATTGGTGCTTTGTTTCTTCTATCTATTCATATGTTTCTTAAATGTTAATTTACATGTTATACTGCTGAAATTATTCTAGATTTGAAAACCATTTCTTTCCTCCAAGGATTAATAGGTGAAATTAAAATTTTGTTTGTTTCCACTATAAGACATACTTGTATGTACTTGTATCAAAGAATGAAAGATACTGGATATGCATAAGGGTTCTCAAATGGCATTCCAGGATCGATATTTCCCTACAAAAAATTAGGGAAGTATTGACAAGGCAAGTGATATGTTGGATAGGATAACTTGAAAATATCGAGTTTTTAAAATAATAGAACATTATGCTCAAAATTAATTTAAATGCAACCTTCAAGCAATGCATAGCTAAGGACACAACTCAAATTCCAAAATTTCAACCACAATTACATGAATAACTCACATTTAAGTTTGTTTCCAAAGAAATTACTAGAGAACATGCCCTAAGGGCTAGATCTATGCTTCGGGGGCTCATCTTTGATGGCCTTGCCTACGTAACGCACAGAGGCTTCATAGTTAGACAATTGGAATTTACCAGTACACACTTAGTCAACAATAGAATATATCCTCATGATTATTAAAAGCTTGAAGAACATTACCATGGGTATAACTTTTAAATTAAGGTAATTTTTTTATCACAATTGTGACCAAACCCTTAAGGTCACAAGGCCCAACTATCACACACCACATTCTTCATATGACAAAAGAAGTTGAATTTCAAACTAAGTTTTCACAAAAAAAAGGTTTATGAGAAGTAATTATATGGACCTTATAAAATAAAGGATATTGAAATAAATTGAAGAAAGAGGTAAGCATTATAACCAATAATAAGATAATCAACCTTTAAGAGGGAGCTAAAGTACATGCATTCTTCTCATTAATAGTACTAGATGTAAGACCATCAATGCCAATGAGAGAATGTTGATAACAATATATGACCATTGATCTTAAGATATTTGTTGTCAACATTATGAATGATCAACAATAGATTTAGAGACAACATAAACTCAATATTTTAATTATAAGAGTTATCCCCAACCAATACTAAATAATTCTTTATCAACATTAAAATTATATATTAAATAATTATTTATATATAGATAGTAAGGGCACTATTACATCAAAGTAATTAAATTTACCATGAAATCACTATTAACCTATCAATATTAACAAGGATAAGAGCATGACAAGAAGAAATTCAAACTCAATATGTGTGAAACTAAAACCAAAAAACTTCCTAAAAACTTTAGGAGTGTGATGGTTTGTGTATAAACTCTCATTTCAACCAATAGAAAACTTCCTTATTCTTTCTAGACAGGTTATTTTGACTCAAGATAAGATATTTAGCAGTGGCTTACCATTGAGGACATGATTTAAGAATTTGAAAAGGAAGTAAATACATCTTTTTGTAGAACCATAATATAAACTATAGCTTAAATAAGATTTGAAATTTTAACTAAGCATATATGCATACAAAACATTAAAACATAGAGGAAATACTAAACACATTTTTTAGCTGGATCTCCAATAGTTGTTGATTACTCCATGACTATATCAAAATGGGAACTTGAGAACAATGCATGAACCACTATCATAACATAAAGAATAGGCGAATTTTCATGACATAGTCGCAACTACTCTAGTAGCATACATACATGAAAAGTGGAATCATAGATGTACTACACATAAACTATTTGATAGATTCCCTTGAAGAAAAGAGGTATTCCAAACTTCAACAATTGTAGGATATGCACAAAATGGATTTAAAAAAAAAACTAGATACTTCTATGCAAACACAAACAAGAGCAAAACTAAATAATATGACCTAGACCTCTACCATCCCTACGTATGTTGATATGGAAGCTTTAAAACATAACATAAATAGAATTTCAACTGAAACATGGAAGCATAAACAACTCATAGGATTTGTTTACTAGAATCCCTCGAAATAATATGGTCCCTAGAACTGCAAAGATTATAGAATATAAATAAAATGTATTTATAAACTTTCTCAAAAACGTAAATGGTGGAAGCTAAATTAGATTCTACAAATTTTCCCTAGCCTCCTTATTCACATTGTTTGGAAAGTTTGGTATAGGGAATGAACATCCATAAAATATTTAAGAACTTCAACCATTCATCAAAGATTTGGAACAAATATATGATTACTTTTAAAAAAACTAAATAAAAATATAGACTATGGTTGAAGGTGGTGAAGGCAACGACTCCTTTTCTCTTCTGTGTGATTGCTACCTTGCTCGACTTTCGAGCATCTTGAGTGCCAATGGCTGAGAGTTCAAAATTTACATTAGATTTTGGTGGATTTGGTCTTTTGCTTTGGGGAAAACACTTCTCTGGCCCTCGAGTGCAAAGACCACCAAAATGCATTTTGGGAGGTCAAAGACCAACATTTAAAACACATTTTGCTCAACATCGACCCATTAATGGTCGTGGCAGTGAAAATGGTGCTTGGCAAGGGGCACCTGGAACAAAAGGAGTATTTTCGTGCAAACTCGTAGGTGGCATCACGGTTTCTTACTTCCATGTTGGATAATTGGGTCCCTAAGGCTAAAGCTAAGATCCTGATGGCCAAATTGTTCAAAAAGGAACTACTAGGTGGTTTGGAGGAGGCATTAAAAGTTTACATCCTTGGCAAGGGTGCCCCACATCCATGTGATATGGAGCTGGTAAAGATTTTGGGGGATGTAATTAAGATCTTTCCTTTCCTTCTGGATTTGAAGGGAATGGCTCTTATGCGTCATAGGATGATTGTTGAGGTCACAGCTATTTTTCTCAAGAAAATCTTTTGAATGGTTGAGGTCTGTGATATGGAATGGGTTCGGGAGTTTGATGCCTTTGCGAAAGCAAATGGTTTTCTATAAATGTTGGGACCTATACATGTCATGAAGCCAGGGCTGGTGAATTTTGGTGTACCCCTTTTTTTGTTTTGGTGTATGGTCCTCAGGTGGTTGGGTGTGGCTTAGGGTTTTGGTATGCTCGCATTATCTCCTCTTTTTGTCGATATGTTGAAGATGGGTATTTTGCATGGTTTATCCTCGTTGGTCTATTTTGGTGTTGGCGGTAGGATGGTTTGGCTGGCGGGTTTGTTTGTCCCCTGAAGGTTGATATGGGATGGTGATCTAGTGTCCTTTCTGGTTTAGGTTTAATCTTGTTTCCTGCATATGCAGACACTTGTAAATTTTGTAACATGTCAACCGTTCACTAAAGTAAATTTTCCTAAGTTTTAACTTTGTGAGTAAATAAACTATGTAACTTAAGCATTGCCATAAAAAATTTCTTTTCTTTATTAAGAACAAATGAACATCTAGATATCATAACAATAATCAACATTGATTCCATTCCAATATAATAATTCACATATTACAATATTCCAAAGAATTTGTACAGCATGCATACATAACGCAACCAAGCTTCAAAGCAATAGATATAGATGGTCCATGACTCGCCTTTCAAATCTTGGTCTTTTGTCGCTTGCTGAGGAGGAGAAGCATCACTCAAGCGCTTTTTCCGCCAACCACAAACTCATATGCAGTCCCCCACACATCTATCATATGATAGATGGCCCTACCCTTCGACGAAGAGATTGGTGGAGTAACCTTGTATGACAACCATTTTGAGCTTAGTGGCATGTCCTACATTACTAGAACTTGTAACCCTACAATCTGGAACTAGCATGCACTACATGGACACGGTGAACTGACAGTGGAGCCAAAGGCAATCACACTACTTTGGGCAAAGTGTTCTCACTCAGTACTTTGAGTGATAGTCATCCTATTCACTTACACTAGTCAAGCTTGATTTGACTTAAGGGCACTATAATCTATGCATACCTGTATTTCCTCCAATGGGTAATCTTTAACCCCAGAAATAACCTATCCATGTTCCCACAAACTCTATGGTATTTCTACTCACAAATCATATGAACAAGTTCCCTCCCTTTAATGGACAATCAATCCCAGGAGTAACCCACTCGTTGTCTAATATAATCAAATAACTTTAGCTATGAGTAACCCTGAAGCTATCCTTGTTTAATAATTCCTAGTATCTTAATACTAATGACAAACAACCTCTCCTATTATAGAGTAATTACAAGCATTTTCATAGAAAAGCATAAAACAACTTCTATTTCCTTTCCAAAGCAAATGTTATGTTTTCCTAATTCAAGCAATCCCAATTAGTTCAAATAAAGCATTCGAGATTTACTCTTTCATAAACAAAGACAATAAAGGAAAATTAGATCCTCATACCTATACTACACTTAACCTCTTGATTGACTTGGCACACAGTCTTCCAACAACAACTTACTAGTTTTACTTAGACCTCTTCAAGTAATACTTCAATAAGACTTCACTCACAAGTTGATAATATGCTCTCACAAATATAACTCACACGAAATATAGCTTCTCACAAACACTCAAGGCTCTCACAAAATATAGCAAAATGCAATTGCAAAATATTGTAGATTAGTGTGTCCCAAATGAGATTGTAAGCCTCTCTATTTATACAACAAAATGAGACTTTGTAGCCTACATAAAAGGCATGCAAAATGACAGAAATGTTGGAAAAGTATGCCTCAATCATCACAGGTTGAAACCTCCATTGGAGTCAATTCGGTGTGACAACTCTTATGTCTGGCCGACTAGCAGTTTGGAACATCATGTTTTGTACAGGTCGTTGTGACCTAGCTTTTGTCTCACCGAAGGATCATATCGTTGTGACAAGAAGCCTTCAGTGTGACCTCTTAGCGCCCGTGGAGATCTCTAGCCAATAGGCCATTCAATTGTATATCGGGAAGACCTTTGGCCGAAAGGCTGTGTTTGGTATGAAGTCCCAGCGAATGATGAATGTCTTGCCGACGGGGACCCACTTGGAGGCATCGGGGTAACACTAAGGGTTCACTAAGAACTCTTAGCGATGGATAGGAGTCTTGGCGACCGTTCGGTGTTCATTATAACATAAAGGTCATCGGAGTAGCTCAAGCCGATCGGTATGAAGTCTTAGCGACTTGTGAGAGTCTTGCCGATAGTAAATAGTTATCGGTGTAACATATATGTGTTCGATAAGAACTCTCGGCGAAGGTGATATGTCTTGGCGACTGTTGATGACTTCAGGGTGACATTTGTGATCTCAGAGAAACCTCTTGGAGATATTAATAAGTCTTGTCGACTGGTGATTGGAGCTCGACATAACATGTGACTTCGGTATAACCTTTGATGACTCGGTGTGAGGTCCTGGCGAAGAACGATACTCTTTTCGAATGGTAAACTCACATCTATGAGACTTTTGGACCTCGCTATGATGTCCTAGCGAAAGCGATAGGTCTCGCCGACTGCTTGGTGCTTCGGTGTAACACATGAAAGCTCAATAGAACATCTTGGCGATAACGATAACTCTTGGCGACATCGATATGAAGTTTCTAGGGCATTGGGGAGACACTTCTTGTGTCTCATTGACATGCCAATACAATGTGGGCTCTGTTGACTGTTTGACCATCCTATGTGGAGTCTCGTGGACCAATAGGAGAAGCCAAATCTGAACAGTTGGAAGATTGTTCGTTGTGACGGTTCTGTGAGGAAGCTCGACGGACATGGAACGACATGGTTATACTCTATGATTGCGGTGTGATTGGTTGGTTGGATGACGGATTACTAGGTGGTTGTATGATTAGTAAATGTATTCTAATCTGTAAAGGCGTAGCAGAAGGTTCCTAAAAAAAAATTGTACATGCTAAATGCTGCTGTAAATAGACATCAGAAAGATAAGTCTAAAACTTGTATGTAATCTTTATTACTATAATACAAAGTGACTTCTCTTGGTGTGGTGGGTTTTTCTCCCGCAAGGGTTTTCCCACGTATATTTGGTGTTCATGTGTGATTGTCAAATACTTTTTTTCTGATATTTACTTCATAGTGCATCTTAGTTGGTATAATTAAAAATTAAAAGTATATCTACATTCTTCTATACGAGGTTTTGGCGTTAGGAGAGTTGTTTTAAGCATCTAGCTTTCCTTACAAGTGAGTATGAGCATACGGCCAATTGTATTTATCCTTGTGATGCG
>VDFB02292527.1:3685359-3814140 GCA_007258455.2 Sequoia sempervirens | reverse complement strand
TTACACATGTTCATGGTCATTTTTACCTTATTACATTATGAAAATACTTTACCCACACTTAGACTCTATGTACAATGCAAACAAGCCAAAATTTCCAAAATTGAAGGTGCCTTGCACCATACAACCAAGGAGGAGAAATTTCATCCTCCAGATGAAAGAAGGTTTTTGACTGATGTGCCATGCTTCTTAATGTATTCTTCAAACATCCAAGTTGCATCTTCTTCTGGAAATCCAAGCCATTTGACCAAGTGTTCAGTATATACTTTCCTCCTTGTCCTTTTTACCTCCCTTGAGTTCAAAATTGTTTCAAGCTTCATAGGTTGAGTGGGTGGAAGATCCTTGATCCACTCTCCCTCATCACTTTCAGGTTCACCTGCTTTTGTACCTGCAAAAAAAAAATCCCTTGAAGGGATATAGGTCAGTCACATTGAAAATTGGTGAGATGGCAACTCCTTGTGGGAGTTCAATCTCATAGGCATTGTTTCCATACTTGTGGACCACCTTGCAAGGTCCTATCTTCTTCATCATCAGTTTTGTATACTTTTCCTTAGGTAGTCTCTCCTTTCTCAAATGTGCCCACAGTAGATCACCCACCTTAAATTGTACATCTCTCCTTTTCAAGTCTACCCTCTCCTTGTACTTACCTACATTCTTCTCAAGTGTCTCCTTGAATTGTTTGTGCATGTCATGCATAGCCACAGAAAAATCCTCTCCTTGAGCACTCCTCTTATCCATTCCACTCAAGTCCCCTAACTCACAAACACCCCTTGGATGCATTCCATAGACAACCTCAAATGGACTTCTACCAATACTCCGATTGACTAAGTCATTATAAGCATACTCTGCCTGTGACAAGATCAAGTCCCATGATTCGTTATGTTCCTTAGTTAAACACCTTAGTAGATTACCCAATGGTCTATTAACAACCTCAGTTTTCCCATTGGTTTGAGGATAGTAGGCAGAGCTGAAAGTTAAATTAGTACCTAACTTTCTCCACAATGTTCTCCAAAAATGGCCAATGAACTTTGCATTCCTGTCAGATACTATTGACAATGGCAGCCCATGTATTCTAACAATCTCCTTGAAGAATAGGCTTGCAATGTGTGAAGCATCATTGGTTGATTTACAAGCAATGAAGTGTGCCATCTTGCTAAACCTATCCACCACTACATACACACTATCATACCCCCTTGAAGTTCTTGGAAGACCCAAGACAAAATCCATACTTATTGCTTCCCATGGTCTGCTTGGTATGGGTAAAGGCTGATACAAACTGGCATTGGAGCTTGTCCCATTTGCTCTTTGACATATGACACACCCTTCTACATACTTTTTGACATCCAAATGCATCTTAGGCCAGTAGTAAAATCTTCTGATATGATCTAAAGTCTTGTCATAACCAAAATGTCCTCCTAGGCTCCCACTATGCTTCTCTCTAACTAAATTCTCCCTCATGGAGCACTTAGGGATACATAACTGAGCTCCCCTAAAGAGTAGCCCATCTTGCAACACATAATCTTCATATTCTTTATGAAATGATTCTTGGGACTATTCACAAACAACAAACACATCATGGAAGTCTTCATCAGATTTATACATACCTTTGAGTGAGTCCACACCCACACTTTGAAGTTGTACCTCTTGCACTAATGTTGCCCTCCTACTCAGAGCATCTGCCACTTTTTTGGCTTGTCCCTTCTTATGATTTATAGTAAATGTGTAATCTTGCAAGTATTCCACCCATTTCATGTGTCTATGGCTCAATTTCTCTTGTCTATTCAAAAAACTCAAAGCATGATTGTCTGTGAACACCACAAATTCTTTAGGTAATAGATAGTGCCTCCATTTTTTAAGTGATTGCACCATAACATACATTTCCAAGTCATATGATGAATATTTTCTCTTTGCCTGTTTCAAATTTTCACTAAAAAATGCAATAGGTTTCCCCTCTTGACTTAACACTGCCCCTATGGCCAAATTACTAGCATCACAAATTCGTAAACACCTTAGCAAAATCAGACAAGGTAAGTATTGGTTGTTTTGCTACCTTTTGTTTGAGGTAATCAAAGCTTTGATCAGCCTCCTTTTTCCACTGAAACCTACTCCTCTTCTCTCCTTTGATGGTATCTATCATTGGTGCAACTGTATGACTAAATCCCCTTATAAACTTTTGGTAGAAGCTTGCTAGGCCATGGAATCTTTTGACTTCCCCAACTGTTTTTGATGTAGGCCAATTAAGAATGGGTTCAACTTTCTTGGGATCCATCTTCAAGGTTCCTCCTGAGATCACAAATCCCAAATATATCAGTTCTTGCTTCATCCATTCACACTTCTTAAGGTTGATCATGAGCTTTTCTTCATGCAACTTTCCCAAAACTCTATCCAAGTGTTCCAAGTGATCTTCCCTTGTCTTGTTGAATACCAAGATGTCATCTAAATACACCACTACAAATTTTTTAATGAAATCTTTTAACACCTCATTCATGAGTCTCATGAATGTGCTAGGAGCATTGGATAGCCCAAAGGGCATCACCATCCACTCATAGAGGCCCTGATTAGTCTTGAAATCCGTTTTCCATTCATCACCCTCTCTGATCCTTATCTAGTGGTAGCCACTTTTTAAGTCTATTTTAGAAAAATATTTTTCCCCTACCAAACTATCCATGAGATCTTCCATCCAAGGTATAGGAAACCTATACCTAATAGTTATCTTGTTAATAGCTCTTGAATCTGTGCAAAGTATCCATTCACCATATTTTTTGGGTGACAAAACAGTTGGCACAACACATGGACTAAGGCTCTTTCTTACCAATCCCTTTTCTAATAGCTCTTGCACTGATTTCCTCATTTTGTTGAGGAGTCATTTTATAAGCCACCTTATTAGGAAGGCTTGCACCAGGGATTAAGTCAATATGATGACTTACATCATGGATTGGAGGCAATGAACTTAGAAATTCCTTCACCACTATGTTCTCATACTTGTCAAGTAAGGTCTAAACCTCTTTTGGAACTTCTTTTACCCTACCATCTGTTACTACATCAGAAATTGGTTTCCCAACAATGGAAAACCCAACCTTCTCTTCTTCTAAGTCCTTTAGAAACACCTTCTCTTTCACTATCATCACACTAGGTCCTTCATGGACTGTATGCTCATCTTCTTGCAGAGGTTCTAATCTGATATGTACACCATCTTTTTCAATCTAATGTTCTTTTTTAAAGCCATCATGTTGTGCCTTATGGTCATATTGCCAAGGCCTACCAAGGAGTACGTGGCACACATCCATGGGCACAATGTCACAGAGTATCTTATCTTTATAAGGCCCTATTGAGAACTCTACATAAGCCTGCTCATTGACAAGAACCTGTTGCCCCTTGTTTAAACATGAAATTTTGTATGGATTAGAGTGGGGAATCCATTTCAATTTGATTTTTTCCACCATTTCTAGAGATACTATATTATCTTTGGAGCCAGAGTCAATTATAACTTTACATACCTTCCCTTGGACTTTGCAAGTTTTTCTAAACAAAGCTTTCCTTTGAGGTGGCTCCTTTGAAGTTGGAACTTTGATCAAAGTTCTCCTAATCATCAAAGACTCCCCTAATTCTGGTTTGGCATGGAGAGTTAAAGGACCTAAACATGATCCCACACTTTCTGCCTCTTCTTCTTCATGAACAAGTTGAGTTCTTCTTTCTCCACTTTAATAGCTTGATCCCTGCTTATTTGGACACTTCCATGCAAGGTGTCCATACTGAGTACAATCAAAACACTTTCCTAAAAAAGCATTAGAGCCTCTTGCTGATCCATTAAATCTTCTTCTTCCTCCTGTCCTTCTTCCTCTAAAAGTTCCCCTTGTTTCTCCACTTGACTCTGGAGTAGTGCCTTGTTCATTTGGTGACTTTTGAAATCCTCTTCCTCTATTGTTACCTCTACCCCTAGCTTTCTTTTCTAACCTCTTCTTTATCTTCTCCTCAACTTTTGTAGCCATTTGGAAACACTCTTCTACTGACCTAGGAGTAATCAAACTAATTTCATCTTGGATTGTAACCCTTAATCTATTCAAATATCTGGTGACTCTCTCTTTCTCATTCTCCATATGCCCTGACCTTATGGTTAGTTTATGAAATTCTTCAGTATAAGTAGCTACATCCATCTCTTTTTGTTTCAAAATTTGCAGCCTTCTATAAATCTATATTTCATAGTTAGCTGGTAAGAATTGACTCTTGATATTCTACACCATCCCATCCCAAGAAGTAATCTTGGGCTTAAACTTCTTTACCCTTTCTTCTTGAATGTAGTTCCACCAGGTTAAAGCTAGTCCCTTTAGTTTTGTCTTAGAAAATTTAACTTTCTTGTCTTTAGATATCTCCCTAAACTCAAAGTAATTATCTAGAGCATCAATCCACTCTATGACTTCTTCTCCATCCATCTTGCCCCCATACGTTGGAATTTATATCTTCACCTCCTAAGCCTCACCTTTTGCAGCCTTAAGCACCTACACGAACTTCTTCTCTTCAATCCCCAACTCCTCTTGGGGTTCTTCTTGAGGGTTTTCCTCTTCACCCTCATCGTCAAGGTCACTCACCTCAACAATACCCTTACCTCTCTTAATCTTCTTCTCTAGTGCTTCCATTCTTCCTCTCAAGGCTCTAATCTCCTTAGCAACTACTGTTCTACCCATCTTTGGAGGCATTTTGTATGGTTATTTGCACCTTTTCTCCTAAAACTCTAAATTCCTTTGTTAATGGATCTAGAGCCTAAGCTCTAATACCACCTGATGCAAGACAGGGTGGTAATGAACTCCAAAAAACAATTCCCAACTGATTAGGAAGGTTCCAAACAACTCCTAGGGTGACTTCCTTAGTTAAGCCACCTATTCCCTTATAGCCTTGGAGACACACTATTCAACTATATCTCCATCTGTAGACCGCTTCAATTTTTGAAGAACACATTTTCAAGGACCCTTTAGGTTGTTGATTAACATTTCAAATTCTCTGGTAGGGTTGTTTTGGACTGTTCCAACACAATCTGCCCTTCAACACTTCACAATGGCCTAATTAGGCCTCTTTTCCAAAGGAGGTCCACCAAAATTCATTCCCCTGTCCTCAAAACCTTCATGCACTCCAAGCACCAATCACAAAACAAAAAATTATCACATTGGTTTCCATCAAACAGTCCATATTATCTCTGCCCTAACCAAAAACCAGTCCATTCACCATTGGCAATTAGCTTGCCAACCTTCAAGCACATGATCCAAACCTGTTTTTCACACCACCCTACCTAACAAGCAAAGAAAACTCAATCCTACATGCTAACAAGCCCATTCCACCCAACTACTTTACTATCCTATGGTGGAATGGCTTTTAGAACTCCATTTCTTACAAAACCCTAATAAACCCTAACCAAAATAGCAACTTGCAAAAATCTGTTTAAATCTCCCTTATTCTTGACTGAGAATCACTCCAAGATGATTCAAATGAAAGCTAGATGGATCCTCTATCAATTGATATCACCCTTACATTGATTGGTGACTGTACGAGCACATACAATGGCAAAATATACAGGAAAACACAGATAATTTAAAGAAAACACAAGCAAACAGAGTATTACTTTATTCAATATGCAAAATCACAATTTGTAATGTCCCCGTTTTTAGCCTTCACCTTTCAGTGATTGGTAGCCTATTCCCAGTGTGTTGTCGGCTAGTCAGTGGCAGAATTAGGGTTTCCGGCTTGTTTGATGGGTTCTCTTGAAGATTCAGGGTTTTGCTTGTTGGAGTTTGGGTGTTTGGATTCTAGATTCCTTCTGGGTTTTCAGAGGGCTTCGCAGTGGTATGTTTTTCTTGGCATTCTGAGCATCTTCAGGAATTTACTATTTTTAGTAAATTCTAATTTTAGCAGGGTCCAGTCGGCATCAATTCAGTAACTTTCCTCTTCTGGCAATTCATTGGGTAATTCTCATTTTTGGCTTAAGGGGTTCATTTCGAAGATATAAGTTATTTTAAGTCAAAATGTTTTATTTTTAAAACACCCCTTGGCCTAGTGTTATAACTTAACAATTGTTTTAAAGAAGGGGACTTTGAGGAGTATTTTCTCATGAAGGAAATATTTTAATATTTCTAAAGTTTATAATTGCTCAAAGGGAAAATGGACGCCTTTTTGAAGGAGATTATATTTTATTTAAAAAAAGAGAAGTGATTAATATTTCACAAGGAAAGTACGCCATTGGGAAGAAAGTGTTTGGGTCAAAGTTTAAACCTAAAAGTAGCTTGGGATTAGGGCGCACCTTCTAGAAGGCTCCGGAGTCTTCTCTTCTTTCTATAAAGAAGGTTCCTTCTCTTCTTTTGGGGTATCTTTTATCTACAGGAATGTTATGCTGCCGGATTGGCTGTGGAATTGCTTCGAGGAATGTAAGCCTCCTAGCTAGGCATTGCTTCTCGCTTGAAAGATAGCGACTAGTGGTGAGATAGTATAGTCTGAGTGTTTTGTATCAAGATTTCTGCATTATTGTCATTGTGTGGCTTTGTAGTTCAGATTTGTGCATTTTAGTGAGATTCTAGAATTGCATTTTCTTCATAGCAGATTGATGTTTTTAATCACAAGTCAAAAAATACAAAAAGAGTTGTTCTGGGTATTGTCTCATTGGTTTTCTCTGTTGGCAGCGACCCTTCATGAATATTTGCAGATTTTAATATGAAGCTTATGATTTTATAAAGCAAATTCGTCATTCCTTGTAGGGCGCACTTTCTGGAGTGCCTTGGGATCCGTGCCATTAATTAATAGCCACTTTTAGCTGCCTTTTCTTATAACTAAACTAGGCGCCATCATTTTATAGGTCCATTGCATCAAACTTGAAGTCTTTTGGGTCTGTTTAGGGTGTTATACGAGCAATTTAGTGGGTTACAGGCATGCTGGTTTTACATTTAAAAGTGCAGATCTGTACAGATCAGAATCTTAAATCTCGTTCTTGAGTGAAGAAATCAGTCTTGGTATTTCCATTAAGCAAGGAGAATCCTCTTATTAGATGCTCGTTGAATTGTTCTAACTCTATGCTCTTGGCAGGCGAATTCTTCTCATATTGTAAGCTGAACAGTAGTACTGTCAGCATCTTTCTCTAACCTTGCTTATCATGTTTTGTAACGATTACTTACATTCTGAAGTGCTTTGTAATTCTTTATATCTCCGCCCTATGGTAGCTCCATTCCCACTCCGGGTTTGAAAGCACATTCTGGGTGTTGAGTTTACTTTCAGCATTTCCGCTTATTTTCCTTAATAGCATTGTAATTCTTAGCACTCCGCCATATGGTCGCCTCCTTTCCATACTGGATTGGGTAGCACATGCTTGGTGTTGAGTTGTTTTCAGTACTTGTAGCGTAGAAGATCCTCTGACCATATGATCGTCCTTCGCGGACACATTCTTGGTTAGAGTTACCTTCAGTTGCATTTTGTTTAAGGCACTACGATCCTCTTGCCATATGACAGCCTCTCTCTTGTTGAGATTGAGTGCGCATTCTTGGCAACGAGTTATTTGTAATCTGCTGGTTTGAATTATCTAACCCTAACGGGTGCTCTCTGCATTGTTGTGTACTTGAAAAAATTGAAAAATTTGGCTCGGAATATTTCAAAATTGCCGCCACCTTTCGAGAGTTCTTACAAGTTTTTTAACACATTTTTACCTTCTAGTAACGGTTCAAAACTCCCATTTGAAATGGTGACCATTCAACTTCTAACTTCAATGAGATTTTCCTCAAAAAAGCACTATACCAAACATTACAAAATTGCAAAACCATGACTTAAACATAAACCTACACACCTAAGACTTCCAACATCTCACTTACACATATTCATGGTCATTTTGACCTTATTACATTAGGAAAAGAATTTACCCCCACTTAGACCCTATGTACAATGCAAACAAGCCAAAATTGTCAAAATTAAAGGTGACCTGCACCATTTTAGCACTTATCATTGCATGGTATCTCATAAATAATTTGTTGCTGCTTACCTAGCATTGGTTATCAGAAGTTTGATTTTTACATTTATTAAATTAGTCATTTTTATTTAAACTGCAGAGAACAATCAAATTTGCAGTATGAGATGTTCGCCTAAAACCTTCTTGTATTAAATCTCTCTCAAATATCCTTATCTGAAACAGTCTAATATCCAACTTACGACTTTATATTCTGAAATTTGGAGAAATGGTGTACCTGTGCAACATCCTTATCGATTCTGAGGCTTCTAACTTCGTCCATTGATTTACCAAAACAAGTCTCCTTCTGAAACCTTTTCGAGTAGTAAGACTCCTCCTACACCGTTCTTGGAGATTGATCGGTCACCAATGACAGGCTGTGGTATCGATCACCATTGTTTGAATGAACATCTTGCTTGTAATGTTTCATAAGCTCTAGTTGCAAGAAGAGAATCACAGAACATCGACATAAACCAATGGCAGCTCTGATAACAGCTAACTGGAATGCAAGATAAGTCCATCCATGGAATTACGAAACCTAAAAGCACCAGAGTAATTCTAACAACGGCAATTGAACTCAATTATGGAAGTCTGTGATGGCAATAATAGTTATAAACTGAACACAATAATATTTCACACAATAAAACTTTTCTGCTTGCTCATTCCTGTAAAAGTATATAAATATATACAAGTTTGTATAAATCTGAATTATCTAACCGAACATAACTATTTTCTAACAAAAAAACTAATCGATAACAATGTTTATTATCCTACAGTCTGTTGACTAGATCATCTTAACAGGAAGGCATACAAATGCAAGCTCAACAAATTCCATTTCAATTCAAAACACAAAATAACCTTTATAGAAAGCATAAATCATTCGATCCAATCTACTTGCTTGCAGTTCAATACATCAATTTGTTAATCATAAATAACATTTTGGAATACAATCTTTCATTAGCTTTGCACAAGTTTGCAGACTACCCTCTTCACTCTTCAGTTTTCTTCAGGATATAATTTCATGATTATAACATTCTAACTAACTATTAATTATTCAACTTTTGCTTTACCCTTAAGCTTTGCAACAAAAGATTTCAAATGCTTTGGAATCCAGGTTATCTTCAAGTTGCATCAGGCTTAGGCATGAAGCAAAGCATTACTGTTAGATGTAGCATTCACATATATAATATAAACTTATTAAAAATCACACATAGTGATGAATGCCATTAAATGTAAACATGACAAGCATTCTTGCCTCTAGCCAGATAAGATGGCAACGACTTGTCCTTATTGTGCCAGACACAATCATTATAAATATAAACTTGTAAGAAGAATAAAATGTAAGAAGATTAACAAAAGAGGGAAACTAGACAAATTCCATATATGATGCCATCTCTACAAAGAAGCTTAAGAATCCAAGAAAGAACAGATCATTCGAGGTACTCACTTCAAACATTGAAGTACCAAAAAAATATGAATGTTCATCTCAACTACTTAGTTAAGTCACATTAAAATTAAAATTTACCCATCTCAGCCCATGAACCGGTCAACGTACAAAACCCCAAATCGAAACTCATAGATTCACATGACCATTTTAATCTGGCCGCGAAAATCGTACGCAAACTAATTATATATTCAACTCATTGTATCATTAAAGGATTTTGAAGTCTTTTATAAATTTATATAAACCCGATTCAACTGCTTTTCTCAAAATATGTTTAATCCAAATGCTATATCAACCAAAGAATAAAAGAGATAAAGTGAGATCAAAGAAGAGGATGTCTCAGGTCATGAGATATC
This sequence comes from Sequoia sempervirens, assembly GCA_007258455.2. Classification (NCBI taxonomy): domain Eukaryota; kingdom Viridiplantae; phylum Streptophyta; class Pinopsida; order Cupressales; family Cupressaceae; genus Sequoia; species Sequoia sempervirens. Next base: position 3,804,374 of record VDFB02292527.1, on the reverse strand, counting down.
TTAGGTCCCTTCACATCAAATTAAACTATGATGAAGGTTTGTTTCTTTTCCACGCTGGTGGAAGTGATCGACTTATCCAGCACAAATTACTTTCAAGGGCTCTCTTCTGCTCTCCTCCTTCACGATCATTTCCCTAGAAGCCCATCACACCTTCCACTTTTAAAGGTTAGAGCATAAGATTATGTTTAAGATAATTGATATTGGTATAACATTGATTCGTGCAGATATATTTAAAAAAATCACACCATTAAAGTTAATTAAGATTTTGTTTTTATATATATTTTCACCGTGCGAAAAATTAATTGCATGAATTTTTGGCAGTTAATTTTTCGTGGTGGTGAATTGCTGGTGGCGGTGAATTTTCCCATGGTGAATTGTTGACGGTGAATTTTCCTTCGGTTAATTGTTGGCGGTGAATTTTCCTAGAGCCATATTCTCAATGCAATATCAATGAGAATGCTATACTTTCAACCACCAAGATTACTCACCTCTTACATGTTTCTTTGTATCTCTTACTTCACCCAATATCATATTCAAGTTAGTTTTCACACATCATAATTAAGTGCATTCTTCACAATATATCTGCTTATACATCTTATTCAAAGGCCTTTCATGAACAATGTAAAAGGAAAACTTTCAAAATTCATGATATCAATTGAAAACATTCAAACATAGTCATTTGAAAAATGGAACAACACTAAGTGGAATAAATATCCATTCTATTAATAAGATATGAGCTTATATTTAAATCAAATATAAGAATAGTAAATATCAAAAAATTGATGGCTTAGCTTCTCAAAATAAATCAAAAGATCATATACATAAATGCTTCAAATATTTCATGCACAAGAGTCACCAAACACACATATCACATAATAAACTTCCCTTAAGATAACTTTCAATTTTCGCAAGTCATAGTAGGCTCAAGGCCTAGCTTACGAACCTGGCTTTGATACCACATGTAATAACTAAAAAATTAACCCAAAAGTTATCACTATTTTTATTTTCTTCTTGTTCAAAATATTTATTATGTGTTTATTCAATTATATACTTAGGTACTTCTATCCAAATGGGATAGGCATCCATCCATCTGGGACAAGCATCCAATCGTACGAGTTAGGCCTCTATCCATACGAGACAGGAGTTCATCTATCCATCTGGGATAAGCATCTACCCAAATGAGGTAGGCATCTATCCATAAAGGATAGGAAGGTTAGAGACTTAGACTCATCGAGACCATTCGGGTCTTGAGTCACTCTCTAAAGACTACACTCCCCAATTAGAAGTGCATTAAAATTGTAGTCTTTAGGAGTATATATAAAATAATTAATTAGTTTGAATCCCACCTCAAAATTTGGCCTAAAGCCTCGGGGACTCAAACGAACCCATCTAGATTCCTTTCTAGTATATACAAAGAACATATTTTATCTTAACCTTTATGATAGAGATTTTAACCTTTCTCTTAGTCAAGAAATTCTCTTGAATTATTAATTCTTCTATTATACTATGAATTAAGATGATCTTTATTAGACATGGTACGTGAATTGCTTGGCAGAACACCCCAAAAGTAACGTGATCTCAAGCAATGAAATTGTTAGGAATTGGTGTCTCGGCCTTTTGTCCTATTTTTTAGGAGTTCCTATTTTATAGGCTCATATTTTTTGTGCTGAGAAATGAATAATTAAGAATCTCTTATTTTTAGGAAGTGGGACCCACTTGAAATTTTCCTATTTTGTAGGGGGTATGTTGACTGGTCACCCGTGTCATGGGAGAATGCCACTTGTCACTTGGGTGCTTAATTTGGGGAAAGGAATTTGTAAAATTCCTAGTAGTGCTTGGATGCCAAGTGTTAGTGTATGGTGAGTTTTAGGACTCGTTTGTTAGCATATTCCTTTGTATGAGCATGAAGAGCAAGGAAGGGTGACACTTGTCATCATGAGGGAACTTTGAGCAAAGAATATTGCAAAAAACCTCAAGAAAGTGTGTCATGATTCCATGTGGCATCAATTTGACTTGTGGATCAAAGCTTAGAAGGGAAACTTGCTTTGTGAATCTACTTAGTTATCACTCAGAGTGATTAGGAGTTGTGGGTGAGTTCTAAATTGGTAGAAAATCAGATTTTCTCATGGTGGAAACATAGCTTTATTATTGCATGATTTATGGTGAATTTATCTTGCATTTGGTTGCATGCAAGTGCATATTGGTTTGATGTTCGTGTTGTTGCAAGGTGTGCATCGTTGGTCTCCTTGTGTTGTGTAGCACAACGCTCGGGTTTGTGACATGGCTTAACCATCTCCCATGGATTCCTTAACTTTGGTGGTTGTATCAGGCATTAACAGGTTGACCTTTTGGTGCAATGACAACCATGGAGCCAACAATTGGTATTAGAGCCTAGGTCACGGGTTCGAACCCCTCGCTTGTGTTGGGGGGGATTTTTGCAAGGTGTGCGCCCTTGGTCTCCTTGTGTTGTGCAGTGCAGTGCTCGGGTTTGTGACATGGCTTAACCACCTCCCATGGATTCATTAACTATGGTGGTTGTATTGGGAATTAACAGGTTGACCTTTTAGTGCAACGACAACCATGGAGCCAACACGTGCATGTTAGTGTATGATTGGAAAGATGCTTTTGTGGACAATTAAGACCAATGCATGTCTTTGTTTTAGTTTGCATGCATGTAGAGACTATGGAGATGACACATGGCAACCTTAGGCGGCCATAATGGAGATGTATAAAATGCTTAATTACTTAGTCATTTGTGCATGAGAGAGTTGGTTTTTTTGTAGGGGTTATGTTGTTGGATTTTCTCTAGAAAGGCAAGATGTAATCTTCAATTTGTAAATTGGAGATGCAATCTCCATGATAAGGCTATGAGCTTGCAATTGTATTGTAACTGAATTTGTTGTTGATAATACAATGGTTCTATGCTTTGGAGTGGGGTGTTTACCTGAAAGGGTTTTCTCCATGTATATTGGTGCTTTGTTTCTTCTATCTATTCATATGTTTCTTAAATGTTAATTTACATGTTATACTGCTGAAATTATTCTAGATTTGAAAACCATTTCTTTCCTCCAAGGATTAATAGGTGAAATTAAAATTTTGTTTGTTTCCACTATAAGACATACTTGTATGTACTTGTATCAAAGAATGAAAGATACTGGATATGCATAAGGGTTCTCAAATGGCATTCCAGGATCGATATTTCCCTACAAAAAATTAGGGAAGTATTGACAAGGCAAGTGATATGTTGGATAGGATAACTTGAAAATATCGAGTTTTTAAAATAATAGAACATTATGCTCAAAATTAATTTAAATGCAACCTTCAAGCAATGCATAGCTAAGGACACAACTCAAATTCCAAAATTTCAACCACAATTACATGAATAACTCACATTTAAGTTTGTTTCCAAAGAAATTACTAGAGAACATGCCCTAAGGGCTAGATCTATGCTTCGGGGGCTCATCTTTGATGGCCTTGCCTACGTAACGCACAGAGGCTTCATAGTTAGACAATTGGAATTTACCAGTACACACTTAGTCAACAATAGAATATATCCTCATGATTATTAAAAGCTTGAAGAACATTACCATGGGTATAACTTTTAAATTAAGGTAATTTTTTTATCACAATTGTGACCAAACCCTTAAGGTCACAAGGCCCAACTATCACACACCACATTCTTCATATGACAAAAGAAGTTGAATTTCAAACTAAGTTTTCACAAAAAAAAGGTTTATGAGAAGTAATTATATGGACCTTATAAAATAAAGGATATTGAAATAAATTGAAGAAAGAGGTAAGCATTATAACCAATAATAAGATAATCAACCTTTAAGAGGGAGCTAAAGTACATGCATTCTTCTCATTAATAGTACTAGATGTAAGACCATCAATGCCAATGAGAGAATGTTGATAACAATATATGACCATTGATCTTAAGATATTTGTTGTCAACATTATGAATGATCAACAATAGATTTAGAGACAACATAAACTCAATATTTTAATTATAAGAGTTATCCCCAACCAATACTAAATAATTCTTTATCAACATTAAAATTATATATTAAATAATTATTTATATATAGATAGTAAGGGCACTATTACATCAAAGTAATTAAATTTACCATGAAATCACTATTAACCTATCAATATTAACAAGGATAAGAGCATGACAAGAAGAAATTCAAACTCAATATGTGTGAAACTAAAACCAAAAAACTTCCTAAAAACTTTAGGAGTGTGATGGTTTGTGTATAAACTCTCATTTCAACCAATAGAAAACTTCCTTATTCTTTCTAGACAGGTTATTTTGACTCAAGATAAGATATTTAGCAGTGGCTTACCATTGAGGACATGATTTAAGAATTTGAAAAGGAAGTAAATACATCTTTTTGTAGAACCATAATATAAACTATAGCTTAAATAAGATTTGAAATTTTAACTAAGCATATATGCATACAAAACATTAAAACATAGAGGAAATACTAAACACATTTTTTAGCTGGATCTCCAATAGTTGTTGATTACTCCATGACTATATCAAAATGGGAACTTGAGAACAATGCATGAACCACTATCATAACATAAAGAATAGGCGAATTTTCATGACATAGTCGCAACTACTCTAGTAGCATACATACATGAAAAGTGGAATCATAGATGTACTACACATAAACTATTTGATAGATTCCCTTGAAGAAAAGAGGTATTCCAAACTTCAACAATTGTAGGATATGCACAAAATGGATTTAAAAAAAAAACTAGATACTTCTATGCAAACACAAACAAGAGCAAAACTAAATAATATGACCTAGACCTCTACCATCCCTACGTATGTTGATATGGAAGCTTTAAAACATAACATAAATAGAATTTCAACTGAAACATGGAAGCATAAACAACTCATAGGATTTGTTTACTAGAATCCCTCGAAATAATATGGTCCCTAGAACTGCAAAGATTATAGAATATAAATAAAATGTATTTATAAACTTTCTCAAAAACGTAAATGGTGGAAGCTAAATTAGATTCTACAAATTTTCCCTAGCCTCCTTATTCACATTGTTTGGAAAGTTTGGTATAGGGAATGAACATCCATAAAATATTTAAGAACTTCAACCATTCATCAAAGATTTGGAACAAATATATGATTACTTTTAAAAAAACTAAATAAAAATATAGACTATGGTTGAAGGTGGTGAAGGCAACGACTCCTTTTCTCTTCTGTGTGATTGCTACCTTGCTCGACTTTCGAGCATCTTGAGTGCCAATGGCTGAGAGTTCAAAATTTACATTAGATTTTGGTGGATTTGGTCTTTTGCTTTGGGGAAAACACTTCTCTGGCCCTCGAGTGCAAAGACCACCAAAATGCATTTTGGGAGGTCAAAGACCAACATTTAAAACACATTTTGCTCAACATCGACCCATTAATGGTCGTGGCAGTGAAAATGGTGCTTGGCAAGGGGCACCTGGAACAAAAGGAGTATTTTCGTGCAAACTCGTAGGTGGCATCACGGTTTCTTACTTCCATGTTGGATAATTGGGTCCCTAAGGCTAAAGCTAAGATCCTGATGGCCAAATTGTTCAAAAAGGAACTACTAGGTGGTTTGGAGGAGGCATTAAAAGTTTACATCCTTGGCAAGGGTGCCCCACATCCATGTGATATGGAGCTGGTAAAGATTTTGGGGGATGTAATTAAGATCTTTCCTTTCCTTCTGGATTTGAAGGGAATGGCTCTTATGCGTCATAGGATGATTGTTGAGGTCACAGCTATTTTTCTCAAGAAAATCTTTTGAATGGTTGAGGTCTGTGATATGGAATGGGTTCGGGAGTTTGATGCCTTTGCGAAAGCAAATGGTTTTCTATAAATGTTGGGACCTATACATGTCATGAAGCCAGGGCTGGTGAATTTTGGTGTACCCCTTTTTTTGTTTTGGTGTATGGTCCTCAGGTGGTTGGGTGTGGCTTAGGGTTTTGGTATGCTCGCATTATCTCCTCTTTTTGTCGATATGTTGAAGATGGGTATTTTGCATGGTTTATCCTCGTTGGTCTATTTTGGTGTTGGCGGTAGGATGGTTTGGCTGGCGGGTTTGTTTGTCCCCTGAAGGTTGATATGGGATGGTGATCTAGTGTCCTTTCTGGTTTAGGTTTAATCTTGTTTCCTGCATATGCAGACACTTGTAAATTTTGTAACATGTCAACCGTTCACTAAAGTAAATTTTCCTAAGTTTTAACTTTGTGAGTAAATAAACTATGTAACTTAAGCATTGCCATAAAAAATTTCTTTTCTTTATTAAGAACAAATGAACATCTAGATATCATAACAATAATCAACATTGATTCCATTCCAATATAATAATTCACATATTACAATATTCCAAAGAATTTGTACAGCATGCATACATAACGCAACCAAGCTTCAAAGCAATAGATATAGATGGTCCATGACTCGCCTTTCAAATCTTGGTCTTTTGTCGCTTGCTGAGGAGGAGAAGCATCACTCAAGCGCTTTTTCCGCCAACCACAAACTCATATGCAGTCCCCCACACATCTATCATATGATAGATGGCCCTACCCTTCGACGAAGAGATTGGTGGAGTAACCTTGTATGACAACCATTTTGAGCTTAGTGGCATGTCCTACATTACTAGAACTTGTAACCCTACAATCTGGAACTAGCATGCACTACATGGACACGGTGAACTGACAGTGGAGCCAAAGGCAATCACACTACTTTGGGCAAAGTGTTCTCACTCAGTACTTTGAGTGATAGTCATCCTATTCACTTACACTAGTCAAGCTTGATTTGACTTAAGGGCACTATAATCTATGCATACCTGTATTTCCTCCAATGGGTAATCTTTAACCCCAGAAATAACCTATCCATGTTCCCACAAACTCTATGGTATTTCTACTCACAAATCATATGAACAAGTTCCCTCCCTTTAATGGACAATCAATCCCAGGAGTAACCCACTCGTTGTCTAATATAATCAAATAACTTTAGCTATGAGTAACCCTGAAGCTATCCTTGTTTAATAATTCCTAGTATCTTAATACTAATGACAAACAACCTCTCCTATTATAGAGTAATTACAAGCATTTTCATAGAAAAGCATAAAACAACTTCTATTTCCTTTCCAAAGCAAATGTTATGTTTTCCTAATTCAAGCAATCCCAATTAGTTCAAATAAAGCATTCGAGATTTAATCTTTCATAAACAAAGACAATAAAGGAAAATTAGATCCTCATACCTATACTACACTTAACCTCTTGATTGACTTGGCACACAGTCTTCCAACAACAACTTACTAGTTTTACTTAGACCTCTTCAAGTAATACTTCAATAAGACTTCACTCACAAGTTGATAATATGCTCTCACAAATATAACTCACACAAAATATAGCTTCTCACAAATACTATAGGCTCTCACAAAATATAGCAGAATGCAATTGCAAAATATTGTAGATTAGTGTGTCCCAAATGAGAGTGTAAGCCTCTCTATTTATACAACAAAATGAGACTTTGCAGCCTACATAAAAAGGCATGCCAAATGACAGAAATGTTGGAAAAGTATGCCTCAATCATCACAGGCTGAAACCTCCATTGGAGTCAATTCGGTGTGACAACTCTTATGTCTGGCCGACTAGCAGTTTGGAACATCATGTTTTGTACAGGTCGTTGTGACCTAGCTTTTGTCTCACCGAAGGATCATATCACTGTGACAAGAAGCCTTCGGTGTGACCTCTTAGCAACTATGGAGATCTCTAGCCAATAGGCCATTCAATCATAAATCGGGAAGACCTTTGACCGAAAGGCTGTGTTCGGTATGAAGTCCCAGTGAACGATGAATGTCTTGCTAACAGGGACACACTTGGAGGCATCAGGGTAACACTAAGGGTTCGCTAAGAACTCTTAGTGATGGATAGGAGTCTTGGCAACCATTCGGTGTTCATTATAACATAAAGGTCATCGGAGTAGCTCAAGCCGATCGATATGAAGTCTTGGCGACTTGTGAGAGTCTTGCCGATAGTAAATAGTTATCAGTGTAACATATATGTGTTTGATAAGAACTCTCGGCGAAGGTGATGTGTCTTGGCGACTATTGATGACTTCAGGGTGACATTTGTGATCTCAGAGAAACCTCTTGGCGATATTAATAAGTCTTGTCGACTGGTGATTGGAGCTCAGTACAACATGTGACTTCGGTATAACCTTTGATGACTCAGTGTAAGGTCCTGGCGAAGAATGATACTCTTTCCAAATGGTAAACTCACATCTATGAGACTTTTGGACCTCGCTATGATGTCCTGGCGAAAGCGATAGGTCTTGCCAATTGCTTGGTGCTTCGGTGTAACACATGAAAGCTCAATAGAACATCTTGGCAATAACGATAACTCTTGGCGACATCGATATGAAGTTTTTAGGGCATCGGGGAGACACTTCTTGTGTCTCACCGACATGCCGATACAATGTGGGCTCTGTTGACTGTTTGACCGTCCTATGTGGAGTCTCGTGGACCAATAGGAGAAGCCAAATCTGAACAGTTGGAAGATTGTTCGTTGTGACGGTTCTGTGAGGAAGCTCGACGGACATGGAACAACATGGTTATACTCTATGATTGCAGATTGTGATTGGTTGGTTGGATCGACGGATTGCTAGGTGGTTGTATGATTAGTAAATGTATTCTAATCTGTAAAGATTGTAACTTGAAGGTTCCTGTACAAGATTGTTCAAGGTGAATGTTGCTATAAATAGACATCAGAAAGATAAGTCTGAAACTTGTATGTAATCTTTATTACTGTAATACAAAGTGACTTCTCTTGGTGTGGTGGATTTTTCTCCCGTAAGGGTTTTCCCACGTATATCTGGTGTTCATGTGTGATTGTCAAATACTATGTTTCTGATATTTACTTCATAGTGCATCTTAGTTGAACTGTAATTAAAAATTAAAAGTATATCTACATTCTTCTCTGAGGTTTTGACATTAGTAGAGTTGTTTTCGCATCTAGCTTTCCTTACAAGTGGTATCAGAGCCTGGCCAGTTGTGTTATCCTTGTGGGTACGTTGGGTTTTTTGAGTCAATTTTGTTTCAGTGGAAGTCTTGTAGAGTTTGTTATTTTTGATTACAGGCTGAGATGGCTAGCACGTCTGGAAAGTTTGAAATAGAGAAATTCAATGGCAGTAACTTTGAGTTATGGAAACCCAAGATGGAGGATCTTCTAATTGATCATGATCTGTGGCTTGCAGTGTCTAGAACTAAACCTACAGGCATGAAGCAAGAAGATTGAGACCTTACAGATAGGAATTCTAAGGGGTTGATAAGGCTTTGTTTGGCAGACTCAGTTCTTTTGAATGTGCATGAGGAGAAGACCGCATCTTCTTTGTGGAAGAGACTGGCATTTATTTATCAGGGGAAGTCCTTGGTGAATAAACTGTTTCTGAGGAAGAAGTTGTATTCTTTGAGAATGAAGGAAGGAGGGTCTGTAGCTGATCATTTGAATGCATTTAATATGCTAATTACTCAATTGACATCTGTTGGTGTAAAAATTGATGAAGAGGATCGTTGTATGCTTCTACTGTGCTCTTTGCCAGACTCTTGGGATCATTTGGTGATGGTTATTGGGAGTACAACATCCAGTTTCAAGATGGAAGATGTTGTTGGTTCTTTGCTATCAGAAGAGATGAGAAGGAAATCTTCTGAGATGGCGAAGGAAGCTCTTGTTGTTAGAGGAAGACCAAAAGAGAAAGGCAAGAAGAAGGACAAGAAATCAAAATCGAAATTAGAGGGGAGATCAAAGTCTCTTGGAAAAAATTCAAAGGTGAAGTGTTGGAACTATGGGCAACCTGGTCATGTCCGAAAGGATTACAAAGAGGAGAAAAAGAAGAAGAAGAAGTACTCTTTCGACAATGATTCTTCTCAGGATGATTCAAATGCCTTCATTGCTGCCTTGGCTACACAGGCATCAGATGATGTCTGGCTGATTGATTCTGGTGCATCTTTTCACATGACATCTCATAGAGACTGGTTCACGAAGTATGAAGAATACGATGGTGGAAAGGTGTACTTAGCAAGTGATTCAACTTTGGAGATTGTTGGTCATGGAAGAGTCAGAATCCAATTTCCTGATGGCAGAGTAAAGGGAGTTAATGATGTTATGCACATACCAGGTCTGGCTCGAAATCTATTGTCTGTCAGTAAGCTGAATGATATTGGAGTACAAGTCACGTTCTCTGGAAATGGCTGCAAGATGACTAGAGGTTCAATGGTGCTGGCTAGAGGTGCTCGAATTGGTACCCTGTACAAGTTGGATGCACATGTTGTTCAATGTAACAGTGTCTCTGGAAAGTCACTGAAAGCTACTCATGGAGGTAAAGAGGGGAATATCCCTAATTATGTAAACTCTATGGAAGTAAAACTTCTAGCAGAGAAGACTATGCTCTGGCATCATAGGTTAGGTCACATAGGAGAAAAAGGTTTAAAAACCTTGAAGAACAAAAACATAGTTGAGGGGCTTGAAGATTGTAATCTTGAATTTGAATTTTGTGAACACTATATATATGGAAAACAACACCATGTTTCATTTTATTCCAGTCCTCATAAATCTTTTGGTTTGCTAGATTATATTCATTTGGATGTGTTTGGTCCATTGGATGTTCCTTCTTTGTCTAAATCAAGATACTATGTGTCGTTCATTGATGATTATTCAAGAAGAGCATTTGTTTATTTTTTGAAAAGTAAATTAGAAGTGTTTAGTCGATTTAAGGAATTTAAGAGTCTTGTTGAAAATCAGATTGGTAGAAAAATAAAATGCTTAAGGACTGATAATGGCGGTGAATTTTGTTCTGATGAGTTTGAAAGATACTGTAAAGACCATGGGATTAAAAGACACAAGACTACACCTTATACTCCACAGCAAAATGGAGTTGCAGAAAGGTTCAATAGGACAGTGATGGAGAGATCACGAAGTATGCTAAGCAGTGCTAGCTTAGAGGAGAAGTTCTGGGCTGAGGCTGTGTCTATTGCATGTTACTTGATTAATCGGTCTCCTAATTCTGCTCTTGTTGAGAAAACACCTTTGGAAGCGTGGTCTGGTAAGAATCCCTCTCTTAGACATGTTCGTGTTTTTGGCTGTGAGGCATATGCTTATGTGTCAGATGTGAAAAGATCTAAATTGGAGAACAAGGCTGTCAAATGTATTTTTATTGACTATAGTTCTGGCATAAAAGGGATACAAGCTTTGGAATCCTGATACAGAGAAGGTTGTATACAACAGAACTGTAATCTTTCGTGAGCTGAAACCTTCCACCTTGGATCTGCAGTTAGAGACAAAGTCATAAAACAATAAGGATGTAGCTATAATTCCTCCTACACCAGAGAAAGAGGAATTGAAAATTCAAAATGTACCTGAAACTGAGGAGAGCTCAAGCAGTTCTAAAAGTTCTGAAGAAGAAGAAACTCAGCCTCAGCAAGTGAGGAGGTCAACCTGTGAGAGAAAACAACCAGATAGGTATGGGTTCTCTTTGATTGATTCTACTTGTGCCTATGCTTTAATTTCTAGCATTGATGAGCCTAGGACTGTGAAAGAGGCATTTAAAATGTCTAATTCAGACTCTTGGTTAGAAGCCATGAAAGAAGAGATGGCATCATTAGAAAAGAATGAAACTTGAAGTCTGGTGCCCTTACCTGAAGGTAGAAAAGTTGTGGACTGCAAATGGGTATTTAAGAAAAAGATTGGTCTGGATGGCAGTGTAGAAAAGTATAAGGCAAGACTGGTTGCAAAGGGTTATTCCCAGGTCGAGGGAATTGATTATGGGGAGATATTTTCTTCTGTAGCAAAGCTGACATCTATCAGATTTCTTTTGTCACTTGCAGCAGTGTATGACTTAGAGGTCGAACGATGGATGTGAAGACAACATTTCTTCATGGTGATCTTGAAGAAGAAATCTATATGTCCCAGCCTGAGCACTTTGTTGAAAAAGGTAAAGAAAAACTGGTATGCAAATTAAAGAAGTCTTTGTATGGGTTAAAGCAATCACCTAGAATGTGGTATTACCAGAAATTTGATACTTTTTTATTGTCTTTGGGATTTGTGAGATCAAAATCTAATCACTGTGTATATTATAAAGCTGAAACTGATTGAGTTCTTATTATTGCTCTATATGTTGATGATATGATGTTCATAGGCAATAGTAAGCTAATGATTTCTGATCTTAAGTCTCAGTTGTCTGCTAAGTTTGATATGAAGGATCTTGGTGCAGCAAGGTATATTTTGGGGATGGAGATAACCAGGGACAGGAAGAATAGAAAACTATGGCTCAGTCAGAGTAAGTATATCATGACTATTCTTGAGAGATTTTGTATGAATAATTGCAAACATCTAGTGGTTCCAGTCTTGCAGGGAATGAAGCTATCTGTTGAGGACTATCCAAAATCTCCTACTGAGATGGAGGACATGACTAGTGTACCCTATGCTAGTGCGGTTGGTAGTCTCATGTATGCGATGGTCTATACAAGGCCAGACATTGCCCAAGCAGTGGGAGTTCTTAGTCAGTTTATGGCTAATCTTGGAAGAATACATTGGGATGTTGTGAAGAGAGTGTTTAGATATTTGAAGGGTACTTCAGATTTTGCTTTGTGTTACCATGGGAGCTTGGTTGAATCACAGAGGACTCTCAGCATTCATGGATATGTAGATTCTGATTGGGTAGGGGACATGGACAGCAGGAGGTCCACCAATGGATATATTTTTATGATGAATGGTGGTGCAGTGAGCTGGATGAGTAAGTGGCAAGCTGTAGTCGCTTTGTCCACTACGGAGGCTGAATACATGGCAGCTATTCATGCTTGTAAAGAAGCAGTTTGGTTGAAACGTTTGTGTTCTAACATTGGTTTTGATGTAGGGTAAATAACTATTTTCTATGACAGTCAGTGCAATTTGTCTGGCAAAGAACCCTACTTTCCATGCCAAGACGAAACATATAGATGTACAGTATCACTTTGTACGAGATATGGTGGAGGATGGAAATGTCAGTTTGGAAAAAGTTGATACTCTGAAGAATGTTGCAGATGCACTGATGAAGCCAGTGAGCACATACAAGTTTAGGTGGTGTGCCAGTTCAATGGGCCTTAGTGCCCATGATTTTCAGTGAGTTATGTTGTGCTTTGGAGGTGCCTGTGTGATCTTCGTCAAGTGGGAGATTGTTGGAAAAGTATGCCTCAATCATCACAGGCTGAAACCTCCATTGGAGTCAAGTTGGTGTGACAGCTCTTATGTCTGGCTGACTAGCAGTTTGGAACATCATGTTTTGTACAGGTCGTTGTGACCTAGCTTTTGTCTCACCGAAGGATCATATCGTTGTGACAAGAAGCCTCCGGTGTGACCTCTTAGTGCCTGTGGAGATCTCTAGCTGATAGGCCATTCAATCATATATCGGGAAGACCTTTGGCCGAAAGGCTGTGTTCGGTGTGAAGTCCCAGCGAACGATGAATGTCTTGCCGACAGGGATACACTTGGAGGCATCGGGGTAACACTAAGGGTTCACTAAGAACTCTTAGTGATGGACAGGAGTCTTGGCGACCGTTTGGTGTTCGTTATAACATAAAGGTCATCGGAGTAGCTCAAGCCGATCGGTATGAAGTCTTGGTGACTTGTGAGAGTCTTGTCGATAGTATATAGTTATCAGTGTAACATATATGTGTTTGATAAGAACTCTCGGTGAAGGTGATATGTCTTGGCAACTATTGATGACTTCGGGGTGACATTTGTAATCTCAGAGAAACCTCTTGGTGATATTAATAAGTCTTGTCGATTGGTGATTAGAGCTTGGCATAACATGTGACTTCGGTATAACCTTTGATGACTCGGCGTGAGGTCCTGGCAAAGAACGATACTCTTGCCGAATGGTAAACTCACATCTATGAGACTTTTGGACCTCGCTATGATGTCCTAGCGAAAGCGATAGGTCTCGTCGACTGCTTGGTGCTTCGGTGTAACACATGAAAGCTCGATAAAATGTATTGGCGATAATGATAACTCTTGGTGACATCGATATGAAGTTTTTAGGGCATTGGGGAGACACTTCTTGTGTCTCACCGACATGCCGATACAATGTGGGCTCTGTTGACTGTTTGACCATCCTATTTGGAGTCTTGTGGACCAATAGGAGAAGCTGAATCTGAACAGTTGGAAGATTGTTCGTTGTGACGGTTCTGTGAGGAAGCTCGACAGACATGGAACGACATGGTTATACTCTGTGATTGCAGATTGTGATTGGTTGGTTGGATTGATGGATTGTTGGGCACTGGTTGTATGATTAGTAAATGTATTCTAATATGTAAAGACTGTAAATTGAAGGTTCTTGTACAAGATTGTTCAAGGTGAATGCTGCTGTAAACAGACATTAGAAAGATAAGTCTGAAACTTGTATGTAATCTTTATTACTGTAATACAAAGTGACTTCTCTTGGTGTGGTGGATTTTTCTCCCATAAGGGTTTTCCCACGTATATCTAGTGTTCATGTGTGATTGTCAAATACTTTGTTTCTGATATTTACTTCATAGTGCATCTTAGTTGAACTATAATTAAAAATTAAAAGTATATCTGCATTCTTCTCTGAGGTTTTGACATTAGGAGAGTTGTTTCCGCATCTAGCTTTCCTTACAAGAAAACTCCATGCAAGTCGACTCACTTCACTTCGCTAAAAGGTGGTAGCAAACTAAGCTTAAACTCATCACAAAATGCTATAGATCAACCTTCTTTTTGACAACAACAAAGACCAATTCAAATCTGCACATGATCAAAAGATGAAAGTCAAACTGCAAGCAAAATGGACTTCTACAAAACTTCATAATTTGGAACCGAGTATGCAACCAACCCCCTATTACTTTGGCATGGTTATTCTCTTTGAAATAGTCTTTTGTTTGTAGGTGACACTCAAGCATTATTGACTTGGTCAAAGTTCATTTGAGCAACAAAGGAGAACTGAGTCACTCCCAGAAAATAGCATTCAAAAAGTGCTTTAGACTAGGCACATATGTGGTTGTTTGATTTTCCTATTCTCAAGCATTCATTAATACTTTATGGTGTCGACTCTATCACTTCATTGCTTTGTCATTATGATATATGACTTCTAAGTTTGAATAATTTTCCGCTCATAAAACAATGATGCCTTTCAATAGTATCGACTTATGGTTTTATCCATATCGACCTTTTATTGTTGTGAAATACTTTCCACACGGTTCGACCTTTATCCAATGTTAACATATGTATTATTCACCTTTAAATACTTTGCATATCTCATATGAAAATTGACCTATGTTCATAGATATAAGTCGACCTATGTTTATATATATATAAATGGGCCCCCAAAGCATCATAAATATATTTATAAATATACATCAATAATGTACATATACATATATATATGCTAATAAATCACATATATATGTATATGTATATATATACATATATGTATATGTATATATATACATATATGTATATGTATATATATACATATATGTATATATGTATATATACACACCAAGTCAATCAAGTATGAATACATTCAATTAATGAATGAGTACGAACAAGTTAATATTCACATAATAATAATAACCATATTCACTATATATATATATTCCTCTATGTACATGTATACATATGTATACATATGTTGATACATTCGTATGGACATTTCCATTTTCCAAACATGCATATGTATCGTCATATGTATACTTATGGATATATGTATATATCTCACATATATATATATATATATATATTTTCAATTGCACCATCAAGCACATATACAATTACTATGATAGGTACATACATGTGATATATTTATACATATACACATACATGTCGTAAGGTCCATTTGATAGTGCCCATACACATAAGCAACTCGTTCATAAGTGTGCATAGGTACATCTACCTATGTACCCTCATGTATGTGTTCCTCCATATGTATGGTCTATCATCAACATACATATGTATACATATACATACATTCAATGTGTGTTCAAATCATCAATACAAGCATAGTAATATAAGGAAGAACTCGTCATCTCTAAATAGATAAGCATCACCCAAGCATGCATTCAACAATAATCAATCCCCTTACTAATGCAAACACACATACTTAGGATGATTTACCAATTCCCAACACAATAACCTGACTCAACCATTCTACTGTGAGTGTGTGTAAGCTCAGATAGGTTACATTACTAGTTACCCGACCAAGATCTTCTCCTGAGTGATACTTCCCCTCCACCTGGAGGATTGAACATATACCTGCATCTAGCTAACACATTCCTACGATAGTCAACTGTTCAACAAGATATGCATTACACATAATATTTCTCCATAGTTAGAATATCTAATTCAATAATTATCCATTTCACATATATGCATTTCTTCACATATCATTAAATGAAATAACATTCATTCATAATTCATTGATAACAAAGTGCAATCATAATTTATTCTCATTCAGAATTCAAATCACATTCACATTTACCCTACATAGTAATAGTAAATAGTTAATACACAATTGGGGTGTAACATAAACACATACAATTCTAGTAGAAAGAAGGGAAATAAACACAACAATTAACCATTTACCTATTCTCTAACCAACTACTTACCTCTCCCTTCTGCTACCTAAAATACAAACTTAAAATATTCTCTACAAATTTCTCGATCTATAAACCAACAAAAGGACTCATACTCTTTATGCCAGACAACAATTTTAAATTGCAAAGATCATTAAACATTTGATAAATAGAACACATTTAACAAGTACTAATGATAAATAATTTCAACACCCTGATGTATTAGTTATTGAAATTCAAAGGCAGTCCTAATAAAGTTAGCTATTGAATTTATAATCATTGGCAAGCAACAAAAGGTGACTGCCATATCAACCATGATTGATACAATTTCAAAAAGAACAACTTACCAATCCAAGGGTCTCACTTAGCTTCGTGTCAACTTCAACTACTTCCCCATAAATAGGAGAATTAGTATCATTGGTTGCTTTGACACTTTATACTATGCAATTCTACAGACACCACCTCACCCAAGTGGTCCTACAAAGAACTCAAATAGGAAATTAAATAAATTTCCTTAACCAATATAAAAAGTTTATCTGAATACCCCAAACACAGTAGTGCCATTACACATCTTAATAAAGAAAAAGAATCTACACTATCAAATTTACTAAATATAAATTAATGAAATAAATAAAATTTAAGATGATATGGTTGAATCTCATTGCACTCGACTGAATGTACAAAATATGATTATTTCTCCCATGTAAAGTTTATTTCAAGGCGATTGCTGCAGATGGCTCACTATTGTGTATCCTTGGAAACAAATAGATGAATCCCCTTTTAAATGCAAAGGCGTTCGGTGCCGTAAGATTCCTTCATCCTCTTCGACAAAATCTTCTTGAGATCACGAGAAGTGAGTTTATGGTCGTTCTTCCACTATTATTGGTTACAACCATGAATTAATCACTTGCCCTATGAAACTCTTGCACAAATGAATGAAAGAAACATTTTCTAAATCCCATCTTTCAAATATAACACCTGCATTTCTTTTCAGAGGTCGTAATCATTCACATTCGGTTATGGATGGAGTCGATTAGATATGAAAGATACAAAGTATGTAAAATCATAGTTATTTATTATTTTTGGATCTTCACATTCATAATATAACTATAAACATCTCTCGGCATAATAATTAAATAAAGATTCTAATTTATATCATAAACATGCTAAGAAAATTGTTAGTTTAATTTTGAAATAGTATTTTTAATGAATTCAACAATTACATTATCATACAATAATATAATTGA
Source organism: Sequoia sempervirens (assembly GCA_007258455.2). NCBI lineage: Eukaryota > Viridiplantae > Streptophyta > Pinopsida > Cupressales > Cupressaceae > Sequoia > Sequoia sempervirens. The sequence goes on along the minus strand of VDFB02292527.1, from coordinate 3,786,508 downwards.
TATTAGAGGGTCATGACATTGAACTAGTATCAAGTAGAGTTTTTCATAAAACTAACATTTTAGAAATTAATGTCTTATGTGTTTTAAAGATTATAATAATTTTAAATTATAAAAATTCAAATGTTATTAAGGAATTATGAATCAATTAAACATTAAAAGGAGGGTTGTGATATCTCCATATGATTATAATCTACTTTAGTTGCTTGAAGTCCATTTTGGTAAATTGTGAAGCCAAAAATGATATCTATATAGCCCATAATTTATATTTTACTATTATGACATTAAGATGGAAGGTTGGAACACATTTCTTATCACATGGGAGCTCCACAATGAATGGTTTCATAAAACACAATAATTGTTGAAGGTTTTATAAGTGGAGTAGCAAGCTGTAGGGGCTTGATCTTGGAGGAAATCCCATAGTTAAGTGTGCTTGAGATGGAGTAGTATTGGGATGAGTGACCTCTTGTGAAGTCTTGATGCTTCACCTTTATGAGCATTATCTATATGCAATGATTGTTGAGTGGACCATCTATACATCTAAAAGATGAGTTCTTGTGAACCAATACGTGTGAAGTATGGGTTATGAGATTGACTACAAAATTACACAATTGAATCCTAATAAAACATCACACAATTTGACACATTGTGAAAAATACCACCTACTTGATCATGAATGAGCCAATGAACTTAAAAATGAATAGTTCATAAGACACAACACTTGTTGAAGATTTTGCAAATTGCATAGCAAGCCAAGTGGACTTGATCTTGGGGGAAATTCCATAGTCAAACACGCTTGAATTTAAGTAGTATTGGGATGGGTGACCTCCTAGAAGTCTTGATGCTTCACCCTTGTGAACATCACTTAGATGCAACGAGTGCTAAGTGGACCATTCATACCCATGAGAGATGGGCTCTTGTGAACCACTACTCACTAAATATAGGTTAATGAGATTGACTAAAAAAATACGCAACTTAATCTTGATAAAACACCATATGATTCATTGTTTGCTTGAGTGTTATTGATGCCTAATACTAATTGATGATGAGTGATGATTGATTCCTATGAAAAGGGAAATGCTTTTATGATAAAATAATTTTGATTATATGTAAGAGTCCTGAGATGCTGTTTTTATATACACAATCCTAAGTACATAATTCAAACTTTTGAAACACATGCCAACAAGTAACAATCAAATCCAAAATTATTGACTTTGAAAATTGATAATTTGAAAAATAAAAATAAAAAGATCTTATTGCACTCATAATCTTATTTAAAAAATATAACTATAATTTTAATCTAATCTAAAATAGACACAAAATTAATGAAAAATAAAATAAACAAACGTAAAAAAATAAATATAACCTGAAAACATTTGATTAAATTTTAAAAAGGATAACCAAAAATATATTAAAATCATATATTCAAAACATCGAATCCAAATTATCATTAAGAAAAAAATATTGCAATACAACTCTAAAAGAGTAATGAAATACTAACTAAACAACAAACATTGACATATAAAGAGACGTAAGAACTGAAACATTGTAAGTAGAATTAAAAAAGACACTCCATTTTTGACACACTGCGAAGCGTCACTCGAAACAAAAAGAACAGGGAATCCTCGTATTACCCTTCAATCATTAATGTGGTATAAAAAAAAAATCCCAATAAGAATGTGTATTTAATATCAAACCCTACTAAAAATAGCCCGGATCTACTTATTTATTCGTCCGGTTGAGCGCCACACATATTTCCTCTCAGATATTTTGACATATAAGCTGTGTGTATACGTCTCTCGGCCATGTCGACTGAGGGTCAGGTCATTACGTGCAAAGGTATGCACTTAAACACGCCCAGTTAATGTCTTCTGTTTAAAAATTTGAGCTAACGGGACCCGATCCCGTGACCTGTGTTAAAAAAGACTAAAATATTCAGGCATTCAGGCTAAATCCTACTTCATTGACAACAATTTGTAATTGCCGGTTGGAACTTTGCTGAAACATACTTACATACAGTTTTAAGTGTAGTTATTTGGTACAATTTTTTTTTTTAGGACTATATGTGTGAATCTGCCTAGTTTAATAGAATTTTGGGATAAAAAAGAGGTGAAAAGTTTATTTATACGCGATTCGCCCGTTTTATTCGAGATCAGTATGTTAAACTAATCTATGAATAAATCTGCTTGTTATCAAATGGAGTAGGCACTGTTGAAAAGCTTTGTCTGTACAATAGGTGGATGCTTGCTGAAGTTTAGTAGAAGAGTTCGCTGTTTGAATCCTTATAATGCCTAATTCATTGACTGATAGGCCTCTTAGGATCAAAGCATTCGATTCATTTTCATTTAAGTGTATTAAAGTAAATTATATATTAATCTGCGGTGATTTTGCATGAAACGGAGTGGCACTTTTATAAAGCTATATTTGTATGTGCATTTGGTGGATGCTTGTTGAAGTTTAGTAGATAGCATGCTGTCTGAATCCATTCTTATTGTGGTTTCTAGAGTCGGCATCTATGAGGCATATTTGAATCCAAATCTTGAATTATGTAATCATGCTGCATTTTAGCACATTTTGGTTGAGATTATTGTGTTAAAGTAGACTATGAATGAATCTGTGGTGATTTTGGTATAAATTGGACTGGGTGCTAATCTGAAATGGATCAGACATGCTAGTATAGCTGGCTAACATTACCACTAAGATTTATTTTTGAAGACCCCTCAACGACTAGGAAAACATAAGACTCTTTTTCTTAAGGCAGAGATCAAAAACAGAATTACAGAGAACTCGGTAGCTCAAAACAGGAGCAACAATTTAGGACACTCAGGTGACTGAAGACATAATGGAAATCAGGTATTAGTCGCAGTTTCAGCCCCACCCAAAAACATTATAAGTTTTGGCTGGGGCTGGAATGTCACTGATGAGTACTGCAAAGACACGGCAGCTTTGCTCACAGCTGAAACCATCCCAGATTCGACAGAATTCCAGATCCTGCAGACAAAGAAGAGGTTTGAGCGCTTGGAAATCTGTCTTTTGCTGTTTTGAGACATTTTGCCTTCTTTCTTAAACTCTCTTGTGACTTTTGAGCTATACTAACCTTTGTAGGACATTGGGAAGGGGTTCCTTTCAGCTGTCATTGACTATAATTGCTCTTAGTTTCATCAATCAAGTAGCTTTATGGATGTTGGAGTGTATTTCAGAAGGTTAGAGAGAAGTAGTATTGCTGTATATGTGTTTTGAAGGTATAAGATGTTCACGAAGGCCTCAAGAAAGCAGTAAAACTCTATAAGACAGCAAGGGGATAGTGGCACAAGGAGGAAATCTGTCACTCTTTTTGCAGTTGTTACTTAATTTGTGTTTATCTAGGTCAAAACGCTGTATATACTCTAGTTTTGTGCCTGTCTTGCTCTCTATTTTTCTGATACAATCTTCCCCATGAATGTTTGCACTTACCCAACAACACATTGAAGTCAATATGACTGTTTTATGTATGTTTTGCATTAGGATCAGCAACTTAATCAGTCAAATTTTGATTGGAATAGATAAGAATAATGTTGGGAAATCAAGTAGTGGAATATCCACACTGGACTTGGATAAGGTTGGTAGTAGAGCATGGTTTTTGTTTAAGATTAGCTGTTTTGTTTCCTTTGCAGTAGGATATGTTCACAAGGTGTGGTACACCTTTTGATGGTGAAGAAAGATCCAACAAATTGGAGGAGAATGTAGCCAACATTACATATTCTGTGGGGTAAGTTTGAAAGGGTGAAGAAGATATTAGAGCTTTGCATGGGCAAGCTAGAGTGTCTTTTGAGATTGCCTTTGACTGAAGAACCGTTTGATGTTTAAGATTAGCTGTTTTGTTTCCTTTGCAGTAGGATATATTCACAAGAAGGTGTTTTTTCTTTTGAAGAGGGAGGTGGTATACCTTTTGATGGTGAAGAAAGATCCAACAAATTGGAGGAGAATGTAGCCAACATTACACATTCTGTGGTGTAAGTCTGTAAGGGTGAAGAAAATATCAGAGCTGTGCACGGGCAAGCTAGAGTGTCTTTTGAGATATCAAAAGCAAGTGAAGGGTTAAACTACTCGAGAACTTGAGAAGGAGCTGCCCTCTACCACCGAAGCTCCACCTATGTTTACAGTGGAGGTCAAGATAGAGATTCATCTATATGAGGGTGAAGTTGATGTTGAAAAGCTTAACCATTGGATTGCCCATTTAAAGGTATGTTTCAGTTTATATTAACTTATCGAAGAGAGACAAGCTTCTTTTGCAAGATTATTGGGGTCATCGTATTCTAACATGGTTTAAAAGTTATGCTCATTCCTTGACTATGAGAAGAAACTTCTTCTGGTGTGCACAGTAGGTGGTTGTTTGCTGAAATTTGGTGTATAATCCTGCTGTCTGAATGCATTCTTATATGATTTGCAAATTAGGTATCTATGAGGTATATTTGAATTGAAAGCTTGAAATATGTTTGCAGTTGGTGCTTTGGTGCATTTTAGTTTAAGATTATTCTGTTAAAGGTAATTAATATATGAATATATGATGATTTTGTTATGAGATGGAGTAAGCACTGCTGGAAAGTTTCTTCTGATGTACATCTATAAGATGTCATTCATGAAACCTAGCTTGTTAAGAGTATATTAAAAAAGGCACCCTAATTTTACTAGAAAATGGATATTACCACTGAGAAAAACTTGCATTGCGTCTGCATTTGATGTATTTTCGTTAAGACTAGTCATCAAAATCCAATTATGTACAAATCAGCTGTAATTTATCATTAAATGGAAATAGCTGATTGCAGTTTTTTCTGTGTGTGCATTTGGTGGATGTTTGCTGAAATATGCTGTAAATGTAGCTCACTGTTTCAATCCATGCTTAGAGGGTTTCTAAATTCAGTAGTTCACATCTACAAGGTTAATTTTCAGTGAAACGCAGTTTGGATTCTTTCCTTCAAGGTTTTATTACTGGTGAAAGTTTATTTAACTTTGCTGCAACATGACAGGTCATTTTTTCCTTTAAATTATTATGTATGTGTGCATTGTTGCAATTTGGTTTTTGGTGGTGTTAGCATGTTAAAGCAAATAATGTTCGAATTAGCCTATTAGGTATTAATTTTTCATGATATAGAGTAGCTGCTGGAAGAGCTTGTTATGTGTTTGCATTTAGTGACCGTTTGCTAAGATTTACTATAAATCTATAACATATCTTGCATTTTGAATCCATTCTTTTTTAATTTCTAAACTCAATATCCATGAGGCTGAGTGAAACATAGTGTCTATTCATGCCAGCAGGATATTGGTGCTGGTAAATTTCATTGGCTGTATTCAATCCTGATTTTAGCAGAGCCTTGAGAACAAGGCTGTCAAAAAGTTGTGTTCATTTGATGAATTTTGTCAAATTGTCAATGAGATTGTTCTGTTAATGTTAACTTTGCATGAACCGATTGTATTTTTGCCCTATAAAACAGAGGTTGTTTGTTAAAGCCAGTTGTGCATGAAGCAGTCATCCTGTTGTCACAAAACAGAGGTATCTGGTTTTGAAAGCTTCTTCTGTGTGTGCATATATTGGATATTTGATAAAATTTAGTGTAACGCATCCAACTGTTTGAATCCTTATCTACGGGGGTTCTAAATTCAGCATTTCACTTCTTTGAGGTATTCATTTGGTCAATAATACTTTGAACCCATGTTATTCATAGTGAAAGTTCATTTGCAGGGATTGACCCTAGCAAAAGAAGACTGAAGCAAAGCTGTCAATAGCTTTGAAAATCTTGCAATGTCTGCAATTGTTGATGTCAGTGCATTAAAATTAACTATATATCTGTTGGCCGTGACTTTGTTTAAAACGGTGTCACAGTGCTGAAAGATTCTTACCTTTTAGCATTTCATGGATGTTTGCAATAATCTATTAACAACTAACAACATACCCTGCTTTTTTAACTTTATGCTTGTGTGTTTTATGAAATTTATTAATTTTTATCTATATGGCATATTTTCCGTGAACTGTAGTTTGAATCCAGTCCTTAGGGTTTTGTCACCAAGGAAAGTTTTTTCAAGCTTGATGTAACATGACTTATTCAGATCATTTTCTAGATTTTAGAACATGCAGTCTTGTGATACTTCAAGTTCTCTTGATATATCTTTAATGGCATTTGGCATGGTCTGTGGGATTATGGTTGGGTTTTTATTACTATTGTTATGTTCTTTTTCTGACATTCTGGTTTATCATGATGCAAAGCTGCCGTTGCTTGGGAGGCCAATAAACCTCTGGTAATTGAAGATGTTCAAGTTGCTCCACCTCAGGCTGGTGAGGTTCGGATAAAGATTGAGTTTGTGGCTCTCTGCCACACAGATGCATACACTTGGAGTGGGAAAGTAAGTCACTTCTGTTTAACTTTATTAGGTGTAGCTGGGCCTTTTAGAGGCATACTTTAATTTCTATGTTCCTTTTAAGTTCTATATGATTGCTTTTAGAATTTTAAAAGATATCATGTGATCCTGTTGCTGCAATATAATAATATTTTGGTATTGTTTTCTAAGTCATTAGTAACTTGAATTCATCAGGGTTTCATAAAAGTTTTAATAATTAATTTTCTTTAATTTGGTAGAAATCATACTGCTGTCTCGTTTAATACAGAGATAGTAGAATACCTTCTTGTATAGAAACTATGTCTGAGGAGCATCCGTTCTTCAAAGATTCTTCTTTGACTTACAACCAGCCTTGTCCAGGTGGCCTGCAGCATTTTATCTGTATTAACACAGGTGGCATTCCTAGCAGGTCTTGAACTTAGGTCATTAGTCATCTGAATCAATGACTTTCCGGGTGGGGGGGCAAACTACACCGACCATATATGCCTTACCCACCGACCCACCCTTACACATAGATTTGTGTGTAAATGTCTTGGATTGGTTTTATATTAATAATTAAACACAGTGTTTTACATCTTTTACCAAATCCCACTGAATTGCCAGGAGGGACAGGAGTTCAGAAAGAGTTATCATTCAAGGCATTTAAAAACATATGGTTTATTGGGGCCTAAAATCTAAGTCTTGTAATCAAACTTTGACTTTGAACTTGCATCAGAAACTGTGTATCAATATTTATAGTTTTAAAAGTTATTTAACTCATTTATATACAATATTTATTTCATAATTTTTGATTGAGTTTCCAGCACAGTGTCATAATTTCTTACACTTTTTAATATTGATATTGTGATGTGCACAAAACAAAGGAGACTGCAAATAGTAGAAGGGGGCTCTTTATTGTGGATCTATTAAATGAGAGCCTCACCGCTCCTCTGTCTTGATCTTGTCTAGCCTTAAATGCAACAAGTGTTACAACTATGGCTGAAAGTTGACCTTTTACTGGTGGAACCTGTAACATTACCTCACAATAGGAATTGATCATCATCCTTTTTCTGAGGGGATGAAGGATTTCTAATAAGTCTGCTGTCTTTTGTATGTTATAACTGTGATTTAGTGTACTGTAAGTAGTTGTGGGAATTTATTTTGCCTATCAAAGTTGCTTAGAAAGTGTCACTTGAAAGACCAATTATTGTTAATGCCTCTGCCTGATTTGTAATATGTATTATCTGTCACATATTATGTGGTATTTCCTTGCAAAATCTGCTTGCATTCTAAGCTTGTCATCACATTTATTCTGTGGAGGCGATCTCAAAGTAGGTCTTATTGGTTATACGTTAGATTTTGGTTATACATGTTTTTGTTTGCTTATTCTTCACTCATATTTTAATGCACACATCCACAGACACACATGATTTGAAAACATTCTGTTATTTGGCTGCAGGATCCAGAGGGTCTTTTCCCCTGTATTCTTGGACATGAGGCTGCTGGGTGAGCATGTTTGATATTTTGGAAAGTCTAATGGCTTTCTCACCTCATTTTTTGTGATACTTAAAAATTATACATGATCTGCAGGGTTGTTGAAAGTGTAGGTGAAGGTGTTACGGAAGTTAAACCTGGGGATCATGTAATTCCTTGTTACCAGGCAGAATGTAGAGAATGCAAGTTTTGCAAGTCAGGGAAGACAAATCTTTGTGGTAAAGTTCGATCTGCCACTGGTGTTGGTGTTATGCTGAATGACATGAAAAGCCGTTTCTCAATAAATGGGAAACCGATCTATCACTTCATGGGGACATCAACATTCAGCCAGTACACTGTTGTACATGACGTGAGTGTTGCAAAAGTGGACCCACAAGCTCCTCTGGAGAAGATTTGCTTGCTTGGTTGTGGTGTTCCCACAGGTAAGTGTTTATTGTTCTTAATATTTTGCTTGACTGTGTTTGTGCATGCACATTGACAGAGGTTATTTTTTCATATGATCTATCTCGGCATGCAAAAGAAACGACTTTATCATAATATGCACTTGTGTTTTAAGATTCTTTACCAATATGGCTCTCTAATCAAAGATAAGGAAACCAAAAAGGAAAGAGATGTTAGAGAACTTGTTCGATAGTGATACAGATTGTACAGCTTGTTTTTCTTAGAAAGCAAGTAATATCACTGCACACACTCAGCTTTCCAAGTTCTGTTAGGTTTCTTGTTTATTATAAACACTTTGAGAAGATTAGAACCTGTTAATCTGGCGATTTAATGGGTGGCAGTAAGTTATGAAACAGGTGATAATGCTTGGTTTATGAATTGGCTGTTAGTAACTTAGCATAGCTCAGGTAGAATTTGATTTCATGAAGCTTGAGTACAGCCATGAGGTATGTATTGTGCTTTGGTATATTATCTGGTAAAACAAGGCACTTAAGAAAGTCTTTTGTGGGGCTACAAACATAACAAAAAAATGGAAAGAACTTTGACTTCCTAGTTGTTGGCATCACTCATAAATCAGCTTAGTTTAATGTTTAGCTAGAAAACTGTGAGATTAGCAGATTTTTGTGAACCATGATTGAGTTGCTGTAAAATGTTCTGTAAATCTTGCATGAGATAAAAATATCAGCCAGTATATGGATGCAGATACTACAAGCTTTTTTATTTGGATGTGAGCAATCAACATATAAGGCAATTTTGCAAAGGATGAAAACCAAAGTTGCATGGAGACGGATATGGATACGGTAGCGGACACGGATACAGCCATTTTTTAAGACCCCCAATATGGATACAGCTGGATACGACATTCATAAAAAACACATACACGTATATTTTCTAAGTTATTAGAGGAGATTTTCATTACTTTAAAAGAAAATAAGTAAATATAAATTAAATAATATTAAAATTTAAACATTAATAATTTAGTAAAGAATAAACAATTAAATTTATATTTAAAGAATAAATTTTAATTTTTTCAAAATTTCTAATGTTTAAACAACATAATATAAATATTAAATATAAATATAAAACTATAAACAATTAACTTTTTTAAATCTATAAAAATTAAAACGCCAAAAAAATAGTAGAGTTGCACTGGAAGAAGAAATAGAAAAATGGGTCACTGAAATAGAAAAACAATTCAGTTGTCTTCCTCATTTGGTGTAGGTTTTGTTTATACAAAACAAAAAGAAAATTGCATGATTGAAGTTTTTTAAGATTAAGATTTTGTTTATTCATGTCAGATATTTTGAAAATCAAATCACAAAGTATCTGGCAGGGCTGGAAAATCAAGATTTTTTGGGCACGTGTGGGTACGGTATCCAATGTGTATCGTACCCGTACCGTATCGGATACGGGGATACGTGCGCCCAGGGAGGGACAGGGGCGTATCTGGCTACTCTGATGAAAACATATGGTCTAAAATTGAAGTCAATACTTCCATAGAAGGCGCATCAAGTATGCAATATATATTTCCAGTTGCATCAGTGAACATTTCCTGGCCTTGCAATAAAGATGGTATATAAATTAAAATTGGCTAATATTGATTTGAAAGTGAAACATTTGAAATGTATGTAACATAACAGAACTACGGGCTTGGGTACCTTGTGATTTACTTCTAATTTCTTAAGGCTTCTATTGTTCTATTAGAGATATCAAAACATTTTGAGAAATTGAGTTGTATCGATTCAGAGAAAAGGTGAAATGGGCATTCTTATGGACATAATTGATCTTGGGATCTCATTGGCTGGAAAGGAAGGTCATATTCAGGAAAAGGTAAAGTAAAATGTTAAGTTAGAAGAGTTAGATTTGCAAAATACAGGGTGTGCATGTCACTGGTATAAATTAGAGTGTAAATTAGATGGTTCTTTAGAGAAGTATAAAGCTTTTCTAGTTGCTAAAGGATGTGCATAGGAAGGAGTCTATGAAGAAGCATTTGCTCCTATTGTAAAAATGGTAATCATTTGGTTGGTTATCTCTATTGCTGCTTGTTGGTAAACAAATTTGTCACTGCAGGTTTTGTGAATGGTAAAATGCATTCTTATTAACATAAAAAAAAGTTACATAATATAGAAGATACAAGTAACTGTAGTCATTTAATAAAATGACCAATTCTACCTACCAGATACTGTAGAAACAGTAACAAAAATATCTAACCTACTTAATTACATTCATCATTGGCCATTAAATATATAGAATATAATATTCTAACACCCTCCCTTAATGGTCAATCCGTTAACAACACCAAGTTGCCCCCTGAATTTGACAAACTTATCTGGTCTCAGAGACTTGGTGAGAATGTCTGCAGTCTGATTTGTTGTTGGAACATACTGCAGCTAAACTGATCTGTCTTCTACTAGCTTGCGGATGTAATGACAATGAAGCTTGACATGCTTGGTACGTTCATGGAAGACTGGATTTTTGGCCAGTTTGAGCACCCCTTGATTATCAGTGTATAAGGGTGAAGGGCCTGCTTGTGACATGTGCATGTCAGAAAGCATCCTGTGGAGCCAAACTGCCTCACATGCTACTTTAACGGTTCCTCGATATTCAGCTTCAGTCGAGGAAAGAGCCACTGCCTGCTGCTTCTTGCTGGTCCATGTTACAACACCTGTACCCAAACTGAATACATACCTAGAAGTGGATTTTCTATCATCCACTGAACCTACCCAATCTGAATCTGTATAACCAATCAGCTTTGGATCCTTGCATTTGCCATACAAAATGCCATAATCTGAAGTGCCCTTAACATATCTCAGCATTCGCTTCGCTGCAATCCAATGATCAGGTTTTGGAGCTGTCATGAAGCGAAAAATGTAGCTCACTGTAAAACTTATGTCAGGTCTAGTGGCAGTGAGGTAGATGAGACTGTCCACTAGTTGCCTAAATGTCGTTTCATCGACCGGAGGTGAATCAGAGTTGGCGGACAACTTCAGCCCCTTCTCCATAGGTGTGGAGGTAGGTTTGCAGTCCTGCATCTGAAATTTGTCAAGCAGACTTCGGGCATATTTAGACTGAGAGATAAAAATACTATCAGTTGTCTGCCAAACCTCAATATCCAAACAGTAATGGAGAAGCCCCAAATTTGTCATGTCAAAAGCCTGACACAAATCCTGTTTGATTGCTGCAATCAAATGTGCAGAACTGCAAGTAATGATCAAGTCATCAACATAGATAACAAGAAGCAAAATATCATCACCAGAGTGTTTGACATACAAATTACTGTCAGAAGGGCTGCGCTGAAAACCATGATCAACCAAGTACTGATCAATCTTGATGTACCATGCACGAGGTGCCTGTTTCAGTCCATAGAGTGCTTTCACGAGCCTACATACTTGATGTTCTTTGCCAACAACCTTGAAACCAGAGGCTGTGTCATGTAGACTTCTTCCTGCAATTCACCATTGAGGAAGGCGCTCTTGACATCCATCTGATGAACTGTCCATCCAAATTGGGCTGCAATAGCGAGAAGAAGATGAATTGTGCTCATCTTGGCAGTAGGAGCAAAGGTCTCCTCATAATCAATGCCCTCCCACTGTGTGAATCCTTGAGCAACCAATCTGGCCTTGTATTTATCCAGAGTACCATCGGCATGATACTTGACCTTATAAACCCATTTGCAGATGATAGGTTTCTTCCCAGGAGGAAGATCAGAAAGAACCCAAGTGTGATTCTTCAGAAGACTATGATATTCTGTCGCCATAGCCTTTTCCCACTTTGGAATTCCTTTAGCCTCTGAATACGTCTGAGGCTCATAGATGCTATGGATGTTGGCCATAAGAGCAAAATTGACTGTGTTGCTGCTTGCTCTTTCTACGAGTTGATCTGCCCTCAATGAGTTCAACATTATGAAGATCCCCGATAGTCTTGAGCCACCACTTAGGCCGATGAGTAGAAGTGCCAACATTTGAAATAGGAGAAACAACATCTCCTGGGATTTCTGGAACAAAGTCATCTGGATCTGAGTCCTGAGGAAAATCAGGTGGTGCTAGATCATGACTTGTAGACTCCTCATCTTCAAAGTCAGAATGCTCAGAAGCCCTCCCATCATGGGAACCAAGAGGAAGACGAACACCCTCATTAGAAGCCTTCACAGGCTGATCCGCAGGACTGGTAGTAGGAACAAATGGACCAGTAGTCTCATCAATCACAACGTCATGACTGAATATGAGACGATCCGTCTCCACATCAATCAACCTGTATGCCTTGTGATTGTCGCTATAACCAGTAAACATAAGTGTCTGGCTCTTGGAGTCCAACTTGGCACGCTTGGCATCTAGAATCCATACATGAGCTGTAGAACCGAAGACTTTCAGATGGCCCACCTTAGGCTTACGTCCTGACCAGGCTTCTTCTGGAGTCATCTTCTTAACAACCTGTGTAGGTGACTGATTCAGGAGGTAGATTGTAGTATAAACTGCTTTAGCCCAATATTTCTTAGGTACATCTCTGTACTCCAACATAGAACGAGCCATTTCAGTAATGGTGCGATTCCAATGTTCAACAACACCATTCTGCTGAGGGGTGTATGGTGTGGTAAGTTGGCGCTTAATGCCGTGTGCAACACAAAAAGTAGAGAAGTCAGCTGAACAAAACTTCCCCCCATTATCTGACCTTAGAGTGACAATCTGAGAACCTGATTCTTTCTCAACTAAGGCCTTATACTGCTGAAATGTACTGAACACATCTAATTTATGTTTCAAAAAATACACCCACATTTTTTGACTGAAATCATCAACAAATAATAAAAAGTACCTGGACCCAGTAACAGGAGTATTCATTGGCCCACATACATCAGCGTGAACTAGTTGAAGTACCTTGGAGGCTCACCAAGAATCACCATCCTAAAACGGTGTCCGATGCTGCTTCCCAGCTTGACAAGCTCCACAAACTCCATGATTTTGAGTTTGGATCTTAGGTAGACCAACAACCAAACCCTCTCGAGACAGTTGAGAGAGATAGTGCACATTCAAGTGCCCATAACGCTGATGCCAAAGTTTGCTGATGGTTGTACTCCTAGTTGCCAGAGCGTGCTCCTGAGAATCACCAAAATCAGCAAGTCTATACAGACCATGATCCTCGAGTCCCATAGCGATTGTAGTACGAGTCTCCCTATCAATGATGCTACAGGTGGACGAATTGAAAACATCCAACTGGGGAGAATGCCTCATGATCTGATTGACTGAGAGAAGGTTATGTTCCATGCCTAGAACATAGTAGACATCGAGAAAGAGTAAATTTCTTCCTCCTAAGTGAATTTGGACAGTGCCCTTACCAGCAACTGTGTACTCTTCGCCTCCTCCAAAAATGACAGAATCAGAGAATGGTTCGAATTTTGTGAACCAATCTCGACGATGAGTAAAATGCCGCGAAGCCCCGGAATCAATATACTAGGCAAAAGATTGTATTGGATCTGCTATTCTCTTTGCCATAAACGCATAGACTGTAAATTCTTTCTGCTCAGTATGCTCCGCAACATTGGTCTTTTGTTGAGACCCTCCCTGCTTCTTTTGTTCAGAAGCCAAACGAACGCGACAGTCAGCCTTCATGTGACCGTATTTATGGCAATAATTGCACTGAACGTTCTTTTTCTTCTTGCTGTCCTGAGAAGAACCAGAGCCTTTTGGCTGAGAAGTTTGAGCCTTCCCTTTGTTCTTAGTAGAAGATTTGGTAGAGAACGCTTGCTCTGTGGAGGTGGAACTGGTACTGCTTCCAAACTGTTGTCTCCAGCGATCCTGCTGCAAGAGGATAGTACACAGCTCCGGAAACTTTAGATCAACATTAGCAGACGTAATATTGAGAGTCTCGATGAAATGTTCATAAAACTTAGGCAAACTTTTTAGAGTAATCACTACCATGTCCTCTTCCTCCATCGTCCGTCCAATTGCCTCCAATTGGTCGTGAATTTCCTTTATTTTTGTCAGATGCTCCTGGAGAGGGGTCTTCTCGTCCATCATTATCAAAAAGAGCATGTTCTTAAGAAAGAATGCATGACTCTTATTTGACGTTTCATGGAGATCTTTCAGATACGTCCAAACCTCAGCAGCTGTTTTTCCTGATGGCACTTGTGGCAGCTGGTCGTGAGTGACTGAAAGCTTGATGAGCATGACAGTTTCCTGGTTGCGTTCATCCCATTTGTCTTGATCCTTGCCGACTACAGTGGGACGAGTTGAGTTCCCCAAAACGACTTGATCGAGATACCGATATTCAAAGATCGTAATTATGCGCTGCTTCCAGGTGTTGTAATTCTTCCTATTGAACTTCTGGCTGCTTTCGAGCATTATGTTCGTTAGAGATGCCATCACGTACCTCGAGGTCAAACTGGTGAGGACAAAATGAAAATTGAAATAGTACAAATTCAAAGCCAAAACCCTAGCACAGATTTCGAGGCACTTTGAAGACAAAACCCAGAAGATCTGAATAGTACTTAGAAAAGGTTGCTGAAAACCCAGAAAATTATGTCAACACCCACTTGCACAAATTTTGAGGCACGAAAAACGAGGTACCCAAAAAAAATGGAAGATAACCCAGTTGAGGTCTCGAAAAACCCACTAGGAATTTGTAAGCAGAATAAAATTTCGACTTCAAACTGAGGGTCAAAACCCTAGTCGAATTTTTTGGAAACCCTAGCCGCCATGAGAGCTTGAAATTTTTTTAGAAAATGTTTGAAACTCGAGCCAGCCACGAACAGGAACAAACAGGAACCTGAGAAAGGAGGTCGTGGCCCAACATAAGGCTGAAATCGCGCCAGAACTTTGCAACCAACACGCGTTCAAACAGCAGCAAAGAAATGCATTTTAAAACAAGCTTAAAACAAGCTTAAGTCACGCCCAAATCTTGTCCAAGAATGAAGCCTTAGAAAATGCGACTGAAAGAGAGCAAAATGTGTTCAGGAAAAAGGCAAATTGCGCCCAGTAGAGGTTGCGCGCAGGTTGCAAAAAAATACGTAGGAAAAAACGCGACTTTTAGGAGCTTAAAATCGCGCCCAGGTCTGCGAAAACGGCGCCATATTTTTAGCAAAAGACTCCCACGATTTTTCTAGGAGGAGGGTTGAAATTTTTAGTGAGTAAATACTCACGAAAATCTCACACAATACCCTCGATTTTCACCTTGGAAATAAAACGCAATTTTTTGCACAAAAGAAACCCTCGAAAATTTCAGACCAAGCAGCCACAAAATCTCACGTGAAGATTTTTCACAAATTACAGATTTAAAAAATCGCCCAAAAACCCTAGACGCTTTGATACCATGTGAATGGTAAAATGCATTCTTATTAACATAAAAAGAAGTTACATAATATAGAAGATACAAGTAACTGTAGTCATTTAATAAAATGACCAACTCTACCTACTAGATACTGTAGAAACAGTAACAAAAATATCTAACCTACTTAATTACATTCATCATTGACCATTAAATATATAGAATATAATATTCTAACAGTTTTCATTGTGACTTGTCCAACAGGCAATGACAAATGTCCCAACAGTTGGAGAAGTTGTTATTGGACTAACAACTTTCATCTATGTTTGAGAGGGGCAGCTCCCTTGTATGATAGGGGTTTTTGTAGTTTTGTGTACTTTTAACTTGAAAGTAGAAAAAGGAAAAAGGAAAAACTAAAGAAAGTGATTTACTGAAATCCTAGTGGCAGACACTCAAATACCAATTGGGATTCCACAAATTATGACAAGTTACAAAGGGGTTTCACCACAAAGTATGTTTTAATATGCTATGATGATGAAAGAAGGATATAAATCTCAACATATGAAGAAATAGGTAACTTCAGCACATTCAAACCAAGATACCAAGATGTGCTTGTCTGAGTTTGATATGCAGATCAAGTAGTACAACCTTCAGAACAGATCAAGTAGTACAACCTTCAAGATGTGATTGTGTTTCTTTACATCAATTGCATGATTTATATATGTATAAATAGATGACCAATGGTTTTTCCACAAAGACAAAAAGATTACCAATTTGACATACAAAAAATTAAATAATAACTCAAAAAGTACATTCAAAACATATGTAATATACTGGACCAAATTTTTGCAATTTTCACAAGATTGGTGCACAGGCATTTCATCAAATAGTTTGTATTTAATGGTGTTTTGTCATAATTTCATAAATAAAATTGGTTTCTCCAATTCCAATACAAATAACACTTATTTTTTCTGAATTAAATTCCAAATAAAAGGTGCACAGTATATTAAAAGAGGAATTTATGAGTTACTAGAGCAAACTGAAAATTACAAGAAATTACACAAAGACCTTTGAAATCACAGAAAATAATATTATATCCTTTGCTGAGTTCAATGACAGCCTTTCATAGTCCAAACAACAACCAAATTTTATCTTCAAAATATTCCACTAACATGTACGGCTCCTTCAAGAAATACTATGACGGCCTTGAAGATTGTACGGAAGCCTCATATTAATAAACCAAACCTTGTTTCCCTGCCGAGTCAGTAATATTGACTCTTCCTTGAGCTGCGTTTACCCTTCAAGTGAGTGGAATTAAGGCTTTTAAGCCTCTAAAAGTTGCTGCTGCCTTTTTCTTCAAGATAAGATATGTTACGACACTATGTAGGGGCTTGAAAAGTTTACGACCAGGTAATCCCAGCTGGTCCTCACAATATATATTATAATTTATTCAATCTTTGCACACAAAACACTCAATATTTTCTGATATTTCACTCTTGCACACACCACAATGATAAACTTATTATTTGCCTGCAAATCTCAATAAATTTGTGCTTCGAAAAATTGAAGTCGGCAATTGCAAATAAAATCCTTGTTCCTTTGGTTAAGCCCAAATGTGAATTATGTGTGAATCCACCATGAATTTGACTAGGAAGAAATCTTTCATCTCTAAAGCCAAATACCTCTAGGGTTTGAAGTTGAACTCGCAATCCAAAGTTTGCAATAAGAGAAATAAAATATCCAAGATATGAAAATGAGCTCCTTCATTCCTCTTTTATAACTTCCCTAAGAATTTTCAAGAAGTTATAATTTAAATTCACCTTTATTAAAATAATAACCTTTTGGTCCACATAAAGTGACTTTATTTTATTTATGCTTTTGACATAAGTTACTTTATAAAAAATAATTAAATACAAGTCACCTTGACTTAAGGTAATTCAATTTAATTAATTAAAATATTCCCTTCTTAATTCTCCGAATCAGCTTACAAGAAAATAGGCTAACAATACCTCCTCGAATGTCTAGGTCAAAGAAGGGGACATTACAACATATGATCCAAATGCTTTCTTTATTATCTTTTTAAAATTATACAACTCCAAAAAACCCTTAGGTACAAAGTGTCAAACCAAAAGTCTTTAAAATGTCTCTTCAAAAAGTTCCTTCTCAAAAGTTCTCCCTTTGTAAGAGTCTCACTTTTACAATATAGCAAAAACCTTGTATTTATAGGCTTTCTTTGATAACTATTTGGTAACCACTTTATAACTACCTCTTAACTACCTTTTTGAAATATAATGGTTTTGAAAATAATAAACCTTATTTGTTAGGTTTTTCATCACTTTTCCAAAATAAGGCTCATTTTCTAACTTTTGGTTACAATAAGTGACATAAGTCACTTTTACAAAAATACAACTTGACACTTGTAACTTTCGAAGAGAGACAAATTATCAGTTTTGCTATAGCGGGCACTGTCTTCTTCCGATCAATGAGTTACACATTCACCAACAATTTAGCCTTCCAAGAAGTGCACTCCAACTGCATTTGCTAACTATACTTTCCTTCCATGAACTCATAACAGTATAGTTCCATCCTTACAATAATATGCAATGACATTTCCATACTCAAGTGACCCGTACTAGTTTGACAATGCTACCATTGTGACGAATTCTCTAGATCTAGTTCAAAAATACTTTTTGTAGCGTATTCTCCAGTCCATACGTTACTATGCACCCTATAGGCACCAAGTAAGCAACCCCACACAACAGCATGAGATTTAATTGACATGTTTTTAATAAAGTTCCCTGCCTCATACAAAAACCCAACTTGACCAAAAAGGTTTCTTTTGCAACAATAACGCTCCATAAGAGGTTTGATATGATAATCTTAACTCATGCTGATAAAGCACTTCCTCCCCTTGTCAAATAGACCCATATGTTGTGTATCATATAATCAATGCAATCCGTAAGACAATGTGTTTCCTAGGAGTTTTGTTGAACAGTTTGTGTGCATCCCAAACGCAACCACATTTAGCATACATGCCTATAAGAGCATTACTCACAATGATGCAATCCCCTTGTGATAATGCCTTCTAGTTTCTCAAATAATGCTCTATTTAACTCCTCAACATCATGTTGCGCAAAATAATCATACATATCGTATCCAAAAGATTTTGTCAACTCCCTTTTTGTGATATTGCTATCACCCTAATGAAGCTTATAACATAAACTCTATAAAGCCAATGGAATGCTACCAGATGGAAATATTGTTTTCAGTTGTAGGCATGTGACATACAACCTTTCTAAAGTAAGGGATACTATACAATGTTTGAGGAATTGAATTCATGGAGCATGTAGCTCCTTGATTCTTGAGTTCGACAAACCTTGTTTCTTTCTTTGAAACATACAACTATCAACCTTAAGAACAACCTCATCTGCTTCTACAATTAAAGTATCATTAACCATATGGGCTTTCAAAGGATCATAAATTTCTCTTAAGGATTTGAATGATGTGAAACCTAGTCACTCTCTCAAGCATTGAACTGATGCTGTGTATCTTTTTGTATAATCCGATTAACAACAACCAGCCTAAATTTTTGCTTGGCTACTCCGACCATAAGGTAATGTGGCAGCATCAACCACATTTAAATACATAAATAGCTGATCTACATTGTTTCCTTTTGGAAAAGTTAGCACCCATCATTTAAATTCTTCCAAGATAAAAATGTCAACACAATTAACCATGATCTTGCCTAGGTAAATCTGGATGGAGGAGGATTTTCAAATGGTTGAGTTTCCATGATACTGAAAGTGTCGCCTTGGCCTACAACTTTCACTTTTGCATGCGTATCTGCTAATTGTACTTGTGAAGGCTTTTTAATGCATTCATTTTGTGAATATCCTACAATCTAGGCATTTTGTGAGACCACATTTCTTTGAGGTGTTCTGTCAAACTTTTCACTTCTTGTGCAACATTATGGCATGGGCTTTGGGATTTTCAAACATTTCTACAATCTGTTTGAATGCCTCTTTCATAAGGTACAACCACAAACATATTTTAACCATTTTGATATATGAAGTGCCACTACCCTAATCATGTGGTCATACATTAGTGGCAACGACAATTTCAGTTTTTTGAATACTTAATAGATTCAATGTCGCCATCTTGCCATTACAGTCAGGGTGTTGCAAATGTTGTCATTGATGTCAAGAAGGAATTCATTGTCCAAGATTGTTGTCATCGATGTCAAAGGCATATGGGAGATTGTTGGTAAGTTTATTATCATTGATGTCAAAGAGAAAATTGCTGAAGGAATTGATTAATTCATTATGTTGCTGGTCGACTTCCTTTGCAACTTACCATTAACTTAATATCAGTCTTTTGTCCTACCACATTTTGGCATATAACTCAAGTTTCTATATTCTATGTTGGCCGACCTCCTTCTTGTTGCCTAAGCAAAAGACATTTAAATGGAGTTTTTAGATCGCCCAAGACATATATATAAGGAAATATAAGCGATTAATATGGAGCAGTGAATATGATTATAATGAGGAGCAGTGAATATATTAAAAAGAAGAGCAGATTACATTATGTTAAGTAGCAGCAATCACATTCAATAAAAGCAGTGATTATATTTGTGAGAAGGTAGTGATCACGTGTATGTAGAAGGCAGTGTTTGAGTAAAGGTTAAGAAGGATTATGAATTAGTTTCAAAAAGCAGCGATCACTTCTTTATAAAAGGTGATGATTCTTTAGAGGGTTATCTCTATTCAAAGGATGCCTCTCTACATAGAGGCATGAAGATATAAAGAGGAGTAAGATTTTGTGGGGAGAAAGATTTTGTGGAGAAGTGTGGTATGGAGTAAAAGATATATTATTCAAGCCCAAGCAGATTTGTGTGGAGAAAAAGTTAAATCATTCAATCACAAGAAAAAGTTAATAAGGAGAGCAAGGTAATTATTTATACAAGGCAAATTTTGTGAAGAAGTTTATATGAATATCATTCATTGAAGACATGCATATGAGGAATTAATTGAAGATCATTGAAGGCAGATTTCAACCATAACAGAAAATTTATGGCAGATTTATGAAGGAGAGTGCATGTAGATTTGAGAAGAAAAGTGTATGAAAGTGGTTGTATCATCCAAGAGCAGATTTGTGAAAAAAAATTATGTATAATCAGATTTTATGGAGGCTTTGTCATCCATTGAAGAAGAAATATTTTGAGTAGGAGAATACTTACTCATTTGGAAGTTGGTGCTTCCCAAAAGAAGAGATTGGTGTTTCTTGCTGAGTTGGTGCTTAGTTGTGGGGATTGGTGTCTCCAATGGGTTGGTACCTACAAATATATAAGAGGGGATTGGTGTCTCCTGTAGGTTGGTGCCTACAAAAATTGTAAAAGAGATTTATATTAAGGTCTTATTTGCTTATATTTCCTTAATATAAGTCCAAGACCTATGAAGGGGATGACAAGGTTAAAAGGGCCAAGCTTCAAACTCATAGAAGTCAATTTGAGAGTTTGAAAATGAAGGATGAAGAAAACATTGCAGCCTATTTGCTTCGAGTGGATGAAGTCGTCAACACAATAAGAGGTCTTGGTGAGACGATTGAAGAATCTATGATTGTGCAAAAAGTTTGAAGATCTCTTCCCTTGAGATTTGATGCCAAAGTCTTTGCTATTGAAGAAATGAAGGATCTAGATAAACTCAAAATGGATGAACTACATGGGATCCTCACAACATATGAAATGAGGATTGAAAATGAGAAGCCATCAAAACGAGAAGCAGCTTTCAAAGCTTTTAAGAAAATGAAAAATAGAGAGTCCAAGCCAAGCGATAGTTCCAATGATGAATCAAACAAAGATCATTTTGTGAGGAAGTTGAAGAAAGGATATGGCGAGTACAAGGGTAAGTTGCCTTTCAAAAGCTTTAATTGTGGAAAAGTAGGACACCTTGCTACTAAATGTCCATATGAAAGTAAAAGTAGTGATGATGAGGAAGAGCATAACATGAAGAAAGATAGCAAGCATCATCAATCAACATAAAAGAGACTACAAGAAGGGTAAAAATGAAAAAAAGAAGAGCTTTCACAAATACAAGAAAAGTCTCTATTCAAAAGAGAAACTTTCTAGGCGGAATAAGAAAGTGGAAGCTATGGGTAAACAAAAGGAAGAAAATTCAAAAGTATGGAAAAAGCAAGAGCAAGAAAGAAAGGAAAGATCTATGCTTGTGCAAACTGCAATGCATGCACAAGAGATATCACTAAGTTCATAGGGAGAAGTAAGAATTTAGGGGGAGCTACTCATTGCATTATCTTTCAACTCCATGAGAAGACAATTCAGAGATAGATCACCTAATGAAGATTCTTTGGGAGAGTTATAGGAAAAGGAAGAATGATGCCATTGATGTCAAGAGGAAGTGTTACAATAAGGAAGCCTTACAGAAAGGGGGAGCATCACATAAAAGAGGGAGAAAAGTATGTTACATCCCTTCGCCGTTGATGTCAAAGGGGGAGAGTTAGAGAAAGGGGGAGAATTATGTTGCCATCAATGACAAAGGGGGAGATTGTTGCAAATGTTGTCATTGATGTCAAGAAAGAATTCGTTGTCCAAGATTGTTGTCATTGATGTCAAAGGCATATGGGAGATTGTTGGTAAGTTTTTGGCATATAAATCAAGTTTCTATATTCTATGTTGGCTGACCTCCTTCTTGGCACCTAAGCAAAAGACATTCAAATGGAGTTTTTAGATCGCCCAATAAATATATATAGGTATTAATAATGGGCAGCGATTAACAAAATATAAGTGATTAATATGGAGCAATGAATATGATTATAATGAGCAGCGAATATATTAAAAAGAAGAGCAGAATACATTATGTTAAGTAGCAGTCACATTCTATAAAAACAGTGATTATGTTAGTGAGAAGGTAGTGATCATGTGTATGTAGAGGGCAGTGTTTGAGTAAAGGTTAAAAAAGATTATGAATTAGTTTCAAAAAGCAGCGATCACTTCTTTATAAAAGGTGATGACTCTTTAGAGGGTTATCTCTATTCAAAGAGATGCCTCTCTTCATAGAGGTGTGAAGATATAAAAGGGAGTAATATTTTGTGGAGTAGTGTGGTGTGGACTAAAAGATATATTATTCAAGCCCAAGCATATTTATGTGGAGAAAATGTTAAATCATTCAATCACAAGAAAAAGTTAATAAGGAGAGCAAGGCAATTATTTACACAAGGCAGATTTTGTGAAGAAGTTTATATGAATATCATTCATTGAAGACATGCATGTGAGGAATTAATTAAAGATCATTGAAGGCAGATTTCAACCATAACAGAAAATTTATGGCAGATTTGTGAAGGAGTGCATGTAGATTTGAGAAGGAAAGTTTATGAAAGTGGTTGTATCATCCAAGAGCAGATTTGTGAAAAAAAGATTATGTATAATCAGATTTTATGAATGCTTTTTGTTGTCCATTAAAGAAGAAATATTTTGAGAAGGAGAATACTTACGCATTTGGAAGTTGGTGCTTCCCAAAAGAAGAGATTGGTGTTTCTTGTTGAGTTGGTGCTCAGTTGTGGGGATTGGTGTCTCCAGTGGGTTGGTGCCTACAAATCATATAGGAGAGGATTGGTGTTTCTTGTTGAGTTGGTGCTCAGTTGTGGGGATTGGTGTCTCCAGTGGGTTGGTGCCTACAAATCATATAGGAGAGGATTGGTGTCTCTTGTAGGTTGGTGCCTAGAAAGATTGTAAAAGAGATTTATATAAAAACAATATTTTGTCATGGTTTTCTCCTGTAAGGGTTTTCATGTAAATTTTGTGTTGCGTAATTGTTAGATCTTGTGTGATTGATATTGTTATAGCTGTTAAGTGTTGAAAAAAAAGATTATCTTATATTGATTAACCCCTCTGCCTGACGCCACCCCTCTTCCCCTCTCAGTATAAGCATGTGCTCATCACAAGGGTTAATGCACTATAGGAAATTTTGGTCCTTGAAAAAAATGGTGGCATCAAGTCTTGTTATGCATTTTATGCACTACATTTTGAAACTTCAATAGGTCAAGATTTCCCCAAATCGATGAAAAAGGTATGCAGGTTTCCAACACTATTCATTTTTGTCTCAATGTCATGGGCTTGTTAATAATCAAATCAGTTTGAACATTGATGAAACCATTGCAAAGAAGCCTCCTATGTAGACAAGAGAGTCGATTTACTTTCCATAGATGGTATGCAACTTGGATTTCAATCAAGCTTAGCATAGCTGTTCTAAGATAACAACTAGTCGAGGAGCCCAATATGTTCATCATTCTGATGGCTATTGAAAAGATTAATGATATTCATAATTGCTTGATTACAAAAGGAGACGAAAGCTCCTTATAAAGAAAATTACAGGACGATGTTTCTACAAAGAAACAATCGTTAACTATAGAAAACTAAAGCTAAAAAGCAAAAAGATGCCAAAACCAACTAAAACTTAAACAAAAGTTACTAAAAACTCACTAAGTTAACTAAAAGAAAGCTAATGACTAATAAATGCTAAGATGACCATTAATATTACATTTAATATTTTAATACCCTCCCTTAATGGTCATCGTACAAAAAACTAAGACTACCCATATTCAGATGGTGTGCTGGTCATCAAAATGCATAGTATGTAGACTCCTGCTCAGTATGCTATGCCACGTGAGCACTTTGCTAAGACGCTTCCTGGTTGGACTTCTCATTAGCCAACCGCTTTCTACAATACCTCTATATATGACCAATCTTTCCATAGTAATGGAAAGTAAGACTTCTTGGAGCCCTCCTTTGAATCACCTCGTCCTTTCTGTTGA
Organism: Sequoia sempervirens; assembly: GCA_007258455.2. NCBI lineage: Eukaryota > Viridiplantae > Streptophyta > Pinopsida > Cupressales > Cupressaceae > Sequoia > Sequoia sempervirens. Next base: position 3,762,145 of record VDFB02292527.1, on the reverse strand, counting down.
GTGGACTTGCCTTTGCCAACGTCCTTGGCAGTAAATGCTTGTTCAACACTAGAAGACTCATTGTTGCTTCCAAACTGTTTCCTCCACCTATCTTGCTGCAAAAGCTTGTTGCACAGTTCATCAAACTTCAAGTCAACATTGGTGGATGTAATGTTGAGCATTTTGATGAAATGCTCGTAGGAACATGACAAACTTTTCAAAGTGATCACCACCATATCCTCCTCTTCCATCTTACGACCAATGGCCTCTAGTTGATCGTGCATATTTTTTATTTTCATCGAGTGCTCTTGCAAAGACACTTGGTCATCCATCATAATAGAGAACAACATATTCTTCAGAAAGAAAGCCCTTCCCTTGTCTGAGGTCTCATGAAGATCTTTCAGATGCTTACAGATCTCCGCAGTAGACTAACCAAATGGTATTTCTGGTAACATCTCATCAGTGATAGATAATTTTAGAAGCATATCAGCCTTCCTATTACCTCCATCATACTTGTCTTGATCCTTGCCAGCAACATTGGGACAAACTTCTGTACTTAGAACAAGCGCATCCAGACACCGATACTCAAAGATGGTAAGCATCCTCTGCTTCCACATGTAATTCTTTCCATTGAACCTCTCCGTATTTTCCAACATAACATTGGACAAAGACACTGTTAGAATATATTATATTCTTATATTATTAATGGTCAATATGATGTATTTAATAGTTTAGATATTTTCTATTTGTTAGGAGGACATTTAATGTTAGTAGGTAGATAATTAATATCTACAGTGCTTTATGCACTTCTTTATAATGTAATCTTTTTCATGTTAATGTTAAGAGACTTTTTAACATTTACATGGCATCAGAGCGAGTTAGGGTTTCTGGGTAATTTCGTGGGCTTTCTAGAAGCCATAATCCGAAGTTCTTCAAGGCCGAATTTTTTAAAGGGAAATTTCTGGTAAAAATTTTTGTGGGCCTGTAGGTCATAATTTGAAAGTTCTTCTCCTTTAATTTTTTCAGTTGGATCTTGTTTGTGCCCTGGCCGCGTCTTTTTCGTCAGTTTATTGCCGCGATCTGAAATGCATTTTTCGTGTTTTTCTTTTCGGGCGATCTTCTCTGTTGTCCGCGGCATCTGAAACGCGTTTTTCGTGTTTGTTTTTGGCGGTGATTTTTCGTCTTTGGCCGCGTGACATCTCCCCTTTTGGACGCGTTTTCTAGGCGTGTTTTTTTTAAAAAAAAAAACCGCGTTTTTCTGCTGCTCGTAGCCGCACAATTGAATCTTCTTTTTCTGGACGCGATTTTGTCTGATCTTTGACCCGCATTTTTGATCTTTCTGGCTGCGACCTTCTTCTCTTCCTACTGGCGCGACTTGTCTCCCTAGTAAACGCGATTTTCAATGCCTTCACCCTGTGTTTTTTCTTCATTTTTTTGAAAATCGTGGTTTTTACAAAGAGCCAACTAGGGTTTTGAGATTATTGTCTTCCTCTGAGGTTAGAAAATTTTTTCGATTCCATATTCTTTGTGGGTTTTGCAAGATCTCAACTGGGTCGGTCTTCAAATTTTCTGGGTACATCGTTTTTCGTGCCTCAAAATTTGTGCTGTCAAAATTTTCTGGTTATTCTTCCATCCTTCTAGTTTTTTATTAATATTTTCTGGGTTCTCAGTAAAACATCAAAATCCGTGCTAGGGTTTCGGTTTTTTGCCTTGGAATTTGTTTTCCAGAACTTGTTTCCGTTTTCTATGCATTATTTTGTTGTCACTAGTTTGACCGCGAGGTACGTGATGGCATCTTTGATAAACATAATGCTCGAAAGTAGCCAAAAGTTCAACGGGAAGAATTACAACACCTGGAAGCAGCGCATGATGACGATCTTTGAATATCGTTGTCTTGATCAGGTCGTCTTGGGGACCTCAACTCGTCCCACTGTAGCTAGAAAGGATCAGGATAAATGGGATGAACGCAACCGGGAAGTTGTCATGCTCATCAAGCTTTCAGTCACTGACGACCAGCTGCCACAAGTGCCGTCAGGTAAAACAGCTGCTGAGGTCTGGACAAACCTGAAGGATCTCCATGAAACGTCATATAAGAGTCGTGCGTTCTTTCTTAAGAACATGCTCTTTTTGATAATGATGGACGAGAAGAACACCACTCTCCAAGAGCATCTGACCAAGATCAAGGAGATTCGCGACCAGCTGGAAGCTATTGGTCGAAAGATGGAGGAAGAGGACATGGTCGTCATTACTTTGAAAAGTTTGCCAAAGTCTTATGAGCATTTCATTGAGACGCTCAATATTACTTCAACAAATGTTGACTTGAAGTTTCCAAACTTGTGTAACAAGCTTCTACAACAGGATCGTTGGAGACAGCAGTTTGGAAGCAGTACCAGTTCGTCCTCCACAGAACAAGCGTTCTCTGCCAAATCTTCTCCTAAGAACAAAGGGAAGGCTCAATCTTCTCAGCCGAAAGGCTCTGGTTCTTCTCGGGACATCAAGAAGAAAAAGAACGTTCAGTGCAATTATTGCCATAAATACGGTCACATTAAGGCTGATTGTCGCACTCAGTTGGCTTCTGAACAAAAGAAGCAGGGAGGGTCTCAACAAAAGGCACATGTCGCCAAGCACACTGAGTAGAAAGAGTGCATTCTATGCGTTTATGGCCAAGAGAACTGCAGATCCGGTACATTCTTCTGCCTGGTATATCGATTCAGGGGCTTCACGGCATTTTTCTCATCGTCGGGATTGGTTCACAAAGTTTGAACCCTTCTCTGATTCTGTCATTTTTGGAGGAGGCGAAGAGTACACAGTTGCTGGTAAGGGCACTGTCCAGATTCACTCAGGAGGAAGAAATTTACTCTTTCTCGATGTTTACTATGTTCCAGGTATGGAACATAATCTCCTCTCAGTTAATCAGATCATGAGGCATTCTCCCCAGTTGGTGTTGTTTTCAGTTCCTCCACTTGCAACATCATTGATCGGGAAACTCATACTACAATCGCTATGGGACTTGAGGATCATGGTCTGTATAGACTTGCTGATTCCGGTGATTCTCAGGAGCACGCTCTGGCAGCTAGGAGCACTTCCATCTGCAAACTTTGGCACCAACGTTATGGGCACTTGAATGTGCACTACCTCTCTCAGCTCTCTCGGGAAGGTCTTGTTGCTGGTCTACCTGAGATCCAAACTCAAAATCATGGAGTTTGTGGAGCCTGTCAAGATGGCAAGCAGCATCGGACACCGTTCTCGGATGGTGATTCTTGGCGAGCCTCCAAGGTACTTCAATTGGTTCACGTTGATGTATGTGGATCGATGAACACTCCTTTTGTTGCTGGGTCCAGGTATTTTTTATTGTTTGTTGATGATTTCAATTGAAAAATGTGGGTGTATTTTTTGAAGCATAAATTAGACGTGTTAAGCACATTTCAGCAATTTAAAGCCTTAGTTGAGAAGGAATTAGGTTCTCACATTGTTACTCTAAGGTCAGATAATGGGGGGGAGTTTTGTTCAACTGACTTCTCTACTTTTTGTGCTACACACAGCATTAAGCATCAACTCACTACACCATACACCCCTCAGTAGAATGGTGTAGAACGTAGGAATCGCACCATTACTGAAATGGCTCGTTCTATGCTCGAGTACAAAAATGTACCTAAGAAATACTGGGCTGAAGCAGTCTACACTGCAGTCTACCTCCTGAATCGGTCACCTACACAGGCCGTTAAGAAGATGACTCCTGAAGAAGCCTGGTCAGGACGTAAGCCTAAGGTGGGCCATTTGAAAGTCTTCGGTTCTACAACTCATGTATGGATTCCAGATGCCAAACGTGCCAAGTTGGACTCCAAGAGCCAGACACTGATATTTACTGGTTACAGTGACAATCACAAGGCATACAGGTTAATTGATGTGGAGACAGATCGTCTCATATTCAGTCGTGATGTTGTGATTGATGAGACTACAAGTCCATTTGTTCCTACCACTAGTCCTACGGATCAGTCTATGAAGGTTCTTGATGAGGGTGTTCGTCTTCCTCTTGGTTCCCATGATGGGAGGGCTTCAGAGCATTCTGACTCTGAAGATGAGGAGTCTATTGATCATGATCTCGCACCCCTTGACTTTCCTCTGGACTCACATCCAGATGACTTTGTTCCAAAAATCCCAGGCGATGCTGTTACTCCTATTCCAGATGTTGGTACTTCTACTTGTCGGCCTAAGTGGTGGGCCAAGACAATCGGCGATCTTCATGATGATGAACTCATTGAGGGTAGATCAACTCGTAGCAAGAGCAAGCAGCTACACAGTCAACTTCGCTCTTATGGCCAACATCCACAGCATCTACGAGCCTCATACATATTCAAAGGCTAAAGGAATTCCAGAGTGGGAACAGGCTATGCAAACAGAATATCATAGTCTTTTGAAGAATCACACTTGGGTTCTTTCTGATCTTCCTCCTGGGAAGAAACCTATCAGCTGCAAATGGGTTTACAAGGTCAAGTATCATGCAGATGGTACTTTGGATAAGTACAAGGCCAGATTGGTTGCTCAGGGATTCACACAGCGCGAGGGCATTGATTACGAGGAGACATTCGCTCCTACTGCCAAGATGAGCACAATTCGTCTTCTTCTCGCTATTGCAGTCCAATTTGAATGGACAGTTCATCAGATGGACATCAAGAGTGCCTTCCTCAACAGTGAGTTGCAGGAAGAAGTCTACATGACGCAGCCTCCTAGTTTCAAGGTTGCCGGCAAAGAACATCAAGTATGTAGGCTCGTGAAAGCACTCTATGGACTGAAACAGGCGCCTCATGCATGGCACATCAAGATTGATCAATACTTGGTTGATCATGGTTTTCAGCGCAGCCCTTCTGACACTAATCTATATGTCAAACACTTTGGTGATGATATTCTCTTTCTTGTTGTCTATGTTGACGATTTGATCATTACTGGCAGTTCAGCACATTTGATTGCAGCAATCAAACAAGATTTGTGTCAGACTTTTGACATGACAGATTTGGGGCTTCTCCATTACTGTTTGGGTATTGAGGTTTGGTAGACACTGATAGTATTTTTATCTCTCAGTCTAAGTATGCGAGAAGTTTGCTTGACAAATTCGGGATGCAGGATTCCAAACCTGCCTCCACACCTATGGAGAAGGGGCTGAAGTTGTCAGCCAACTCTGATTCACCTCCGGTCGATGAAACGACCTTCAGGCAACTAGTGGGCAGTCTCATCTATCTCACTGCCACTAGACCTGACATCAGTTTTGCAGTGAGCTACATTTCTCGCTTCATGATAGCTCCAAAAGCTGATCATTGGATTGCAGTGAAGCGGGTGTTGAGATATGTTAAGGGCACTTCAGACTATGGCATTCTGTATGGTAGATGCAAGGATCCAAAGCTGATTCGTTACACAGACTCAGATTGGGCAGGTTCAGTGGATGACAAAAAATCTACTTCTGGGTATGTATTCAGTTTGGGTACAGGTGATGTAACATGGACCAGCAAGAAGCAACAGGCAATGGCTCTTTCCTCGACTGAAGCCGAGTATCGAGGAACTGTTAAAGCAGCATGTGAGGCAGTTTGGCTCCGTAGGATGCTTTCTGACATGCACATGTCACAAGCAGGACCTTCTCCCTTGTACACTGATAATCAAGGGGTGCTCAAACTGGCCAAAAATCCAGTCTTCCATGAACGTACCAAGCATGTCAAGCTTCATTGTCACTACATTCGCCAGCTGGTAGAAGACAGATCAGTTCAGTTGCAATATGTTCCAACAGCGGATCAGACTGCAAACATTCTCACCAAGTTTTTGAGCCCTGTTAAGTTTGTCAAATTTAGGGGGCAACTTGGTGTTGTTGACGGATTGACCATTAAGGGAGGGTGTTAGAATATATTATTTTCTTATATTATTAATGGTCAATATGATGTATTTAATAGTTTAGATATTTTCTATCTGTTAGGAGGACATTTAATGCCAATAGGTAGATAATTAATATCTACAGTGCTTTATGCACTTCTTTATAATGTAATCTTTTTCATTTTAATGTTAAAGAGACTTTTTACCATTTACAGATGCCATCCCTCCCATTTTCCAAAGCACAAAAAACGAGGTAATGCTGTGATCAGCTGGCACAAACCTTGGACAATCAACTAGCACAACTCACGATTTTTCAAAATTTGTCTAAAAAAGAGGCTAAAAAACTGTAAGATTTTTCAGAAAAACCTTCAGAAACTCTGAAAAGTAAGATTTTTTAGGAAAAAACCCTGCAAAAAACTTTAACAAAGTTTTTATAGAAATTTTTTCAAAAAGCTCTTTAGAAAATTTTTCGAAAAACTTTTTACAGAATTTTTATTTTTCCCAGAAAAATTCTATCAAAACTGGCTCAATTTTTTTTTTGTTTCAAGCTGCCATGAAATCACGATCAAGATCGCCCAGAAACAAAGACCCGTTCACAAACTAATCAGAAATTCGCCAAAAGCCACAAAACCCTAGCAGCGAGCAGAAGAGCAGACTAGAATCACGATTTCTCAGAAAATCGCGTGCATCAGATACAAACCCTAAGTCGCACACAATGCAAGTAACAACGCCAAAGAAAACTTGAAGAAATCGCGAATTTTTGAACCCACAAGAAAAGACGCACCAGAAAATTGATGCGCGGCGCATGCCAAAACACATGATTTTCAGAAGAAAAAAAATCTTCACTAATCAAAAAATTGCGATTTAACGTGTTGCAGGAGAACAGGAAATAAATCGCAATTTACAAAAACCAACACAACTACGGAAATTAGGAACAAGTTGTGTGAAAATAAGGCGCGAAACTGAGAAGGAATGCCCACACAAAAAAAAAAACACACAAAATGCAGGTAAAATAACCACGAAAAATCCGCACTCAGAAAATGTGCGATTCTTTCACAAAATCGCGACTGCTGGCTCAAACGTCCTAGAAAATAATGCAACCCTAGGTCACACGAAAGAAGCCACGAAATTTGAAATGTCGTCCAAAACAGGTTGCAGAAACCAGCTATAAAAAAAAACACGACCAAATGAGCCACCTAAAATACCAGAAAGAAACCTGCGAATCAGCAAAAAAACCGTCTCAGAAAGAGACGCAAAAAAATCCATGATTTCTTTCACTTGAAACCCTTGAAACTTCTGAAAATCCTCTCAAATCTTTAGGTGCAAACCCTCAATTTAAAAAAAAAAAACTTTTTATGACTCAAAAATTTCTTCGTTTTTTTTTAATTTAAAAAAAATCAGCAAAAAGTAATCAAGTTCGAGCCTAAGTTCTGATACCATGAAAAGATTAATGATATTCATAATTGCTTGATTACAAAAGGAGATGAAAGCTCATTATAAAGAAAATTACAGGATGATGTTTCTACAAAGAAACAATTGTTAACTATAGAAAACTAAAGCTAAAAAGCGGAAAGATGCCAGAACCAACTAAAACTTAAACAAAAGTTACTAATAACTCACTAAGTTAACTAAAAGAAAGCTAACGACTAATAAAGCCTAAGATGACCATTAATATTACATTTAATATTTTAATAGCTATCATCTTCTCATTGTCATTGGTATGGTAATTCTTTACCAGAGAAAATGTTTTTATAGATGCTATTCCTTCAGTTAGGTAGATGAAATTGTATACCAGTCATGTCTTTAAAGCAACCTTCAAAACTATCCATGGAAGACCAAGAGCTCGATGGACAAGGGATTTAAACCTTTTCTTTAACTGCCCCAATATTTGTATTCCATGTTTTTCTGCATGCATGTCCACCAGAGTAGTTGCAACTACAACATCTAACAAATATGTTCTTTTTATTATTCTTTGATGGACCTCCATACATTGTAGTCAGAGTTCCCATTTTGGTGTTGGTGTGAGATGTTGGCAAAGGTTGTGGAATTCAGCCTCACACTTGTGAAGTACATTTTCTTGAATGTTTTTAAAACATTTTATGCATATTCTGCAATAACGATATTCCATGAAACCTTATTTCTTTCAGGCTTTCTGTCAAACAGTTCACATGTCTTGTCAATGCTCCCACAATGTGCATGCAGGTCTGCAACGAGCTATGCAACCACGATTTCTAACGAAAACCTCCTCTCAATTATCCTTCTGATGACTATGGAAACTAGAAGGATGTTAGTGTAGGATGTGGGTTTGGTCTCACGCCTACTAAATGCAGTTGTTTGAAAGTTTCTAAAACCTTCTCAATAAATTCAATTTGTGCATATCCTGCGACCTGCACTCCATGAGATGACATCTCTTCGAAGTGCCATGAGAGCACATTTCTATGAAGGTGTTTTACTCAACAGTTCATGCGCCTGGTCTATGTTTCCACGTTCTGCATACATGTTTACCAAAGCGTTCCCAACTATTATATCTGACAAAAACCCCATTCCATTATGCTTTGATGGATGTTCATTCCTTCAATCAATGGCAGCCCTGTAATGTTGTATGCCTGTGTTTTGCTGATGGTTGTGGGATTTGGTTTCAAAATGCATTTGCTTTGAATTTTTTTCCAAAAGATTTATGGAGGCATTGAGATTTTTAGGTAGTTGTAATAACTACCTTTTCTTTGCAAAGCTTCGGTTATTGGTTGTTTGAGAGAACTTCACAACCATTTGGCAACTTTGAGTTGTGAGTTGTGAGTTGTGAATTTTCACAACCTCATCCCACTTCATAAGTTGTGGGTTGTTAATTTTCATTTTTCACCTTTTTAAAAAAAATTCACAACCTTTTAACTTCATAAAGCATGTTTGTCAAGCTTGCAAACATGTTAGAGGAGAAAAGAAGCATAACTCTTAATTGGATCAATATTTTCTCACAAAACCTTGCCACATTGTCAATAATGATGTCATGAAACCTCTTGTCAAACCATTTTGCTCCAGCTTCCATATAATTCCTAATTTAATTGTTTCTGCAAACCGCTTAGTGAAAAATTGAACTTTTATTATCTCACAAACCGGAAGGTGTTTTGACCTTAAAACTTGTCACATTAGGCGAAATACAATCAGGAACATCCCCATAAAAGGAATTTGCATCATCTCTCATAAATTTTGAAATTTAATTGTTTTCACAAATCCTGCCAATCCGTGCGACTGCACTTGGATCTGAACTGGAACGGTGAACATCTGTCTATCAAGTTGGTGTTAGGTATCCAAATTTGATGCAAATAACTTGTAAAAATCAATTGAACACTAGAATTTGGAACAATTATGACAAATTACACGGGAAGCACACAATGCAAATGACTTGTGGCAATGGTCCTTGGATGACAATTTTGATCGAACAAATGACCAATACACTGAAATTACTTGAGGTGTTTGTGGTTAGGAGCAACCCAAAATTTTAAAACTTGGTATGTTTAAAACAAGGGCAACATTGCTCAACTTGGATGTCAAAAGTTCCTTCATGAATGGAGAATTGGAGGAAAAGGTCTACATGACTCAACCATAGGGGTTCGAGGTTCTAGGCAAAGAACATTTGGTTTGTAGGTTGGAAAAGTCCTATGGACTTAAGCAGGCTCCTCAAGCCTGGAATTTTAAAATTGATCAATATCTTATAGATTTTGGGTTTAGAAAAGCTATCTGAATGCGCTCACTATGTCAAAATCATTGATGCTGACATAGTGATCCTAACTGTCTATGTTGATGATCTCGCCATCATTTGAAGTTGTGCTGTTTTAATTGAATAGGTGAAACATGATATATGTTCTGTTTTTGAAATGACAGATCTAGGCCTACTTCAATATTGTTTAGGTTTAGAGTTTTGGCAAATTGATCATAAGATATCTCTATCACAAACTAAGTATGCCAAATCATTTTTAACAAAATTTTAAATGATGAATGAAATCCTCTATATACACCTATGGAAGTTGGGATCAAGCTCTCAACCAACATCGTTTCATGATTTATCATTGGTCAATGAAACAATGTATTGACAATTGGTTGGTAGTTTGATTTATCTTACTACTACTAGACCAGATCTATGTTTTGCAGTTAGTTGTCTTTCTCATTTCATGTCTAAACCTCAAGAGGAACATTGACAAGTTGCAAAATGAGTCCTTCAATATTTCAAAGGGTTCCTTGACTTTCAAATTCTATAAGAGCAATCTGTTGACTTCTTGCTAACAGGATATATTGACTTTGATTGGGTTAGATCAGTTGATACAATAAAGTCTACAACAGGTTATATTTTCACTCTTGGGTCAGAAGTAATTTCTTGACAGAGCAAGCTTTAAAACACAGTTGCATTATCTTACACTGAAGCAGAATAGATGGCAGCAGTCAATACAGGTTTTGAGGCAATGTGGTCAAGAAGGCTATTGGTTGATATTCAATTGGCTCAAATTGTATTGACCTCACTTTTTTGTGACAAATTAAGTGTTCTCAAGATGGTGAAGAACCTAGTCTATCATGCCAAGACTAAACATATTGAAGTTCATCATATTATTGTCCTACAGATGACCATATTGAAGACATAATGACTAAACCACTTGGTAAAGATAAATTTGTCAAGTTTAAAGATAACTTGAACTTTTATCTGGTTTAGTCGTTAAGGAATATTAGATTAATACAGATTAATGTTAACATTATGGAATTAGTTTTATATTTGTTATTAGCACTTTGTTTTATGTAGCTTGTAGGTTGTTGGGAATTTGTTCCTAAATATTAGGATACGAGGTTTCATTCTTTGGCTTATATAATAAGGCATTCCATAATGTTTTTTGATTGGCTCAAGAATAGAATGATAATAACTAGAAAAATGTTGAAAATTCAAGGCGAGGGAATTTGGACTGCATATTTCTAGCACTTTCATGTTGTACTCTACTAACTTTAAGTATGCTGGTTGGATTATTTTGTGATGCAAACAACCTATTTTGAGGGATTTGAGCAGGATAAGATAAAAAGGAAAGAAAAAAAGTATATGAATTTCCACAAGTGCCTAAATTAAGTCAACAGTACTTGAAAATACAACCAAAGGAAGATCGTTTTGTAAAGAAGGGAAAGTAAATGTCAAACAAAAAGAGTCAGATCTGCAAATTGCGTTATGTCAGATGTGGTACTGCAAGAAATTGGAAATGCTTGACTAGGGAGATTAGTGAAAAGATAATTGATATTCATAATTGCTTAATTACAAAAGGAGACGAAAGGTCCTTATAAAGAAAAGTACAAGATGATGTTTCTAAAAAGAAACCATCGTTAACAGAAGCTAACTAAAGCGGAAAACTGAAAGATACTAAAACAACTAAAGCGTAACTAAAGTTACCAAAAACTAACTAAAGTTAAGATGACCATTAATATTACATTTAATATTTTAATACCCTCCCTTAATGGTCATCGTACAAACATAAACTTAGTCTACCCATATTCTTTTGGAACATATCATCGGTGACCGATAACTGGAGAAGCATAACCGCCACGTGATACAAATCCTTTCTCGCAGAACAATCAAATCAAGACACTGGCACTCGAAAACTGTGAGCTTCCTCTGCGTACTTTCCAACATGACGTTGGACAAAGCAACCATCCCTCCCATTTTCCAAAAATGAGGTAACACTGTGATCAACTGGTACAAACTCTGAACAATCAACTGGCACAACTCACGATTTTTAAAAAATTGTCTAAAAAGAGGCTTAGAGATTACAAGATTTTTCAGAAAAACCTTCGAAAACTCTAAAAAAGTAAGATTTTTTCAAAAAAGATCCTCAAAAAATTACAAAAATTTTCAAGAACTCTTTTAGCAATTTTTTTTGAAAAAACTCTTCGCAGAAATTTTTATTTTTACCAGAAAAATTCTGTCAAAATTGGCTCAAAAGACAACCCTTCAGGCTGCCATGAAAAACCCACGATTTTTATCAGAAAAAACCAATCAAAAAACTATCAAATCTGCCCAGAAGAGACGCCCAAAATAGCGCAAAAAAACCAGAGAACAAACATGTGCAGAAAACCCTCCATCGCCCAAGGAAAAATCATGAAAAACTGCGCCAAAAAGGAGTCACAATTTTACTGCTAAAAAAATCCTGCAATTTTTCTCTGAGATCCCACGAACCTTCCTTCAGAAACCCTCGAAAAAATTCTTCAATCTTTTCAAAAAAATAGCTGCGATTTACAGAAAAAGAGCCTCAAAAATCTTCACCAAAAACTTCACAAAAAATCTACCTTTAAAAATTTCGAAATTTTTTTCTTCAAAAAGGAAAACCTTTCAATTTTTTTATTATTAAAAAAAAATTTTAGCTAAAACTAATCAGGTTCGAGCCTGAGCTCTGATACCATGAAATGATAATTGATATTCATAATTGCTTAATTACAAAAGGAGACAAAGCTCCTTATAAAGAAAAGTACAAGACGATGTTTCTAAAAAGAAACCATCGTTAACAGAAGCTAACTAAAGCGGAAAACTGAAAGATACTAAAACAACTAAAGCATAACTAAAGTTACAAAAAACTAACTAAAGCTAAGATGACCATTAATATTACATTTAATATTTTAATAATTAGACTGCCCTATTTTATAAGAGTTAAGATATCAAAATTGGCATGATCAATTTTGTGTTAATCTTTTGTTGTTTAACTTGACTGGAGAATGTATAACTTCATATTTGTAATGCTGTACCACTCTCACAAGATGCACATCAGAAGCTACAACAAGCGACCATAATCTAGTTCACCCATTCTCTACGATGAAACTAGTTCGGCCATTCTCTACGATGAAAGCAATTACCCGTGATTTTATTTTATCCAGTTTCAATATTAAGGTTACACATGAAATTCACTTTGCAATTTTTTATTGCTGAAAGCATGGGTGCATCACGTTTTTTCAAGGGTTTCTTCTATGCTTTCTGCCACATACATTAGTATTTTTGTTCGAACTGAAAATGATTGCACTTTCATTGGAATTGTTGTAGTCAAACAAGAACTTTGAAGGTGGTTTTAAACTTTTAACTGGCTTAATTGGGCTATTTATCTAGTTTTTTTCTTTTACTTCTGTAGAATGTGAGATTACTGAGTCCATAGCAACGGGGCTATGTTAATGCTCTTATTTATGTACTGTTCACCTCAATCATAAAATGTAATCCATGCAGGCCTTGGAGCAGTTTGGAATACAGCAAAAGTGGAAGCTGGATCAATAGTTGCAATATTTGGTCTTGGTACAGTTGGTCTTGCGGTAAGATGTCTGACATAACAACAAAGAGGAAATGGGATTTTATTTATCTAAATAGCTGATTTAAATTTTCAAATACACAGGTTGCAGAGGGTGCCAAAGCAGCAGGTGCTTCACGTGTCATTGGCATTGACATTGATACCAAGAAATTTGAAATTGGTAATGCCAAAACCTTTTTTTTAACTAACATATATCTGAGAATTCTTGTGCTCTTGATTTTTAAGTGTCTCTGTAGTTGCACATAGGACTGAAAAGTCTTTAATGGGTGTTGTGATTTCCAGCTAAAAATTTTGGAGTCACAGAGTTGGTGAATCCTAAAGATTATGATAAGCCCATTCAGCAGGTTGGTGCATACATCATACACCTTTGATTGCAATTGATTAGCATAATAATTGTGTGAATGTTTGTTAGATGTGCTTTGCAGAATCATTTGCATTTCTAAATCATGTGCTTATTTGCTAGGTGATTGTCGACATAACTGATGGAGGTGTTGACTACAGCTTTGAGTGTATTGGAAATGTTAGTATAATGCGAGCTGCTCTCGAGTGCTGTCATAAGGTGATTTTTCTCAATTGCCAATATGTTTTTCAAGCCCAATAATGCATTCCAAAACATGCCTTTGTTCATTAGATTTACATTGCACCTTTCTTATGGTTGCAACATCTCTGCAGGGCTGGGGGACATCTGTTATTGTTGGTGTTGCAGCCTCTGGACAGGAGATTTCTACTCGACCATTTCAACTGGTTACTGGACGTGTATGGAAAGGGACTGCTTTTGGTGGCTTCAAAAGTCGTTCTCAAGTACCATGGCTTGTTGACAAATACATGAAAAAGGTTAGATTCATATGATTTTATTATGTGGACCATGTAGAGCATTTTTCTTATATTTGATTAGTTTTCCATTGGTTACTGAATATGCCACAGTAGGACACGATCAATTGAATTGTACCTTGTACTTGCAGGAGATCAAAGTGGATGAGTACATCACACATAATTTGACACTTGAACATATCAATGAAGCATTTCATCTGATGCATGGTGGGAATTGCTTGCGAGTTGTACTGAAGATGCACACCTCTTCAGGCAATCTCTAAGTGCATTGAATTCTATGTTGCAACCATAGCTGTTATATTTATGTTATATTTGAGGTGAGGTAAAACCATAAATATGATTTACAATGGTATTTTTGTTGTTTTGGAACAAACCTAAGGGACTGATAAGGTTTGGTAAATGTTAAATCAGTGGAAAGATGATGCTCTGATGCTCTTATATATGTGTGTGTGTCTGACGTTTGGAGGGAAACTAGATTGTTCATAATTTTATACGGATAAGGCAATCGCATGGTCAAATTACCGAACATGAATAAATATTAAAATTTATACCTAGCAGCTAAGTTAACTTATTTGTTCTTGTATAGCTGATTAATAGTCTAGCATATTTATCTGGCTTTCAGCAATTGTGACTTTCATCTTTGTTTGTAGCTATTCAGACTTGCTACCCTTCTCTTATCAAGAGATTCTTCTTTGCTTTCATCCACCACAACCTATTGCTTTCCCCTTTTTCTATTTTTATGTAGTTCTGTTGTTTGTATTTATACCATGCATCAGGCAATCACTTTTTGGTTTCTGGGCCTGTTAGACATTACTATAGTATTATGTGTACACTAATGCTCAATTTAATTTGGTTGAAATTCCTCTATTGTTTAGAATATCTTCTGTTTTCTATGTTTCAGTCTACTTGGACTGTTTGTATGCCAACCTGTGTCTCGAGTACTATATCATTGACCCAATAAACATTTTTGGATGAAATCTCAACATACTGTTATTAAGGTTTAAGTTGCATGTTTGGATGATTAGATAACCAGTATATGATAGCCTTAATGTCCTTTGTTTGTACAGCTGGCAAGGTTTAGTTCATCTTCTGAGCTTTGTAATGAGGTCAAAACCAAAGGAGGTAAAAATTATATACAATACACTCTGTCGCTAAATGGCCAGGCCAAGACCTAAAAATCATTGTCCTGTGTACTTTGTTTTCTGCTCTAGCCATGATGGTACTGTGAAAGGTAACTTGGGTCCAGCTGGTGTGGGGGGTGGTTTTATGGTCTCCTACTGGCTCTTTTGTTAAAGGAGGTTCTTTCCTCCTTGGTTTTAAATTGAGTAATGAAGTGAAAATGCCTGCTCTTCTTGAGTTGGCAATTTTCATATTTTTGAGTTGTTAGGAGGTAGAACATTGTCAAGGTATTATTAATGGAAACATTATTGATGAAGGCAGCTCTGAAGTTATGCAGTTATTGTTTAGAGAGCAATGGTATTGCAGATCAATTGGCAAATGCAAGTGTTTCCCAACATCCTTTTTTCTGGCAAAGATTAGTGATGATTTGGGGAGTGACAGATTGGTGACATTTTTTAGGCTTACGTTAAGCATCCTTTTCTGCCTCCCACTCCTAATTTCCAAACTCCTTTATTTTCAATTATTATTGGGTAAGTTGGTAATTATGTTCGGCCACTACATAGTATCACACATTTTTCCTAGGATGTAATGTCCATACTTCACACAAGAAGATCAAAGCTGTTTTGTGTGGGTTTGTGTGGAGAAATGTGTTGGAGTGTATTACTCTCCTTGCATTTCATAGTGTTATCTTACGAAGGTTCTCTAGCATCTTTCTCTGCCAACATCATAGTGGGAGTTTGCAGTGGTTGACAGTATGTCCAGAGGCAAGTGGGGATGTGACACTGTATTGCGGTGCTGTTTTTGACTTCTGGCTTAAATTGACGTTCTAGATCAAAGATTTTGTGTTGATGGCATTCATCAAAGAAATTCTGGGTGAGGATGGCTTGGGCAGTACAGGAGTATTGCAGACTATGTTGTCGATTGTAGCAGGATTTTGTGTCCAAGCTAAAGGCTCATGTTCCTGACTTTGTGATTTCCCTTTACCCATCCTTGGTGGTGTTAAGTGTGGAGAATAGCTTGGAGTAGGTGATGCAAGTCAAACATCAAGACTCCAAACAACAATCTGAATATTGCAGCCCCATAAAGAAAATTCATGCAGTTCTGAAACTGCACTCAAAAATTCACAACAGACTCACTTTTGAAGTTTATTTTGAACCATCTATTGAATGCCTTTTCTACTGAAAACTTAGATATTTAAAGCCCCCATATTCATCTACAAGAATGTAAGAAGATAATAATTTTTATCCCAAAAATACCCCCTCAACTTCATAGCTGAATTTTAGAAAAACCTATAAAATTCCACATTGTAAAAAAGTTGTTGATGCAACCCAAACAATTCAAACAAGATTTTTTAAAAAAAAATCACAAACTGAGAATTAGATAAACACATTCCCAATGTTAACCAGCATAAGTAATTGCAATAAATTTAAATGAACAAATCTGATTTTTCATTCCAAGCTTCCACAGTTTGCAACAAGAAGTTATAGAGAGCAAACAAATCATAGCCAAAACTCTATTACAAGCATGAATGACCTCACAACCACTCCAAATTAGCTCCAAAACTCCACAATCAAATACTAGCAACAGAAAATGTAGCTCCCAATCTCTAATACTTCATTTCTGGGTGCCAAGGCAAGGTTTCTTTGTTTTTGCCTCATTTCTCTATTATTTTCTTCATTATGCTTTTCCTCCTTTTTTTTTTCTTCTCAATCTTGGGCATTGCAAATCTCTTCTAAAATCTGCTACCTTCAATAATTTACTCTACTTTTTGGGCATTGGATTCACCCCTCTTCCTCCCCTCTTCATTTCTTGCAGGAAAAATTCAAATTGTTTGCTAAAAATTGTCTTTTGTTGTCTCACTCCACTACCTCCACTTCCCAACATCTAGATTCCTCCACCATCAATTAAGAATCAATTTTTAAATACAAATGTGAGTTACAAATTAAAATAAATGCCCACTCACACGCCTGAGCGTTGGATTTTTTTATCCTCCAATTTGGTGAGGAAGAATTCAAATTTTAAGCCTCTACACACATGAAAATCTAGACACATGAAAATTAAGCCTTTGGTGCCACATATCCGATACATATAAGAATTTGATTTTAAATATGTTGAAAATGTGTGAAAAGTGCTCCGAAATCATGCCTAAAAGATCAAAAAATCAAACACAACTAAAAATGAGAAAATAAAAAGAAAATATTTTTGGGTGATGCAGGATTGCTCGTGGACTTGGATGCTCCTGCATCAAACACACCGGGTAAGATGAAATGTTCCATGAGCTGAAAACTCATGAACATTTGGATGAGCTTGGGATGGTGATCCCATGCTTATTCTTGATCCATATGTCCTTGTCTTCATATTCTTTCTTCTTCACTTCATTTTGAACTTCTACATCTCCCTCTTGTTTCATCTTCTCTTTTCCTTTCCGTTGTTTTCTACCTGCACACTGTAAGATTTCATTGCTCACCTTCTTCTGTAAACTTCATGAGACTTGACCATGTCTACAACCAATTATCTTTGTTGTTCCATCTTAACATCATTTCTATTCTTATGTACCTCCCTTATATCTCTATTCTTAGGAGCCTTCTTTGAACTATGCCCAATCTCTTTACCTCTGGTTTTTTTGACCTGCAACAATTCATAGGATTGCTGCCTTGCACCCCCTTCTCTTTCTCCTTCAATGAACTCAAAGTATACTTTTGCCCATCTTTCATAATGGTGTACAAATTCTCTCTACAATCATAAATAGTTTTTCTATCAAATTGCCAAGGCCTTCCTAACAAAATATGACATGCACTCATGGACATAATATCACATAAAACTTCATCTTTATAAGGACCAATATGAAAATTTACTAAGCATTGCTCTTTCACCTCTAACTCATGAACTTCTTGCAGCCAACTTATTTTATAGGGATTAGGATGCTTAATCCTCTTCAATCCTAGTTTTTCTACCATCTCCTCAGAAACCAAGTTATCTGTACTACCACTGTCTACAATAACCTTACAACACTTACCTCCTGATTTGCATACGGTACGAAAGAGACTCCTTTGAGATTGTCCATTCTCCTCTTTGCTTGGATTCACCAACACTCCTGAGCATAAGGGATTCTCCATGCTTTGGTTCTACCACCTCCTTTGGTGATGCTACACTCTCCTTGCCTTCTTGCACCATGTGATTTCTTGTTGCACCTCTTTTACTGGTTTCTTGGTGTATTTGTGGACACTCAAAAGATCTATGTTCAACTTCCCCACACTGGAAACACTTTCCCAAGAACTCTCTGCTACTGTTGCCACGTCCTTTTGTTGAATACACTTTTCCTTGTGCTCCTTTGTTCCATTTCGGACTTGTTTCTTCTTCAAAAGTTTGTTTTCCTTTGTGGCTACTTGGTTGTCCTCTTTCCGTTGCTATCTTTCCCTTTCCTCTTAAATTATTTTGTTGACTTCTATTTACCTTTGCCTCTGCTTTCAGAGCATACTGGTAAGCCTCTTCAATAATATAAATCTTCAACATACTCATCTCATCCTAGATATTGAATTTGAGTCCATTTATATATCTAGCCACCTTCTCTCTATCCATTTCATGATGTCCTGATCTAATCACCATCTTGTAAAATTCCTCTGTATACTCCTTCACACTCATGTCTTTCTGTTTTAAATTTTGAAGCTTTTTGAATAGCTCCGACTCATAATCGCCTGGAATAAACTTTGCCTTCAATCTAGCAACCATCTGTCTCCACCGTGTTATTCTCATCTCACCATTCTCTACTCTTTCCTTCTGCAACTCTTTCCACCATAATGTCGTATGTCCCTTAAGCTTTGTTTGTGCCAACCTTACCCTCTATGGGTCTCTAATATTTTCAAACTCAAAATAATCTTCTAATTCTCCAATCCAATCTATTAGATTCTCAGGATTCAATGTTCCTGAAAAATTAGGAACTTCCATTTTATGGTCTCTATTGATTTGGGCTATTGCTCTCAAGACTATTTCTTCTCTTTCATCTATTGGCTACCCAATTTCTCTCAGGCTCATCTACGACTTCTTCATCTTTAGCATGTGCATCTTCAAGCTTTGGATTTTTTCCCAAACCTGCAGCTATATTTCTTAGCTCATTTCTCATTTCATTGCGAAAGTCTTCTAGCATTTGCTCTACTCTTCTGGGTATTATCCTTCTTGGAGGCATCTTGAAACCCTCTCAACCTCTTCTCTTGTGAATCTATTGTCTTCTCAGCTCTCCACAGCTACAGGACTCCACACACCTGCAACCACCTCTGGAGCTTTGAAACAATTTCAATCCTCACCCACAAATCCTGACATAAGCTGCTTCACATTCGACGCTCTACTTATGCACTCAAGATCACTGGCTATGATACCATCTGATGCAAGTCAAACATCAAGACTCCAAACAACAATTTGAATATTGCAGCCACATAAAGAAAGTTCATGCAATTCTGAAACTGCACTAAAAAATTCACAACAAACCCTCTTTTGAAGTTTATTTTGAACCATCTATTGAATGTCTTTTCTACTGAAAACTTGGATATTGAAAGCCTCCATATTCATCTATAGGAATGTAAGAAGATAATAATTTTTATCCCAAAAATACCCCTCAACTTCATAGTTGAAACTCAGAAAAACCCATAAAATTCCACATTGTGAAAAAGTTGTTGATGCAACCCAAACAATTCAAACAAGATTTTTTTTAAAAAAATCACAAACTGAGAATTAGATAAACACATTCCCAATGTTAACCAGTATAAGTAATTGCAATAAATTCAAATGAACAAATCTGATTTTTCATTCCAAGCTTCCATAGTTTGCAACAAGCTACAAAGAGCAAACAAATCATAGCCAAAACTCTGTTACATGCATGAATGGCCTCACAACCACTTCAAATTAGCTCCAAAACTCCACAATCAAATACCAGCAGCAGAAAATGTAGCTCCCAATCTCTAATACTTCTTTTTTGGATGCCAAGGCATGGTTTCTTTGATTTTTCCCCTCATTTCTCTTATCATTTTCTTCATTATGTTTTTCTTTTTTTTCCCTCAATCTTGGGCATTGGAAATCTCTTCCAAAATCTGCTACCTTCAATAATTTACTCTACTTTTTTGGGCATTGGATTCACCCCTCTTCCTCCCCTCTTCATTTCCTGCAGGAAAAATTCAAATTGTTTGCTAAAAATTGTCTTTTGCTATCTCACTCCACCACCTCCACTTCCCAACATCTAAATTCCTCTACCATCAATTAAGAATCAATTTTTAAATACAAATGTTAGTTACAAATAAAAATAAATGCCCACTTACATGCCTGGGCGTTGGATTTTTTTATCCTCCAATTTGGTGAGGAAAAATTCAAATTTTATGCCTCTAGACACATGAAAATTAAGCCTTTGGTGCCACAGATCCAATACATATAAGAATTTGATTTTAAGTATGTTGGAAATGTGTGAAAAGTGCTCTAAAATCATGCCTAATAGATCAAAAAATCAAACACAACCAAAAATGAGAAAATAAAATGAAAATATTTTTGGGCGATGCAGGATTGCCTATGGACCCGGATGCTCCTGTATCAGTAGGGGTTGCAATGGGGGATTTTGTGGTGTGTAGTTAGGGTTCTTTGATGGTCTTGTCAATCACCAGGTTGCTTCTTCCAGATGTTTTGAAGATGTGGCCCCTTATATAGATAGTGTGAGTCATTCTCAGGGATGGCGATTTGGAGATTTCAATTACCCTCCCTTAGCTTTCTTAAGATGGTGTTATTAGGGCTGTATGAAGGGACTTTGTTGAGCTTGGTGTTAAGATTGTTGAAAAAGATGGTGATGCCACCGCAACTCTTGTGCCTTTTTAGCTTGCATTACAACCCTTTTTGTCTCTGTTTTTGTATTGCCTATTGTTATGTTTGGGCAATTTTGGGATAACTAGCTCGGTATATTTTGCCTATGTTGACTTTTAGTCTCCATGTAATCATTTATCCTCAAACAGGCATGGGCCCCTATTAAACCCACAATTAAATTAGTTAAAAAAGTTAAAAAAAACTTAACCAAGTAAATTAGGGCATTGAAAAAGGAGCAAAGGTACAAGCATCAAAGCAATTAACGAATAATGCAAAGGACATTGTCTATAATACTGATTAATTATTATCATGTACACTTTCTTAAATGCCAGGAAATTGTGCAAATGGTATGGTTTTTGTTGTTCTCTCAAGTTCATACATCTTTCAAATTTTCATTACAAATTTGCACAAATGCCTTTGATCACAGTTAATTGAACTCTAAAATTTGCACAAATGCATTTTAACATACTTCACCGAATTCTGTGGAGGTTGTTCATGACATAGGATGTACTATGAATGAATAGTATTCCATTTGTGTTCAAACCATTTGAAGTTGGAAAAAGATGAACGCTTGCAATGGATTCTCAAGAAAGTGTGCCAATTTTTGTCCGAGCAAAATATGGTCTCCACGCATTTTAACGAATATACATGGAAGGAGTGCACAATTTTTTGTTAACTTCACAAAACATTTAATTAGATTCCTCAACATTAGAAGATGATTTCCCTTTTACTAATGTGCAAATAGATTATAAAAAGCCCTAGACAATTAGATAAGAGATATAAATGGATATGAGGTTTCTTATCTTGCAAAATATTAAAAAAATAAATAAAATGTCCATGTTTTAATTAGGCAAGTCACGATCAAAACTGGGACCTCATTGTTCCTTGTTGACCCTTCTAAATAGCCTCAACCAAAAAAGTTGCCTTTATGCTGTGTATTTTTTGTGCAATTTAAATGTTTTGAATTGTTTTCAATTTTTATTTGATTTTTTTCCCTTTTAACTCAAATAATTTAGAGATTGCTTTTAAAATGATGGTAAACATGTTTTGTTATTTTCATTTTCAAAATTATGAGTTACTTTTTTAGCATTATGTGTTAATGTTTGTAGCTTAGGGAGATATTTTTCTCCTAAGTAAAAATAATTAAGATAATAAATAATTATCAAGGCAGGTCGGCCTTGTTAATTAATGATATTTTATATTCGTTATTTAAATCAAAAGAGGCAAACCTAGATGAAAGGTTGCCTAGTTTGGTATATATACAAGGTGGTGTTCTTCCATTCATATCAATCAATTTAATTCAAGTCAAGTTTGCACCACAAGTAGGAGTTCGATTATTTGCAGTAGATCGCCATTTTGCTTCAAGTCAATTATTTTCAAGGAGGAAATATATTCTTTATATATTCGCACCTAGGAGAGGTGCTATCTCTCATTGCATTGAATTAAACTTGTGTTGGGCTAAGATTGTAAAGTAGATTTCTGCTCTTTCTTAATCAAATATAAGAGATATCTTTGGTTGGGTTTTTTTCTCCCTCGAGGAGGGTTTTCCCAGGGTATTTTCTGTGTCTTATTGTTCTTAATTCTATATTTCTGCTTATTTCATTTATGATCTAAACACTAACATGGTATTAGAGCGGGTTTATAAAAGATCTAATCAGATATGGCAGAAAACAATGTCAAAAGGAGTGAAGCCTGTGCAATTGGAGCCTCTAGAATTATTTAGTCTTGTCAAACATTATCATTTCTACCCTAGATGGGATATCGCAGCTTCCAGATTTGCTAGTGTATATTGCGAAATACTCATTTGGTACCCTTTTTTGTTAAAAAGGATGATATTGAAAAATCTACTTGGAGAAGCAAAATTAAGTATTGGGAGCTCTTGTGAATCTAGGAAAAGATAAAGGACTTGAGATGGTTCTACATTCTCATGGTGAAAAGCGTAAAGACGCACCCAGTGGTTCCCACAGTATGATTGAAGACACTGCCTGACACTCTGGTAAGCGTCAGAAGACTGACGATGACCTGAAGGAGACTTAAGCCAGTAAGAACGAGCCCGAAGTGGATTATTTTTACAAGTGCGTGTATCAAGTTGAGGCTGAAGTTAAATCCAAACTATATCATCAACCTGAAGGCAACCTTCCGCGTACCATTTGTCAGTGGCGTTGCATCAACCGAACACTCTCTCTCATACCAAAGGCTCTGGAAGCTATTATCAGAGGATGTCGGCACCACTACAATCCATCGGGCAATCATTATGAGGGTGCGCATGCCAAATTGTGGATACTGGATCGCGTGCCTTTGTTCTCTGTGAATGCCTTTGTAATGCGTATTGAATCCAATATTTATTTTTCTACATGGTGTCATTTTTTATGATCGGAAATTTAGTTTTGTTGAAGTGGAGTTTGTACCAGTTGCACGATGAACTTTGGAAAGTCGTTGTGTTAGTGTTGTCTCTTGTATTGGAATTCTACACCCAGATATAGTCAATTCTGTGGTCGCATATCCTATGTTTTTTTTGGTAGGGCGTGACTGGTGAAGATGGTTGCTGGTACATTTGAGTCGTGAGTGACTTGGAAGAACTGTGTTGGATATTCGAGAGTTGCTTGTCCTTAGGAGAAGGCAGAATACAAAAATAAATGACTTAGAAATTATTTTATTTAAATCATGAGAGCTTTAAACAGTATTTTTCGGGAGCTGCTTCTTGTATGATGTCGTGAGAGTTTTTCGAGCCTTTGTTTTTTTTTTTAAATGTGCTCTATAAGAAAGATGTGATTGTATGATATAGCAGATCATGAATTTGGTGGATGCGCTCAGAAGTTGTATAGCATGAATAGTCTGCATTCAGTGTGTATGGCTCAGTAGAAATATGTATTGATGGACTGTACTGTAAGCGGTGTAGATGTTACATTGTCTACATACTTTGAGAATGGGTTTTTTAATGTATTAGTCGTGAGAGATATTTTGTGCCTGTGTGTTGAGTAAAGAAAAGTGTTTGAATGAGAGAGTATGGAGACATGTCTTTCTTTGTGGGTGTTGATGTCGCTTAAGGAAGTGGGTGTGATTTTTCTATTTATGGCTATGCAGATTTGAAGTGGTTTGATAATAGTTGACAATAGAAGTATTTTATCTTCAGCAGTACATCATCGGGCGAAGATGATGGTTGTCAGGAAGATTAAAATGGCTGCAATAGAATCAATAAAGAGACAAGTACTTCATACCCTTGAATAATGTTCATGAATATTTTATGTAGTTATTAATTCATGCATTGGAATAGTGAATCATGTATGCTTCTAGCATTGGTATTTCTCTTCGGGATAGTTTTCTATGAACTATTAGTAATCTCTCTAAAAATGCTTCCAAGACATACCGAGGAGCATAAGGATGATGAGAGATTGCATTCAAGGAAGGAAGAGCTCGATGTATCCTGTGAGGAAGTCACGCAGGCTGAAGAATGGAGACGTAGCTTGCAGCCATGGGATTGAGTTGGTGGCACATAACTTCACTTGCGATCAGTTTCTTCAAGAGGAGGAAATAACATTCAAAGGGAGTCTGACAAACCAACAAAGGCAACCTTGGATGAGGAGGTCATGAGGTTGATGCAAGTACTTGGAGACTCAGAGGGAGTCACATTATCATGAAGATCTGTTGTTAGTGTATATTTCTCTGTGACGGAGAAATATGAGGTGAAAGCTCTTGTTAGTGTATATTTCTCTGTGATGGAGAAGTATGAGGTGAAAGCCCTTGTTAGTGTATATTTCTCTGTGACAGAGAAGTATGAAGTAAAAGCCCTTGTTAGTGTATATTTCTCTGTGACGGAGAAGTATGAGGTGAAAGCCCCTGATAGTGTATATTTCTTTGTGATGGAGAAGTATGAGGTGAAAGCCCTTGTTAGTGTATATTTCTCTGAGACGGAGAAGTATGAGGTGAAAGCCCTTGTAGTGTATATTTCTCTAAGAAGGAGAAATATGAGGTGCGAGCCCTTGCTCATCTCTGAGACTGAGATGAGACGTCATGTTGAGAGACTCTGTGATGAACACTTTGTACTTGTTTTTTTCCACACATGGGAGTAGCCATGGTGGACGTCATGTTGAGAGACTCCATGACAACATCACGTTGAGAGACTCCGTGATGGACACTTGTACATGTGTTTCTTTCCACACATGGGAGTAGCCATGGTGGATGTCATGTTGAGAGACTCCATGACGACATCACGTTGAGGGACTCTGTGATGGATTCTTGTACATCTCTGAGACTGAGATGTGATTTTCCACAATTGGGTGTAGTCATTGTGGACATCATGTCGAGAGACTCCATGACAAGGATTACAGGAAAAATACCTCCCTAGCTAAGAGGGAGTGTTAGTGTTTGTAGCTTAGGGAGATATTTTTCTCCTAAGTAAAAATAATTAAGATAATAAATAATTATCAAGTCAGGTAGGTCGGCCTTGTTAATTAATGTATTTTATATTTATTATTTAAATCAAAAGAGGCCAACTAGATTAAAGGTTGCCTAGTTTGGTATATATACAAGGTAGTGTTCTTCCATTCATATCAATCAATTTAATTCAAGTCAAGTTCACACCACAAGTAGGAGTTTAATTATTTGCAGCAGATTGCCATTTTGCTTCAAGCCAATTGTTTTCAAAGAGGAAATATATTCTTTATATGTTCACACCTAGGAGAGGTGCTATCTCTCATTGCATTGAATCAACCTTGTGTTGGGCTAAGATTGTAAAGCAGATTTATGCTCTTTCTTAATCAAATATAAGAGATATCTTTGGCTGGGTTTTTTCTCCCTCGAGAAGGAGGGTTTTCCCAGGGTATTTGTTGTGTCTTATTGTTCTTAATTATGTATTTATGCTTATTTCATTTTTTATCTAAACACTAACATTATGTAGGGTATTTGATGTATCAATAATTGATTTTATTGATTAAGAATTAAAGATTGAGGGATATTTGTTTTGTCAAATTTGTTTAGATTTTAGCCTCATCTTTTATGGTGCTAGATTTTATTTTCTAACAAAATTTAATTTCTAATAGACTATTTTTAAACTATTCAACTTCACCAATAATTTAAAAAGATTTGATCAAAATTAATTTTTAATTAAAAAAAAATTATAAATCATATTCTACTAATAAATCTGCAAGTTAGTCAAAATGGCCTAAATTACTAGCCAGGATGGTTGCTTTAGAAGTAGGGGATTCATTTTTCTCTCGATGTATACAAAAGATCGAAATGAATTCTTAAAATAAATAAAATGATCATTTAAGCAATCAATTCATTGTCAAAGGTAAAATCAAATTTAGTTATAAATATGATTCTAGTCTTTAAGACACAATTCGATCATGTTACATGATGCAATTGCATTTCTAATTTTATTCTTCAAAACACAAATCGTTCATGGTGCATGATGCAGTTGCATTTCTGATTTATTCTTCAAAACACAAATCGTTCATGGTGCATGATGCAGTTGCATTTCTGATTTTATTCTTCAAAACACAAATCGTTGACAGTACATGATGCAGTTACACTCTTTTTGCACGCTTTTAAAAGTAAGGCTTGATTCAATATTTTAGATTAAGATGTTGCTATTCAAATATATATATGATTGATATTTGTAATGGTGAATTTTTTATATTTATGCATATTCTTATTTAGTTTTAGGTTAATTTTGAGATATTGATATAATATTATGGTTTTTTTCTAATCTTCAACGATTGTTATTTATTCTTGATACACTTGTCTTTATTTATATTCTATGTGTAATGGTTCTTTTCCTAATCTTAAAACATCATATATTTTTCTTTACACATATTCCTATACATATGCCTTTATCTATTTTCAATCTATATTTGTTCTAGCACATTCTTCTTATTTATTGACCCAAATTTTCATGCATTTATTCTTTATCCCCTATTTCCACATCCCTTGTCTTGGATCTTGCATGATGTGTGTCTAACTTTAAAATCAAAAATTTAACATTAAAATGATCTACTCACACCCTTTTTAAAAATCTGATGCAAGGGAAAAATCACACAATCCTCACACAAATTCTTTCAACACCAATAACAACAGCAAGATGTCACAAATTGCAACCATAGATTAAATCCTCTCTATTTAATTTGCAACAATATTTTATAAATCCAAATAAATCTGATTACATAGGTTTGTGCAGCCATACACGCTGAAGAAAATCACTAAAAAACAAATATGAAGCTTCCATATGACAGCAAACAACATCAAAACAAACTACATGTGCTTCTTCTTCAAATCATCCTCCCACACTGAGAAATTGACTCCCCAATTTGCAATCTTCAACAATCAATGTTGTTCAACCATGGATTCCATAATTCATTTGCTATTGCAACACACCTAAACCTGTAACAAGATGTCTTCCAACTCCCCTCCAAGAAAAGCCACACCACCCATCTCCACTCCTCCATTCTAGTCAAGAATAATTACTCTAAATTGGCATAATCTCCCCCTCAACATGCATTTCCAGCACCAAACTTGTATCTCCCCAAGATGCCACGCTCCAACCTGGGAAAAGCCATAAAAATGCATAAAAATAAAATATAAATGCTCACCTGCATGTTCAAACCACTCTTAGGAAATAACCAAGAATAATCGGCAACAAAGATTCTCCACTCCTCAATATTAAGTCTTATTTTTGAAATTGCTCTGCTAGCACAAAATGGACATCCTACTTTACTTGCAACTATTGAGGAGTTTTAAAAGAGGCTATGACAATTTATAACTCCCAAAATCCCATGCCCCAAGTTTCCTTTTTTCCATTTCAAACATTAAAATGCATTCCAACACTACCTCCAACACTAAAATTTGAAAAATAAATTAAACCAATTATTTAAAAATCTAATTTTTTGGTCCAATATCATCTAATTATTTTTCAAAACATTATTCAAACTAGCCACATCAAAAAAAAATTAATCTTTTTGGTTGATGCAAGATTGCAAACAACCATGGATGCTCTTGCATCAAAATCCATTTGGAAATTGACTTGATACATGTTTATGTGATGAATTGATGTCTTGTATTTAAATACATCAAGTAATCATTGAATAATCCTTTGAATTTACAAGGAGCACTTAAGAACATTTTGATTTGAAGTTAAAAGAAAAATCATAATATTGTGTTAAAATAAACATCTAGATCACTTACATGCTTGCCTACTATTTGTTGATCATTTCATGATTGTAAAACCAATCTTTCAAGGGGTTTGACCTATGAGAATTGACCCAAGTGATCCAACAATCTCACTAAGACATTTCTAAATATTGCCATTCCTTAATGGTTAGTAAGGAGTAATGAATCCAACAAAATAGAGAACAAAATTTTATGTTGTGCTACATTGTATTTGCTAATCATAGATTAGTTCCATGTGAATGAAAATGATCCCCAAACATAGATTTCCAAGTTTGTATAGATTTTGAGGATAAGAATTTCAAGACTATTTTTCTAGATTGTAGGGAATTGATTTAGTAAGATACCAACACACTCTTTCATTGGATTAAGAGTTAAGTGCCCTAATTCCTCTACATTTAATTTTTGACAATCATTATTTTACACATTATCACACCCTACTTTTATTAAATTATTTTAGGTTGATTTATGGTTGATTGCTTGCATTGATTTAATAAGCCTAGATTAATCCCACTAGGGAACATTAGATTCTATTACATTATTTGGTTCCAATCCGTTCAATCTTATACTCCCTAGGTTTTCGCCTTAGGGTCTATACCTTTATTATTTTTAGGGTTTCAAATCTATCAATTTTATTACATTACCATTTTTAGATTCCCCTAGTGTTTGTGCTCATATCTATTGCATTTTCATTGATTATCCCTCTTTTTAAGGTTTGTGCCTTTGCGCAATCCCACCTTACCTATCCTTAGCTATTTTCATTAGGATTTCATTTTTAGATTTGATATACAACTAATATTTATGGTTTTTAAATTTGAAAGTGTTCTACCATGCTTTATTTTCTTATCTTTCACAAGCCATTATTTATGCCAAAAACCACTCAATCTAAATATTCCTTTGAGTGGTCATCTAAACCCTAACACAACCACTCCCTCTATTGAAACAAAAAATTATTTAGATGTTAATGATAACAATGGGGATGATTATGATCATGATGCCCATGTTGAACAACAAGAGTTTGCTAATGAATTTGCTAGCTTGACTCATGTACAAAGTCATACACAACTAATAGACATGATTCATAACATATTTATCAACAAGGGCTAGAGATCTTATAAGCTACAAGCACTTAGATTGCTTTATTTGCCATTTTTTTGTGTGCATTTACTTCCTCTCCTACCATGATTCCATCTTTCATTATTACCCTTTCCACTACCATCGTTTAACCTCATACTACTGCTAGTGTCCCACCACATAGTATTTTCTTCTATTCCTCCTTTACCTCTTTGTATGACCTTCCTCCTAACTATACTCCTCTTGAGATACCCACACTTCACATGATGTTTCATGCCCCGATTCTTGTATCTACCACTACCCCTCTCATTTGTGCCATTCCTACTTCCACCACTCACTCCTCTACCATGTCAACTCCTCATTTTGTATCTCTCCTATTCCTATGCATATTATTCATTATACTTTCTCCTCCATTCCTCTTTCTTATCTCATTACCACTTCTATACTTCACACTAACCATACCAACCCTAATGGACCCCAACTTTCTCTTGTTACAATTTCTTTATTGGCCCTAGGTGCACTCATGCAAAAGATAAATCAAGTAAAAAGGGAGTGGATGCAAGCTTAAATGGAAAAGTTGGCAAGGGATTAAAGGATAACATATATACTCCATTATCATATGAGATTGTCACAGACCCTCTTCCCACGGTCTTTGTGGCACCATAATTTTCAACATATGATGGCCAAAAACACATTTGACATCAATTATTGCGATGTGTGTTGATTTTCTTACGAGGATAAGTTATTAATTGAGTTATTTCCACAAATCTCAAAAGATTATGCCATTGAATGGTTATTTTTATTAAAGAGCACACATAGGCGATGATTATTATGAATAGTAGCAACAATAATATAAAGAGAAATCAGTTAAACAAAATCAACATACCAACTACCATCAGTTATGGAGAAACTGATCAACTAACAATGATGTAATAAATAATATGCTAACAATCCCCCGTATTACATCATATGCCCAAGAGAAAAAATCAATAAAGTTCGAAAAGCTTTGAACTTCAAAGCTACAAGAGATTTGGTGAATTTGTTCACATGTTGCTCTTGAGTCGAACAAAACTAGATATTCTATTGTTGAACATGTTCATGAATATAGTGACACTGAACCTTGATATGCTTGGTACACTTATGAAAAATAGGATTGCACACAAGCTTCAACACACTTTGATTGTTGCAAAACAAAGTGGTAAGACCTATTTTGGGAACACCAATACTTGTCAAAATGTGACATAACCATATCGCCTCACAGATAGCTCCACCTGTGGTGTGATATTCTACCTCTATGAAAGAGAGCAATAGTGGTTTGCTTTTTGCTCCTCTAAGATATTGGACCAGATCCCAAAAAAGAAGAAGCTTGAAGTAGACTTCCTATCATCTACTAAGCTTGCATAGTTTGCATTCGTGTGTCCACACAAAGAAAAATTTGCATTCTGCTTATATTCCAGGCCATATGCCACTATGCCACAAATGTATGTCAAAACACTCTTTGTTGCTTTCTAATGAATAATCTTAGGTTCCTACATAAACCTAGAAAGATAGCTAACATCATAGCTGATATTTGGCCTAGTATAAGTCAATTAAATGAGACTCTCAATCAATCGATGATAAAGAGTAGCTTTCACCTCAAGTGATGGATCATGCAGGGAAAGTTGCAAACTTGTCTCCATGGGTGTCGACATAGGTTTGCAATCTTCCATTCTGAATTTCTCGAGCATTGTCTTGGCATATTTCATTTGAGAGACATAGGTATGATTCTTTTATTGCCACATTTCAAGTCCAAGACAATAATGTAGGAGCCCAATACTCATCATGTCAAACGATCATTTGAGATCATTCTTTGTAGCATCAATCATCTATGGACAACTCCTTGTGATGACTAGATCATCGAATTACACAATCAAAATGACAATTTCCCCCTTACTCTTTGAGGCAGAGATTGGGTTCATAAGGATTCTTGATGAATCCATGATCAAGGAGATGCTCATCGATCTTGATGTACTAGGATCAAGGAGCCTGTTTAAGATTGTAGAGGGATTTGACAAGTTTGTAAACTTTGTGTTGTTGGCTAGGTGCAACATATCCCTTTGGTTGTGTCATGTAGACCTCCTCCTTGAGATATCCATTAAGAAAGGCACTTTTGATATCCATATGATGAACCTTCTAGCCAAATTGTGCTACCATCACCAAGACCATGCAAATGCTCTTGATTTTTGCAATGGGGGTAAAAGTTTCATCATAATCAATACCTTCTTTTTGTGCATAACCCTTAGCCACAAGTCGGTCCTTGTACTTATCAATACTACCATCTACTTTATACTTGATTCGAAAAACCCATTTGCATCCATTATCCTTCTTCCCTAGTGGAAGATCAACAAGTTCCCATGTATTGTTCCTCAATAAGGCTTGATATTCTACATCTATGGCATCATTCCAAGGTGGTGACTCAAGAGCTTGTTGACCTATTTATTGTTCTAAACTTTAAATAAGTATACACATGAGAGCCAAATTCACCTCTTCATGAGACTTGTTGCGAGTGTGAGGCCCAATAAGAGTTGCATTTGTAATTGCATCATCTTTAGCATCCTTTAATGTGGCTTGATACCACTTAGGAATATTTTTATGCACAAGAGATGAGGATGGAAGTGGTGAAAGAGAGGGAAACTGATCTAGTGGGAACCAAGCCTCTTCTAGTGCTTCTTCATCAAGATCCTTGTCATCAGGTTCAATAATCTTCGATGTTTGAGAACTAAGAGGAGATTGTGAGGAATAAATGTTGCATCTTGTTTCCTCATAAAAAATATCTCTACTAATGTACACTTTCTTTGTTAATGCATCCATAAGTTGATATCTTTCGACTCAAAACTATACCCAAGGAAAATGAATTTCAAAGACTTACCATCCAATTTTGTCCTTTGTGACTTGGGAACATGTATGTAAGCTATACATCCAAGCACTCTAAAATATGCTATAGAGGGCTTCTTACTAGTCCAAGTTTCTTTAGGTGTGATATTTTCAAGCACTTTAGTGTGTTCTCATTCAACAAATATGTTGTTGTGTGAACTGCTTCAACCTAGAATGCAAGAGAAATATTTGCATCTTTTAACATACATCACACCATTTCAAAAATAGTACGATTACACCTTTTTGCAACACCATTCTATTGAGGCGTGTAAACAATGGTCAACTGTTTATGAATCCCATGTTCATGAAGATAGTTTGAAAACTCCTTACTTGTGAATTCCCCCTTCGATTTGAGTGAATGGATTTGAGAGAATGACAAGATGACCTTTCTACAAGGGCTCAAAATACTTTGAATATCTCAAGTGCTTGGGTTTTGTGATCCAAACAATAAACCCACAATTTTCTTGAAAAATCATCCACAAAGAGTAGAAAATACCTAACATTGTTATTACTTGGTGGCATCGGTCCACATAGATCAGTATGAACCAATTCTAGGGTAATGAGCTTGATGTTGCTTTCCAGCAAGACAATGTGAGCAAAGAACGTCTAATTTTTGGATGGGAGCAATTCTTCACACCATATCTTTCTTATTCAATGCAAGAAGATAGCCAAAAATGAGATGACCAAATGTTTGATGCCAAAGAGTTATGGATGAACTATTTCTCACTACAAGGGCCTTATCTTCATGTTGAAATCAACAAGTTGAAACATTTTTCCAACCCCTAAAGCATGAGAAACAACTTCACCATTTTTGAAATTATCTCTAATGAGATAATTTTTCATCATTGTGACAATCAAATTCAACTTTCAAGTCATGCTCAATTAATTGAATAATTGAAATAAGGTTCTTTGTAAGCCTTGGAACATAAAAAACCTTTGTAATTTTCCATTTGTGAGTTTTGAAGGGAAAAGATATATCTCCAATTCCCTTGAATTCATATGACAAGTCATTGCCAAGGGGTACTTGTCCACAGGAAGTGGATGGAGTGACATCACAAAACCACTCTTGCTCACCTGCCATATGTTTGGATGCGCTAGAATCAACATACTAGACTAAATTGTTTGAAGTGGAGGCCTTTGTTTCAGTGGCATACAAGAAATCCTCTTCATTTGAATCTCCTGTAGATGCAACATTGCCATGTTGTCTATTTGGATTTTTTTCCAATGGGAATTCTTCTTCTTATCCCCCTGAGAAGGCTTATGTGTATTTTTTTTACTAGATTCACTATTGGCATAGGAATTGTACCAATAGTCTTTGAGATCATGTCCCTCTCTTCCACAAATGAGACATTTCTTTTTCTTGGAAGAGTTTTCTTGATTTGGTTTTGATGATCTTGGTGGACACTTTGAAATTCAATTTGTTTTCTCTTCTGCTTTGCTGTGAGGGCCTAATTGTCTTGAGAGTCTGATGTCTCACCATGGATTGCTTCTTCTTGTTGAAGTAAGTTTACCAACTCTTTAAAGGATGGTGTTTTATTGGCCACATTGAGACAAGTGACAAACACATGAAATGAAGGGGGTAGTACTCTCAAGACTATGGGTATAAGAGATGCATCTATGACTTCTTTCTCTAACAGTGATGTCCTATTTTTTGTTACTCTTCTACTAAAGGTTTCTATTTTCTCTTCATGTTGCATTTGAAGGCAACGTAATTGGTGTTGCAAGTGGATAATTTGATTTTGATTTTTGGCCTCATATTAAGTTTTAAGAAGATCCAAAGCATCTTTTGCAATAGTGGTTGCTCTAATATAAGGTTGTACCTCATCAAACACTTCAAATAGAATGATCAACTTGGCCTTTTGATTGGCCTTGTCAAACCTAGTTTGGTCTACATCAACATTTGCAGGTCTGGTGATATTCTTAGATACTATGTCTCAAAGATCCTCAAACTCAAATTGGGTTTGTACTTTTGTCTTCTAGATGGCATAATTATCTCCTCTCAAAAGTTGAGAGTTGGGAAGCATGATTTTAGGTGCATTATGAACCATTTCTAGAGTTTTTTCTTATAACTCCCTTTTGTTTTGCAAATTTCAGTCAAATCCCTCTCGAGCCTTGCTTTCAACACCTTTTTCAATTTTGCAGCACCAAATTGGAGAGATTACAAGCAAATTCTCTTTTTCCTTGAGAAAATTTTGGCCAAAAATTATTCTCTCAAGACTCTTTTTAAACATTGATCGATGAATTTGGATGTCGCCTGTTGAATCTGTTAATTTTATAATCAGATGTAAAGCACAAAAATTTAATTCAAAATCAGACAATAACACAACATATACCCTGGGAAAACCCTCCACTTGAGGGAGAAAAACCCAGCAACAATATATCACTTATATATTGAATGTCAACAAGAATTTCCTCCTTTACAAGAGGCCAATATGAGGGCCAAATAGAAGCACCAAAAACTGATGCAACATAGATACAAGATGTAATTCATTGATTATAAACTTAGCCTTCCACAGAATATCAATCTGCTCTTCTACAGAATTTGCAATTGAGAACAATGAACCGAAATGAGTATGAATGAATGAATGTCCACCAATGAAAGACCATTGAACATATATACAAGATGAGATAGAAGACGTGACTCTTCAAGGAATCATGTTGGCCTTCATAAAAGAATGTTTCCTTTCATTAAATCGCGTCCACAATATACAAGAGGTCAACCTCACCAATAATTGCGTCTCTTCATAAATTTGAGCCTCTTTAATAATTAATTATCATTTAATATGAAGGATGTGCCTCTTCATCAAATCACAATCTCTATAAATTAAATAGCCAATGGCTATTATTTAATTTATTCAACAACGTAAAGGAGATCGAGCTGGAAGTGACACCTGATGTTGCACAATAACATCAACACTCCCTCTCAGCTAGGGAGGATACTTCCAGCTGCATAAGACATATCACCTCATCGTGATGTCAACCACAATGGCTACTCCCATATGTGGAAAAGAAAGATATCACCTCATCGTGATATCAACCATCATGGCTACACCCATGTATGGTATATACAAGTGCTCATCACTCAACGTGATGTTGTCAACTCATCGTGATGTTCACCATGACTCTCCCAGAGGGTGAAAACACGAGTACAAGAAAAATCATCACGAACTCTCTCACGTGATATTGTCATGGAGTCACACACATGACATCCACCATGGCTCTCCCAGAGGGTGGAAACAAGGGCTTTCACCTCAAATCTCTCTCAAAGAGAAATGCATTAACAAGGGCTTGCACCTCAAATCTCTCTTAAAGAGAAATGCTTTAAAGAAGATCATTGATACTGAGACTCCTTCTCAACTAGGGCTTCATTCTCCACCATACCAAGCTTGTCTTGAAAGTACACAAACTTTATCCTAGAGAGAGGCTTGGCGAGAATGTCTATCATCTGCTCATTAGTGTTGATATACTTCAACTGGATTGCTTTCCTCAATACTGTATCTTTGATATAATGTTATTTGATCTCAACATGTTTAGTTATGTCATGAAACACAGGATTGACAAAAGGCTTCACACAACTCTGGTTATCACAATGAATGACAGTAGGCTCCATTGATTGTCCAAACAATCCTGCAAGGAGCTTCTGAAGCCACACTGCTTCTTGAGCTGCTACACAAGCTGCAATATACTCGGCCTTTGTTGTACTCAATGCCATAGAAGACTGCTTCCTGCTACACCAGGATATCATCGCAGACCCCAAAATGAAGCAACATCTAGAGGTGCTCTTCCGATCAGTAACACATCCTGCCCAATCAGAATTAGTATAACCATGCAGCTTCAATTCCACACCTAAAGAATATCTCAAGCCATATCCAATTGTGCCACACAAGTATCTCATGATATGCTTTTCTACAACTAGATGTATTTACCTTGGTTCACACATGAACTGACTAAGTGCACTCACTGCATAGAAAATATTCGGTCTAGTATTGACTAGATACATCAATGATCCAATCAACTATTTGTACATCGTGGGATCCACTAGATCTGAACTAGCTGCAACCTCTTTCAACTTATGCAAGTTGGTCTCCATAGACGTAGATATTGATTTGCAATCCATCATACCATCTCTTTAGAATATCAATGGTATACTTCCCTTGACTTAGAATCATCTCATCAGGCTTCTGGAATACTTCTAAACCAAGGAAGTAGTGCATGAGACCAAGATCCTTCTGTGATCAGGAATAAACGTGGTCCCAGAAACGAGCAGCAACACAAAACATGCAAGAAACCACCTAAACACCTAACACCTCAAGATTAGGCTAAAAGTTAAACCTAACAAAATAGATGGAACGATAATACCTTGTTAAGTTGCTCCTTTGGTTGGCCCTTTGATTGTTGACATGATATATGCTCCTCTTGATGGCAAAGGATGTATGGATGAGATGCAATATGGATGGAAAATGGATGAGGATGCTATGTTGTATGCAAGCAAATGAGAATTCTAGCTAAGTATAGTTCAAATGAAAAATTTGCAAGAGTTTGGTTAACACAATGATTTCCTCCTAAAATGAGAGAAAAAAGGGGGTATTTATAGAGGAAGTTGAATTCTCTAGAGAATTCAATGGTTGAAATTCATCCAACAAGGTCAAGATGAAGGGAAAAGGTGAGTTGAGGACTCACAAGCCCTCACATCTTGACATGTGGAATGTGAGATGGCTTAGGTATGGTGATGCGTAAATGAGGTGGAAGGAGGGTACATGAAGTGGAAGAAGGACAAGTACTTTGTAAGTACCTTGGGGAATGAGCAGATTTCCTCAAAAAGGAACTTCTTGTCCCCAGTGACTTTTGAGGAATTTTAGAATTCCTCAAAAATCTCCATGGGAAAAGGGAAAGTGGTTGGAGAAATAAATGTGAATTAAAAATTCACATACTTGCAAGAATCTCATGGACAAGACAAAGTTCCAAAAAAGGGAAGCCTTTATCCACATGTGACTTGATGTGACAAGTCAAAAGATTCTAGAAGATGCATGGGAAGAGGAGATTCTAGGAGGAATAAATGTGAATTTAAAATTCACATGGAAAAGAGGGTCAATACCAAGAAAGTCAAATGAAAAGGCTGACTAAAGAGGCATGTTAAATGTGGCTAATGACCTTGATTAAGGTTGTGCAAACACATGATTAAGATAATTAATTAAATATTAGAAGCAAGTGGCAAATGTTGGAGGATGTGACACATCCTAACCATAAATTAATTAAATTAATTATGATTAGAAGAGGGTTAGATGGCTAAGAGGAATTAGAGACCAACTTGCAAAAGTTGGAGGATGTGACAATGAGAGAGAGTGAGGAATTAAAAATTAATTTAAATTCCAAGAGGTTACATGACTAAATTAAATAAAGTGGTATATTTATTTAATTTAGAGAGGAAAGAAGGTAAAAGTATTTAATTATTAAATTAAATACTTTAGGAACCTTATGTAGGACATGAAATATTAATTAATTGAATGATTTAATTAATACCGACAAAGAGGATGAAGTAGATGAGTAAAGGGATGAATAAGGAGACGACTTTGACCATATGGAACTAGTCAAATTTGGATGTCTACACCTTCATTTCAAATTCAGAAGCTAACTCCTTGCATTTGATAATGAGGTGATCTTCTCCAGTAAGAATTAAATCATCAACATAAAGAACCAAGATTAATGCTTCGCCATCAATTACCTTGAAATGTAGGTTTGAATCAGCATCGTTCTTAGAGAAACCCAAGCTCATCAAGTAACGATCAATCCTTTCGTACCAAGCACAAGGAACTGCTTAAGGTGATACAAAGCCTTCTTCAGCCTGCAAACATGAGACTCCTTCCCATGGACCTCAAAGCCATCAGGTTGCTCAATATATACCTCTTCCTCGATTACACCATTCAGAAATGTTGCCTTCACGTCCATCTGGTGAATCTTCCATCCTTTAGATGTTGCAATAGCAATGATGGTTCTAACTGAAGTATAGCGAGCAATTGGAGCAAAGGTTTCCTCATAGTCAACTCCCTCTTTCTGTGAGAACCCTCTAGCCATGAACCTAGCCTTATACTTCTCAATGCTCCCATTAGCCGCATGCTTGATCTTGAAGAGCCACTTGGAAGATACCACAGATTTTCCTTCAGGTCTAGGTACGATGTCCCAAACATCATTTTTGAGAATGGATTGATACTCCTCTACCATAGCATCTCTCCAAACTTGTTGACTAGAAGCTTCCTCAATACTGGAATGCTTTGACTCAATGATTTGATTCATCAAAGCAACATAGCTGGAAAACTTATGAGGTCTCTTACTTTCTTTGAAAGTTCCTCTCGGGGCTGCAAACCTTTCTGCCTCCTACATTGTTTTCCTAGCCCAAAGAGGTCTTTTTCTTCCAATCACAATATATGTAGGCCCATCAATAGGTTCCCAGGGCTCAACTGGATTATCATCTTCTTTAGGTTCTGGAGCCTCCCTCTGAATCTCAAGAGCATGGTCAACTTCCATATCCTGAGGAGACTCTTCATTATCTATCTCCATGTGAGTGCCATTGGATGTTTTGAATGCAACATCCTCTTCAAATGTGACAACTCTACTGATCTCAATCAACTTCTAACCTGGAATGTAGATTTTGTAGGCTTTTGATGTCTCACTATAACCTACAAATATCCCCTTCTTGGCAGAAGGTTCCAACTTTGTCCTTTTCTCCTTAGGTACATGAACATATACAGGACAACCAAAGATCCTTAAATGACTTACTTTCGGCTTCACCCATGTGAATGCTTCTTCGGGAGTCATGTTCTCCAAAATGCAGTGAGGGCTTCTATTATGAACATAAACAATTGTTCTAGATGCTTCAGCCCAAAGGAAGGTTTGCAAATCTTGGTCATGAATCATGGCTTTGGCTGCTTCCACAATAGGTTTGTTATTCCTTTCAGCAACACCATTCTATTGAGGATTATAAGGGACACATAACTCCCTCTTAATCCTAGCTTCAATGCAAAAGTTACGGAAGCTGCCAGAAATGTACTCTCCACCGTTATCGAATCTCAGAACCTTGATCCTCTTCTTGGACAAGTTCTCTACCTGAGCTTTGAATTCTTTGAACCTCTCTAATACCTCCTCAGATTCTTTATATTTCAAGAAATAAATCCAAATCTTTCCGGAGTAGTCATCAATAAAAATAATGTAATACAAGAAACCAGTCAAAGAAGCAACAAACATTGGACCACATAAATCAAAATGAATAATATCTAGAATACATTTGGATCTATTTTCACTACTATGGAATGGACCTTTTGTATTCTTACCCAATACGCAACCTCTACAAGTGCCTTCATGCTCCTGGTTGAGTTTCAGAAGGCTTGAAACCAACTTCTCCATGGTAGGAAGTGCTCGAAAGTGAAGGTGAGCCAATCTTCTATGCCATAGTTCACACGAACTTGAAGAATCATGCACCAACACCTGAAGTGGACGAGTGCAAAGTCTGTAGAGGCTCTCATGTCGAACTCCAATCACCCGAGCAGTCTTGATAATTGAATTCTTTGTCCATGCAAGAACTTTGCCTTCTAAAAATGCAACTTAGTTCCCCTTGTCTTCCAACGCTAAAATCGAGACAAGGTTTCGCTTGATGCCCAGAACAAATAGAACATCACTCAACTGCAAGGAAATGTCAGAATCCAAGTGAAGAGAGGAGGTCCCAACTCCTTTCACAAAATAGCTAGCATCATCTCCAATAATGACTTGTTCACTAGAATCTCTCTCCACCAAATCAGTTAGATGCTCTCTAAATCCGGTAATGTGGCGGGAGGCACCACTATCAATTAGCCAAGTATTGTTGTCAGTAGGAACACTGCTTGAAAGAGCTGAATAGAATAGGAAACCATTTAAATCCTTCTGTGGAGAGATCTCATCAACATCAACAATGGAAGTCTGTTGCTTAGGCCTAGTTGGACAATCCTTTGCATAGTGACCATACTTGTCACATCTAAAACATTGAACACGAGATAGATCCTTCTTCTTGAATGCATGAGCACCATCAGATCCCTTATCTCTATTCCTCTTGAAATTTCCTTTCTTTCCATCTTTCCCTTTCTTCTTCGAGGATTGAGTGGCAAGAATATGAATGTCTTCATTAGTAGAGCTTTGACCAATACCTCTCGCAGCCAACCTAGACTCTTCTTGGATACAATTCACCCTCAAACGATCAAACTTGGGAAGTTTCGATCTCGCACTGATTCATTGAATGTAAGACTCCCAAGATGAGGGAAGACCATTAAGAGCCAACATGGTCAAATCCTTGTCATCAACAATATGACCAACAGTAGAGAGCTGATCTCTCAACTTAGAAATCTTCATGAAGTAAGCGATGACGGATTCTCCTTTCGCCATCTTGACATGATGAAGTTGTTGCTTTAATGCAAGTGCACGTCTTGTGTTGTTGATGTCATACATCTCCTCCAAATTCTTGAGAATCTCTCTTTCCATCTTCAACTTAGAGATGATTGGAACAATATGGTCCTTCATGGAATCAACCAACATCTTCTTTGCCTTACTATCTTTCTTCTTCCATTGAATCTTCTCTTCCTCATCAGTAGGCTCGAGTACTTTTCTCTCCACGAACTCAGCTAATTCATTTTCCTCCGAGGCGAGCATAACTTTGAATCTCCAAGATGTGAAATTTGTTGCTTCCTCAAGTTTGTCCTCAATCTTGAGTCTGTTCACCATCTTGATGAATAGATAGATGTGATCAAAGATGAGAAAGAGAATAAAGAGTATCACTGCTTGACTAAATCTGATCAAGATCTTCCTTATACCCACTCTAATACCATGTTAATTTTATGATCGGATGTAAAGCACATAAATTTAATTCAAAATCAAACAATAACACAACATATACCCTAGGAAAACCCTCCACTTGAGGGAGAAAAACCCAACAACAATATATCACTTATATATTGAATGTCAACAAGAAATTTCTCCTTTACAAGAGGCTGATATGAGGGCCAAATAGAAGCACCACAAATTGGTGCAACATAGATACATGATGATGTAATTCGTTGATTATAAACTTAGCCTTCCACAGAATATCAATCTGCTCTTCTACAGAATTTGCACTTGAGAACCATGAACCAAAATGAGTATGAATGAATGAATGCCCACCAATAAAAAACCATTGAACATATATACAAGATGAGATAGAAGACGTGACTCTTCAAGGCATCATGTCAGCCTTCATAAAAGAATGTGTCCTTTCATTAAATCGCATCCATAATATACAAGAGGTCAGCCTCACCAATAATTGTGTCTCTTCATAAATTCAAGCCTCTTTAATAATTAATTATCATTTAATATGAAGGACGTTCCTCTTCATCAAATCACAATCTCTATAAATTAAATAGCCAACGGCTATTATTTAATTTATTCAACAATGTAAAGGAGATCGGGCTAGAAGTGACACCCGATATTGCACAATAACATCAACAAAATCCTCCTCACATTAAGTTGGGTTTTGTAGAATATGTTTTCCATTGCAATTTAGAGTTTTACATTTGTTAACATCTCAATTGAGTGTCAATGTTGAATTTTTACATCATATGTGGGAAAGTGAGAGCACACAAACAATACTTCCATTTTCTAGGGCAGATTGACCAAAATTCTAGGTGAGAAAAATGTCTCGTCTCCAACCGTTGGCTTCTCAATGATAACAATCCCATCACCAAAAATAATATCTTCAGATGCCTTGTTTATCCTAGTTTCATTCCTTTATTAATGCCTCATTTCATTGCAGTCATATTGCCTTCTACTATCCAACATACACATGAACGCCAATCACCAGTTCTAGTGTCGCCTTCCTAAAACATCTTCTCCTTACGCGAATTTTTCAATCAAACACCCAAGCACATAAGTTTATCCACTCTAATACCATATTAAAGAGCACACACAAATGATGATTATTATGAATAGCAACAATAATAAATACAAAGAGACTTCAATTGAATATAAGCAACTAATCAACTAACAATGATGTAATAAATAATATGCTCACTTTTCACTTCCTCAAGGACCTATCCACTCATTTGATGAGTTGACAAAGGTAATCTCAAAGCAATTCAAAGCTTATATGGGCATTCATATTAATGTTTCCAATTTATTTGAGTGCACCCAATGACCAAATGAATAAACTAATGAGTATGCTGGAAGATTTCAATTTTTATATATTCTTCTCACTTATTTGATTTTGAATTGTAAAACATTTTTGCTAAGGAATTATCTGAACTAATTGTGGACAATGTGATATAGAAGCATTTGGGTCCATGGGTAATCTTGAATCATTAAAATATAAAATAAAAGGAGGTGATAATTATTTTATCTGTGTGTGGGTTTTAAGGGTATAAATGACAATGTTTGGATGAGTCTTGATGCTAAAAAATGTTTCATTTTGATTCAACAAAATTTTATAACAATTTGGCATCTTTTGTAACAACTTATTTCACTTCACCATTAGTTGCATGAACTTCGTTAGCCTTTGTTGTGCACTTTGTCAACAAAATATTTTGAGGCCATAACCTTTTCATACATATTTGAAACACAATTTTTTTAAAATTTGCACTTTTCAGAGGAAATGAATAGTGGGAATATATGAAATGGGCTCTCCCAATCCTACTCCCGCTCGTTCGTCGCTTGTTGAAGGGATCCATGGTTCCTCTGTGTTTCTTGTTAGTGCATCATTTGACTTTGTTTCATATATTATTGAAGTTTCATCTGTTGTGGGTGAGCTTCCTGTTACTATGTCTATTGTTGTGTCATTTGACTTTGTTTCATCTATTGTCGTGGGTGTGCTTCTTGTTTTTGGTGTATCCACAAGTTCTTCAATTGTTGTTATTGGTGCGCAACCTACTACTTTTGTTGTTGCATCTTCTACTCCTCTTGTTGCTAGTGATGTTGGGGTTTCTGCTAGTGTTGACTTTTATTGTTGCGGGATGCAACTTTACTCATGTTGTTGGTTTGGTGTTGCTCGCCATTTGAGGAAGAAATATTGTCATCTTCCTTATGCAAAACCATTCATAGTGGTGGTTTGTGGCCAAGATGTGGTGGAAAATGAGGACTTCTACCATGTAGGGGGTTTGGTGTGCAAATTCTCAAATCTGTGGCCTTCTCTTCCTAATCTTCATAAACGGGTGTTAGATTCATGGGGCCCTCTTGTGGAAGGTAAGATTGAGCTCTTCCCCTGTGCCAAAGGTTTTTCCATTCCCTCCTTTGCCTCCTCTAAGGACATAGATTTGGTGTTGGGCAAGCTATGGGCTTGGGGGAGCACTCTCTTTGTTAAGCCTTGGTCAACCTCCTTTAATCCTCTAATTGAGCCACTAAATGTGTGTTCGGTGTGATTTAGAATTTTAAATCTCCATATACAGTTTTGGGAGTCTTTATGTTATGAGACCATTGGTAACTCTACTGGCGGCTTCTTGAAAGTTGATGATTCTACTTTATTCATGGGGCACTCCACATTGTGCACATTCTAGTGGATATTAACATCTCCAAACCCCTTCATGGAGATGTGGTTTTGATGGTCGGGGACATACCTTGGACTCAACCTCTTGATTATGAGGGCCTCCCCTTCATATGTCATTGATGTTTCTTCATCGGTCACCTAGCTACGAATTGTCCTCTCTTGCATCACAAGGGCTCTACTACATGGTGGAAGGATGCTAATGATGACCACTTAACTATCCATGCTTCTGATTATTTTTTAGATGACTCCTCCCAGGAATATGGTGTGTCTCTTGCTTTTGGTATGAATCCAAATGCCCTTAACTATATGGTGGAACCTTCTACCCCCCACCTTATAGACCGACCTATCTTAGCTTTGAACCCTCCTCGTTGCTCTTCTCATGCTAATGGACTCCTGGTGGTGGAATCCCACCTTGATTCACATTGTCTTATTCATGTGGATGCTCTCTCTTCGTGTGATGATGAACTCTCTATGTGGGTTTCTCCTCATGCTTCCCCTTGTAATGAGCATTTGGATGACACTATTTCTTGGACTGTTGTTCATAGAAGGAGGAAAGGTATTCCTTCTTCATGTTCACAAACTCATACTCATGTTGTGGGTGAAAGTTCAACTCCTTCCTAACCTGGGTTTGTCTAAATAGGACGTTGGTGGTCTTTGTTCTCTCTTTTTGTCTATTGTCTTGTTTGGCAACTTGGCTACAATTGTTCCTTTTTATCTTGTTTGTATTGTTTCTCTATTGGTTATGGCATGTTTGGGCCTTTTTCATTCATCCTTTTGGTAGCCTTTGTATAGGGTCGGGGCCCTTGTTTCTCGGTTTTTTTAAAATCTTTTTCTTACTTTTGTACAAGGGTTTGGGGCCTTTGAAAATCCTTGCTCACCTTAATAAAAAAC
Source organism: Sequoia sempervirens (assembly GCA_007258455.2). NCBI lineage: Eukaryota > Viridiplantae > Streptophyta > Pinopsida > Cupressales > Cupressaceae > Sequoia > Sequoia sempervirens. The sequence goes on along the minus strand of VDFB02292527.1, from coordinate 3,717,649 downwards.
AAGAATAATGTGGGTGTATTTTACACAAAAAAAATCACTTCTCCAACATTCGTGACTTCATTAGAAACATAACTGACTTTGACAACAAAAATAAAAATGATAGTTGACTAAGGAAATCTATGGTGGCATTGATTCTAGAGGTAAATTGGACCCCATTGTTGATTATTTTATCATATCTTTATACATCCCATCTTGTATTTGTGGGAACTTATATGTTTGTGAGGTGAAAGGGAAACATCTAATGTTTGGGATCTCTTATCCAATCATTCTTTAGAGAATTTAGGGAAAAAATCCAATATTGATGTAAAAAGTATTAGACATGTAGGAAAAACATGGGAAGGTCATTTTTGAACAAAACCACACTTATGCATATAAAAAATAGAAATAAACAACCAAGAATGAAGAAAAACGGTTGGGTAGGTGCATGGATAGATGGAAGGTTGTGTTTGCATTGTAAAATAATTAAAACTCCATTGGAAAAGTACATAGAGGAAGGGGAAAGAGAAAAATATATTTGGGGTTAAATTTTTCCATATAGAGGATGAATTAGGCATGCATATTGAGTCAATGATGAATATAATAGTACATATTTGCAAATTAGATGATTACTAAATGCAAAGTGTGTAGAGATTGGATTGAGGGGATTTTATTTATTCTAAGTGTAGATTGACCCGTTACCAAATTATGTATTCTACATGTAATTATTTTAGGCTCTTTTCAACTTGTAGCTTGTGAAGGGAGAGTTTGCTTAAATTAAAAATCAACATTGTGATGGCTTATGCATGACATGATTTTGTGGGTGATTTTCTAGGCTACTAGGTAGTGTGGTCTTTTATTGGACCCTTTTGCATAAACTACAACAAATAGTATCAAATCAAGACTTTCTTGCTAGGAGGTTTCTTGAAGACTCTAAAATTATTATTATTTATTGCAAGTGCATGAGGAAGTGTTGTAATTGCAAAGAGCTATGAGAAGGGGGAACACGAGTTTCTAGAAAATCCTTTGTTATTGGGATGTGAGTTGTGAGATTATAGAGTAATTATTGTAGGTATGAGAGTTTTGTAGTTGTAGAGATTAGTGAGAGGAAAGGGTGTTAGAGATGTTATGTTTTGTGTAAGAGTGTTGAATGTCCTCCTATAAAAGAGTGTTGGGTTTAAGGTTGAGGAACATCCTCCATAGAGTGGGAAATAGATAGATGTAGTTCTAAGAGTCTACATCTTATAGTGTAATTGTTAGTTAGAGGGCATGCTTAAATTATTTGGGAGAAAAACTAGTTGTGGGTTGTAGTTTGAGAGTTCCATAATATCAAGTTGTGTGTCTTTGTGATTGTGAGTGAACATGAAAGTTTCACTATACTAAAGTGTGTGTCTTTGATATTGTGGGTTGTGGTATAATAGTGTGAGAAAATTTCTTTAGGAACGATGACAAGAGTGGCCTTGAGAAGGGCTATGATATTTTCATTTTTGGAGAGAATTCAAAATAGAGTTGAAAGCATGTGTACAAAAATATTAGATGTTATAAATAAGAGAATGCCTAAAATTAGTAAGAGAAGATAAGAGGAAGGGAAGATGGGTAATGTTTAAAGCCCTATTTTATATTATATTGTTTTGTTTGCATGTATTGAGGAAGGAAAAGAAAAATAAGAGAAAGCAATGATGGAATAAAATGATACATAATTTGTTGATTTAGTAGAAAAACATGTGTTGTTAGAGGAAGATGAAGATGATGTCAAATGTAATAGATAAGGAACAAATAAAGAGGAGGTTGAGCAACTAATGTTTTTATCATCCCACGAATGTGAAGAGGAGAATGAGGTTGTAGTAGAAGAAATAAGTGTTGTAGTAACAACAACAAAAGATGATGCAAACATGGAGGTGGAGTTAAAGCATGTTGATGCTAGTGAGGAGTTCATAATGGAATATGCATATGATGATGTGTACTTAGAGATGGTACATGAGTAGAAGATACAAATTTTATTTTACCATGTAGATTGAATTGAGCCATCAAGAATATTTTAAATTTGAGGAGCTACTATGCAAAATACTAAATTAAGACACATAAGATGAATTAGTATGGGGTATATATGTAGGAGTGCATGTTGTACAAGTGCATCAAGATGGGACTATTTGTGCAAGATGTAGAAGAAGAATGATTGGAGAATGGAGGAGAGATTTTTGATGGAGGATGGACAATAATGGGTCAAATGCCACAAAAGAAGAGAATTAAATGGAGGTGGATAACTAATGGTGGATCAAATTCCACAAGAGAAAGAAGAAAGATGAGTAGCATTCAGATTATAAGATTTGAGTATGGTTGATAAATATTCACAAGAGATAAAACTAAATGGTCAATCTTGGTGGAAGAGGCTGATATTTGTCTTAGATAAATTCTAGAAGAGGTGAGGGAATAATTCTTCTAGTGTACATGTTATATTTATGGAACATGTTGAGGAATATGTGTATTCTAGAAGGATGGTTCTACCATCCAAATATTTATAAGCACTATTCTCATAACTTTTTTAATCATGCATGTTTGATGAAAAATCATCTAGGTCCACGAACAACCTTGCATCACCAAAAAAATAGAAGAAAGAGGGATGATAATTTTTTTTGTTTTTGTGTTAGGGTGTAGGGGAATAAATGACATGTTTGGATGGGTCTTGAGGTCTAAAATGTTCCATATAGATTTAATAATATTTTGAAACACTTTGGAATATTCTACAACTTATTTCACTTTGTTAACAATTACATGAAGCTTGTTAGCCACTAATGTACATGAAGATGAGGAAATTATTTAAGGTAAATAAAGTGGAAGATAATGCAATACAAAAAAAATACCTTCACCTTGAATCCTTACTCACTCCTTGATGAGCAGAAATGGAGTGCACCCTTGTTGCATTTGATTATCTCTTATGATAATGATAGTATATGGGTTGATCAATACTCTAGCATAACATTGGTATGATTTGATAATGAGATAACACAATGACAACATAAGGGTATGATAGCTTGGAATGAGATTAAGAGGATTTAATGAAGGGTGAGAATCTCTAGACATTGAGCTTTGAAGAGGCAAAATCAATGGCTAGGAATGATTGATGATGGATAACTAAGATTGGATAAGGATTAGGGTTAGGATCAAAGATGTATCCATGTGACACATGAAAGATATAATCTTGGTTTAAGATTGGGATAAGGACAAAAATCTTTGTGTGAATGGATAGGATTAAGAGGTGGTATTGAAATGAGTGGATAAGATGAAAAGTTAGTTTGACTTTTGAGAAGATGTCTAGGTTCAGTGAATCCAAATAAGGAGTTAGACATGTGAAGGGGACACTTGTCACATGATGACAATTTTATATTATGATCCATGTGAACAAGATTGAGGGCTAGAGTTAAATGGATAAGGATACAGGATAAAGGGGGATTAATTAATTAAATAAAACATTTATATTTATTTATGGGATTATGTGAAGAAAAAGTAAAATAAAAAGTAAATATTTATTTAATTAAATGTTAGAATAAAGATTGGAAATGATGGAATTAATTAAATAAATAATAGACATTTATTTAATTAATGGGCTTAGGATAGACTAAAATTCGGTGTGATTGGGTAAGGTCAGATTTTAGGTGTTTACATTTTTCCCCTCTTTGATATGACGTCGTGAAGTGATGTTGTATCAAAGAAGATTAAAAATAGTAGATGAGAGAGGATAAGGATCAATGGCATGATGCCCCAGTCAATGGGAGGATGGGAGAAATGATGAAGGAAAGACTAGGATGAAGAAGGAAAGATTAGGATGGATAAGGAAAGATTAGGATGAAGAAAGAAAGATGATGATTAGGTGATGGGATGCCCCCTTGAGAGGACATGTGGGTTAGGAGAACACAGGTGTGCTCTCGAAGTGTAAGGGAACAACATGGGATAAGGATCGAGAAACATATGAAACGAGATGGAAGAGGATGAAAAGGAAGAGGAATGCGATTATGATAGGATGGAGGGGATGAAAAGGGGAATTTGATTATGATGGATAGGTTATGCCAGTATGTATTGAGCAATCCTAATATTTTATATAGCAAAGATAATTATGCACCAATGTATGAAGAACTAGGGTGATAAGGTAACCTTTGCATGGAATTGACACTCAAACAAGATCAAGCATTACATACAAGAAAAAGACAATGCCCCACTGATGAAGGGTACTCCCCTTACAATCTGAAACTCACAATAACAACAAAGAACTGCACAAAAAAATGAAAGAGGGAAGAAAATATTTTCTATTATCACTGAAATGAAAATGAAATTACAACATTACAATTTCCATCACATGGGCTTTCTGATTATATAAATCCACAAATCTGCAAATCGGAGCCACCATCTACACTGCCCTTTCCTCCCCTCTGTAACCCCCATTCACATCCTTTATTTGGAAGGTGTAACCACCCTATAATCTTCTAGAAAGTGTAACCTCCTCAAGAAGATATTTCAAAATTCTATTAATTTTGGTAGTACAACTTCGCAAGGTCATAACTTTTGATCTAAATGTCATATTTCAATTATAATACTTTTTCAAAAGCTCTTGAGAAGGTGCACCCTAGTACTTAAAGATATAGCACTTTTTTTTTCTGCCAATTTTTAGGCCCATTCGGAGCCTCTAAGTGCCTATCAAAATTGACTTTGAATATTTTAATAGGATTTTCAGAAATTGAAATTTTAATCTCTCAAATGACAAATGATATTGAAGTGATTTCTTCACCATCGGCTTCAATTTATCATTCTAGAGGTCTAAGTAAGATTTCGTACCCAACCGTGCATAAATGCAACTTCCTAAAAATAGTAACCTTGCCAAATTTAGCCCTTATTGAAAAGAAACAACATTTTTTTTGGGTGATGCAAGATTGCTCTTACAACCTGGATGCTCCTGCATCACCCACCATACACTAGTTGTGACACACCAAGATATAGATAGATCTAGATGGTCATAACTAGGTGTAGTCATGGGTCAAAATAAAAGGTTCACTGTAAAACATGTCATGCAACTAATATATCTCTTATCAAAGATAAGATCATGATGATGATTGATTATGCCAAACACAGGGGTCTTTAGGACATTGATGATTGGATTTGACATGGCAACGCTCTGGATAACTAAGAAGAAATTATTTATATGACTTGTAAATTCTATGGATAACCAAGAAGTGATTGAAAGATGATAGGAAAAAGGATATAATGATTGCTTAATGTTCAAAAACTAGGATTATGGTATGATTTCAATAAGGATTGATATCTTGGATGCAATGTTTGGTTGTTTAAATGCAAATTTGAGGAGCTTGGGATTATGATTGCAATGGGATGGGATGGATAAGATAGGGGAGTGATGGTTTATTATGGGATGAAATTTTTATTACAGGATGGAGGGATGGGGATGCATGTAGTTTGAAGACCAATGTGTTGGAAACTAGGAAATAGAAGGTCGAATCTTTGACATGATTTAGTTGCAACTTATGCATTTAACATAGGGGAAAGAACAAGAAAGGGTGGGAAATGATGGATGGAATGATGGGTGACACTAATCAAGAATCAATACAAGCCATGATAGGTTTATTATGGATGGATATATGGGTGGACAAGCAATATGTTATTTTATTATGATATGGAAAAATAGGAGTGATGGTGATGGAAGAGATGGCACCTAAAAGATGGTGGATAAGAGACTACTACACATGGCACTTGTTTTCCAGGTTTTCACCATGGTACTTATCCAAGGCGCCACCAAAGTGGTTTTCACTATTGGAAAGATTATTTCTCTTTACTATATTTTTTTGAATTTTTGGATTCTTTTTAGATTTTTGGAGTTTTAGATTTTTTATTTTATTTTTGGATTTTCTATTTTTTTTTGGTTTTTTTCAACAAATGGGACTTGATGATGTTTTGATCAAGGTGGATGGATGTGGACAATGTTCCAACAATGAGGAGTGATATCTTGTCCCGTGGATGAGGGAGCTAAGGTGTGATCACTAATATGTGCACTATGAAGGCCTTCATGTGTCACATGTAAAGAAGTTTGGACAACCTTTGTATTAAAGAACTTCAAGGGGTTGCCTTCAAAGGTCCATTGAGATATATTACCAAGGGATATGGAATGATAGGATGGATATATGGTTATGCATGGATTGGGTGAAATGAATGGATTGCATGGAAATGATGAGGATGAAGACTTATGATCAACAAGCTTGCTTCTTGGCATATTGAATGCCCCCAATTATTTTGGATGATGGGGTATGATTGGAGATTGACATATAGTTTTTCTTGATTTTATTTTTTACTTTGATTTTTCAAAGTCCAAAAGATTTTGATTGAGATTTTGACTAAATGACTTTTCTTTGCTTTTCCTTATTTGATTTGATTTTTGATCTTTGATTGATAAAGGCTTTTTGATTTTTGTATTTTTATTGATAGCCTTGTTGCTTTGAGATGTATCATAAATAGGTGACACTTGTTGATCCAAGTCTAGGAGGTGAATGCAAGTGGATGAGTTGGATGAGATGGTAAGGATATGTGATTCTTGGAAGAGGTTGGAGAAATATTTGATGGAATCTTCATGGGTATCCTTATTAGTACTATTAATATTGAAGGATTCTTGCACGACTTTAGTGGGAGTGAAATTAGGCTTAGTAGGAACAATATTAGGTGGTTCATACACTAAACCATGATGCTTGATGTGGAAAGAATGTAGCTCATATTATTCTGTTCCAATGTCTTTGATTTTAGCCTTGATCTCTTGGATAGTGCAAGAAATGGATAGCAATGAAGGATCAATGTATGAGGATGAAGATGTGCAATATTGGTTGGGCAATGTTGTGAAGGCTCATGACTAATTTCTAAGAATTTACAATATTGAAAGGGATTTTGATTAGCAAGGACAAACACTTTCATTCCATTATCGGGGAACTTCATGCATTGATGGTATGTGGATAGAACGACTTGCATGGCATGGATCCATGGGTCACCAAGAAGTATGTTGTATGGGAGATCAAGGTGTATAATTTGACAAGTAGTTTCTATTGTAGCTGGTCCAACCTAGATGGGTAGATTTATGCAACCTTTAGATTCACACTCAACTTCATATTCCTTGATGATAATATTCATTTTAGGATCAATGACATCATTTGAAATACCCCAATTGGTTTATTAGATTTAAGGTGCAAAGATTAAGTCTCGATCCATCATCTACTAGGAGACACTTGATTGTGGTTTTATTGATATGGGCTTGAAGATAGAGAAAATTGTTGTGGGATGGATTGATGGAAGGAGATGCTTTAGTGGTAAATGTGAGTTATTATGGAGAAGGTAAGTATCCTATCATTTCTTGAAATTAATCAAGATTAATTTCATTAGGGACAAAAAAAATTTGAAGGGACTTTTCAAGAAGCTCTTTGTGGATGGGGGATGTTTTAAGTAGCTTGAGGATAGATATTAGTGTTAGCAATTTTCCTAAGTGGTCGAGGATATTACATTTTTTTGTAGATGGGGAGGAGGACGAGGTTCCTTAGATGGTGACTCAACCACATTGGGTAGTGACAACACAATTAGATGCTTTGATGGTTATAGTGGCTACTTGGGAAGGAATTTTTTCAATGCGAATGATAATAGAATTGTATGAGATGTTATTATTGTAAGTATAGGGTGTTGGCAACACAAGGGAAGACAATTGAGAGGGGGGTGAGTCAGTTGTCACAGAAATTAAGCTTTTTAAACTTTTTCTCATATCTGATAAATAAACCTGAAAGTATAAACCATCACCACATTAGAAACACACATAACACCAAGATTTTTTACGTGGAACCCCTGTTAGGGGAAAAACCATGGTGGAGGTTAGTCCACAAGATTATAATCTATTAAAAGTATAAAGGAACTATAAATGGAGAATGCGCATGCATTCGAGCATACTGCCTAGAGCTCACTGCTCAAATGTAGAAAGGCTTACTGCCCAAAGGAAGACATAATGTCTTACAGAAACATTCGGATCACATCCACAAGATTTTGAATTGAGAAAATAACACTTGCTAATGCCTGATTAAAATTACAGTTAAGCTCATAAACTCTGCTCACTCTTCTTCACACTTTACTTCTTCCTTCGAAAGATTAGATCATTATTCACACATAGGACTCACACACTTCGCACACACACCTTCAAATGATAAAACAATCACTCATATATATCCTCAACTAGGGATAACATCATCTACATGTCTGCTTCAACAAAATATAAAATGAGTACAAACTGTCGGCCCAAATCAATAAACAATTTTCAATGCGCACCAACCGATGTCAGCCACAACATAGTGAAGACCCAAAACAACATCCTCGAACATGAACCACCTTCAAAAATTATGCCTCGAAGATCCACAACATGCTACAATCACCTTGTCGGCCATGATCATGAAAAACATGAACTCACAAAAGAAAATCACCAATCGCAAGCACAATGATTAATGTGGACATACAACACATGATCTAGAAACGTCCACGAGCATCATGAATCACTACAGAAGCATCCAAAACAATTCAAATTACTATAATCACATCATCTTCTTTCAGGAACACCAACTGAAGCAACATAACAACTGTCAAAACACAAATACTCATAACTCGATCAAATCTTCATGCGGATCTCTGAAACTTTACGTGGATAAACTAGATATACTCGACAACAAACCCTTTAATTCACAACCTCTTATCATCAATATACTAAGCTAGCCAATAATAGAACTTTACCGCATCACTGACAACCTGCAACTTACTTTATTACAATTTTCTCAATATCCTTGACATATACAGCCTTAAGACATTAATGCCAATAGTGTTGACATCAATGACAACTACATATCAACAATATCCAACATAGGGAGATACATTATAAGATGCAAAATATTTACCATCATTATGTTGAGGGAAAAGTTTATTGTATATACCCAATTGTTTGTTAGGTGAATTTTGGCCTTCAATGGTGATTTCTCCTCAATCGATGAGATCTTCGATAGAGTTCTTAAGTCTCATGCTTGTGGATGTTTTAAGACCATGCACCCTATGATATTCACAAAATTCATGTTATTTATACCAAGAGTGCTTATGAACGTCTTCACCAAGTTGTTTGATAGTTGGAAGTTGGATCACATTAGCTTGGACTAGCTTTTGGAGGATGATTTCGATAGGTTTACCCAAGGGAGTGTATTCATGTCTAATATATCTTTTAGGTTAAACTTTAGGGATGAGCACATTATATTGAGGAGCTAGATTATTTTGTGATGAAAATGGTTGATGTATTTGGATATTTTGGACATGTTTGGAATTAGTCACACCATCATTTATTGTGTTCTTGTTTTTGTTCCAAAATCAGGATGTCACTAGATTGATTATTGTCTTTGCTCTCTTTATAAGTCTTGACTAGTCCTTTGGCTATAAGTTACTTTCCTATGGAAATTCATTTTTCTATGATCTCGTTGAAGGAGTTAGCACATTGTATTTTTCAATGGAAGTCCATTTCATAACTCAAGTTTTGGATGAAGATGGTTACAAGTTGTTTTTCAGGTATCGCCCATGCAAAGTGACCATAAAGATGTATCCATCTTTGTAAGAATGAGGACAAACTTTCACAACTCTTTTTTTTTGTGTTACAAAGGTCCATCATGGTGATGTCATGTTATATGTAGTAAGAGAAATGTGTGAAAATTTTTGTTGCTAGCTAGGCATGTGCAAGAAGTTGGCTCTACAAAATGTTTAAAAAGTAGAAGTGTTTTTCCTGATTTTCAAAATTTGCCACAATTGGACTAAAAATTTGAAGCACTTACACATTGAGTCTTAAAAAAATTTTGATTAAAAGGAAAAACAGGTTTTGAAGGGACCTGAGACCCTTTACAAAAGAGACACCAAAAGCTACTAAGGGAATATAACAATCAACCACTAGTAGCAACCCAACCAGCAAAAAATCGACCAACACAAGAGCCAAAAAAAGTAAGACAACTAACAACCAGTGGCTCCCAACAAAAAACAAACCAACTAGAAACCAAAAAAGAAAGCAACAGAAAAAGACCACAAACTAATGAAGGCCACCCAGAGTTTTGGTGGTGCAGGGGCACCTTGGTCATTAAATGCTTTTCATAGACAAATTTGTAAAAAATGAATGTTCAAGTGTAAATTGCATTGTAAGGGTCACGAGTCACTAAAAGGGGGTAAATAGAGTCAATCAAAAAATATCATTTTTGTGCAAAAGTTGTAAAAATGGGAAATGGCAAGAAATTGGGAAAAAAGGATGTCAAAACATATGACAAGGTCATGTATTTAAGTACTACATAAGTCCTTAGGTGGTCACAAAAGTAGATTTTCAAAATATGGGAAAAGTTGTCAATGATGTAAAAAGGCAAAAATAGCACAAAACCAGGGAAGTTGAAAAGTATTTTGTGGGAAAATCAAGGGATAGGTCATTGGATTTCAAAAGGTAGTTGCCTTAACTATTTGAAACATCTATAAAGCATTTGTGAAGCGAGCAAAAATCAGACTTTGTAATCTTGAAGATCTAGTATCAATAAAAGTACCTTGTTTCAATAAACTTATGAGTTTCTTCTTGATTTCATTCACTTATACGATTTGTACAGAAGTTTAGGGCTTAAAATCTTTTTTTTTTTGATAGAATGGAGAGTAAGCTTTCATTTAAATCCAATTAGGAGGGAATCCACCAAATATATCATCTGTTTGAGTGCATTTAGTGAAGTTCGGTTTGTAACCCTTAAATAAGGGTTTGAGAGTCCTCTAAAGGAAAATTTACCATTCCACCAATGTAGGACCAGTTAGATCGACGGAATGGATTGTTTTTAATTTTTTTCAATTGGAATGTGTGCTTAATGTGCAGGGGAAGGTGAGATTATAGGTTGTATGTTGTTGTTTCACAGAAGAAATAGAGTTTTCCCAATAGAAGTGAATGGTTCCAAGGTGGAAATTGATACAAAGGCTTGCATGAAAGGTATAGGAAGGTTTTTATAGTTTGTGTAGGTGTATTCCAAAGTGTTGGAGGCATTTTCAAGTTGATTTGAGGTTTGGAGGCTAAACTTTTTATAAACCCTCACTTAATAAGCTTGTTTAGTGAATGAAATAAGGGTTTATTTGTTCAGAGGTTTAGAGGGCCTTTCAATCCCGAAAGATTGCTAAATCTTAAATTTTTTTACTCAAACTAAGATTTTTTTCAGTTATTGGGTGTTTTAGTGGTGATTTATGAGTACTCTCTTTGATAAAGTGGCCTAATGAGGGCTCCTTGCCAGCAGACAGTGTGATGGTTCTCTTATATTTTACAAAACAAGTGTTGTTGTTGTCGAAGCATGTTATAAGGGACTGGAAATGGATTCTAAATTTGTATTGTGTTTGGGAAAATACGGTGATTGAAAAGTATTCACCCGATTTAAGGGTTTGTTGACCTACTAAAGGTATATTATATTATTTGCTCAAAATAGTGAATCTGCTAAAAACAAGGAAAAGAATGGTTGGTAATGCTTGGAAATGGTCCTATTTATGATTTCATAGATGTCTATATGTTTGGCTAAAGGTCTGAAGACATGTTTGTTGTCTTTGATGATTTGATGAGTGAGTAATGTGAGCCCTTTGAGCAAATTGATGATTGACTACAAGATAATAATAATTATGTTGTATCAGTAGTTTGTGAATCTGTAATTGGACTATTGCAATCAAAACATGGTAAATACAGTGATTTGATGGTTTGGTGTAAGTAAGGGTGCATGTTTAGTTGTCTTTGTGCCTTGGAAATAGAGTTGTTTAAAGAATGAAAGTATGGGTAATGAAGGAGATGAATGGATCTGATGGTTTCTAATCAGGTTTTGTGTTTATATAGTCATATGTTGTTGGTTAAGTTGCATCTTGTGTCTGAGACAGATGTGAATTACTGATTAGTGAGATAGATGATGGTCGCCTTGTGAATGGCTAAGGGAAAATTGAGGATGTTGTTAAGTTGATAAGTGAAATTGATGAAATGAATGGTGAATTATTGAGATTTTGTTCAATTTGATCTTCTCCTGATTGAATTGGGTCAGTTGTACCCTAAGTGATTGGTGTTTTTCTTGATGTATTACATCATTTGGCCATTTCAACCTGTTGCAACTTATGTTTTTCAACCATATCCAGCAGTTCCTATTTTTTAGCATCAAACGCTTTTTTCCACTCAACCGACCCTCTCCCAACCAACACCTTGTCATCAACCTTGAGGTATTTTTTTCACTTACCCTTAGCCACATGATCTGTCTCCATGAGTTCAGAGAACTAGACCTGGTCTTCCCTAAGCTGACTATTTTTCTTGAAAAGAGTCTCCAGGGCTTCAGTGCTATTCTTGACTGAGACATGACTCACCTGCAGTAAGTTTCTAATATCATTATTTAAACTTGTAACATTAGCCTCGAGGGCTTTCAGTCTATCCTCGCATTGCTCCTTGAACTCATTATGGGAGTGTTTCAGCTCCACCAATATGTTAATGAGGATATCTGGAACAGAGGTCTTCGGGATATTCTGCAAGTTAGCCTTAAGGCCCTTGATTTTAATGTTGATTTTATTGAATTCCTACAATGACCATTTGGCCAACTTGAAGGTACTAGTCGCACCCGCCCTAGCCATATCTAACAGGCCAAGCATTGAGGTATCCTCCTCATCTAAGTACGAGAAATCCTTTGACAGAGGATCAATTTTCAGGGGCGGAACAACATTTCCTTTGCCCTCACCCTCCACATTTCACTCACCAACCTCCTTATCTAGAGAAGCCTTGTGTAAATCATGAACAGGGGAATCCTCCATAGTCACAGCATTCACGTTCGGGTTATTGCTAACCTCAGCCTTTGTAGGATCCCTGTCCTCCACTTTAGACTCCTTTTTCTTCAAATTAGCCAGTCTCTTTGACAGCCTTCTTGGTTTATCAGCCATGTCAACCTTCTTTTGGGTCTCAACCTCATTAGCCCCACCAACAACACCTTTATCACCGCCCACATTCTCCTCTCTTTGAGAAGACCCATCTGACCCTACCTCTGTATCTTCACTCCCATAAATGGCCAATCTCTTGGGGGCCCTATTAATTTTGGAGCCCGCCACCTTCCTCTTCTTCGACCCCGAAGCCAAGCCAACCTCATCCTCATTCCACTCTTCCTCCTCGTCCGATGAGGACTCCGACTCCAACAACCCAAAAAGGGAAACAAAATCTTCCCCCTTACCAGTGATGGCGAGGGACAGAGTCAAAGACTAAACATGCTCCATAATAAGCAATATAAGCCATTCATGAAGGATGGGTGCCCTCATGTTCTTCAAATGGGCATACATAGAGGACTCTAATGAAGAAAAAAGAAAAAAGGGAAAGGATATGAACAAGCCATGCCTAAAATGATTAAGCAAAGTGAAATGGTGACCAAGAAGCACCTTAAATCTCCCCTCCAGCGTCACGTACCGCATCATCACATTTGCAACCCTAGCCCAGATCTTCTTCATGGATTCTCTATCATAACCCCAATTCTCCAGCTTAACTAATTTTTTTCTTTCACACTCCTTAAAAAATTGGGTCATGGCATCCTCATTGCTCTTTTTTTCCTTAAAAAAATTTCTACCCACAATCGGCAAACCTGTAACAGAAGAAATAAAGTCCTCATTCACTTCCACCTCCAATCCCTTCATCACAAGTTTTGCGATTATGCCAGATGGAAATAAACTTGGCTAATGCATTCAGGTCATGCCCGTGTAATCTCTCCATAAAAGGAGTAAAATTTCCATGACTGAGGATGTTCCACAACTTCTTCCTCCTCCGAATATCACCACACGAGTCTGGCTCAACATGATTCTTGTCTCTTCCCATGGATCCCCTAGCAGTGAACACCCAACTTTGGTAGAAAAAAACCAGATACAAACCAAAGAGCCAAACAACACCCACAAAGCGTTCCAAATGGGGTGAATTACAAGACCATAAAATTTGTATCAAATTATCCAACACCATCAATTCTTAAGATGTTCCTAGCATTATCGGGAATGATAGATCCCTCCTCCCACAAGCAAAATTTGCTAAGACTGATAGCCACATTAGCAAAGCAATCAGCAAGAGAGTTTCCTTCCCAATAAACATGAGATATATGGGTCTCAACACATGTTTGAAGCATAATTACCCTATCTTTGATTAGTTAATCCACGTTCCAACTCGGGGGATGCACTCCATTCAGATAATTAATGACATTCATTGAGTTACCTTCCACCCAAATTTTTGAATACCCTTTTTCAATGGCATACTTAACACTTATGAATGCAGCCTCCGCCTTGGCACAATGATTTTTTTGGTTATCCAATGGGAGTGCCACTGTGCCAAGGAATTTTCCAAAACTATCTCTTAACACCCCCGCCACTTCCAGCAGGCCCGAGATTTCCCTTTGCTGCCCCATCAAAGTTAATTTTAATCCACCCTTTCAGTGGAGGTTGCCATCTGGTATCTCTCCTTGAAATAGTTCTATAACTGGTGTGCATGACAGGAATCAAAGAGATTCTCCAATTAGAAATAACCTTTAATTCATAGCCAGCAAGACACATATTCGGATCACACTTCAGAGAGTTAGCTCTAATAAGAGCAAAATTCTCTAAAATAGCCTGACGAATCTTGATAAAAGGGCTATCAACCTTAAGCTTAGAGTCCCAAAAAAATCCTATTATTTCTTTCTTTCCAAAGTCCCCAAGCAATATGCAAGGCCATAAGATCCCAAAGAGCCCGCAACACAGGAGAGGAAGAAGGGCAGGACCACTGTTCAAAAAACTTAACTAAAGAATTCAGAAATATCCATCCCACATCCCAGAGAATAAGGAATCTACTCCACAAAATGAAAGAGTACTCACAATCAATGAGGATATGAAAATCAATCTTCCCATTAGCTTCACATAGAGCACATCTATTGGGAATGGAAAACCCCCTCCTATAAAGATTGTTAATCATAAGAACTTTACCTTGCATTATTAGCCAAAAGAAAACATTAACCTTAGGGACCAGATATTTATTCCAAAGTCTCCCCCAAAAAGGAAAAGAATCAGGAGCCACCATAGAACTCAAAAAATTAGAGGCCACCAAAATGTTTCCACTTGGACAAGGGGCCCAAACAACTCTATCATGTATAGGAAACATAGAGAACCGAACACTTCCAAGGAAATCTTTAAGCACCTTCAAAGATGGGTCCCAAGCATCAAAGTTTTTCCCAGCCCCATCCACAATACAATCTGCCACCTTGACACCAAAAAATTGTTTGCAGAGAGGAGCAATACGGGGAGCCCATGGAAGGGAGATCAAAGGAAAATTCCCACACCAAACATCTTCCCAAAAAAGAATACACTTCCCATCACCCAACAGCCATTTAACACCTTTAGCAACAACATCTCTGCAGATCAGAATATTTCTCCAGAAACATGATCCAGAAGGAACCATATTAGCAAAGAGCATATCCCAAGACCTATCCATCCCAAACAAGTACTTATTACCCACCAGACAAGCCCATCTTGCCTCCCCATTCAGAAGCCTCTAGATATTCTTAGCCATAAGGGCCCTGTTAGCCCTGTTAAATGAGTTAATATTTCTAATTCCCAGACCACCCCACTTCTTAGGTTTGCACACCAGATCCCAAGCAACAAGAGGAATCCTGGCTTTAGATTCCAACCCAAACCAAAGAAATTTTCTCATAATCTGATTCATTTTTCCTTCAAACTTGACAGGCACTTTGAAAAGACTCATAGCATACAAAGGCAGGTTATGAAGAGTTGCTAAAATGAGCTAAATTTTACCTGCCTGATTGAGAAGCGAACCTTTCTAGCCAGCTAACTTCCTGCTGAATTTTTCCAAAAAACCCAAACAAAATGAGTCTGGAACCTTGAAAACACACAAAGGAAGACCCAAATACGAGGAGGGAAAATCACCTCGATTGCAAGACAAAATTCTAGCCACCTTGATTTGCAAACCTTTCGAAGTGTGAAAGAAAAAAATCTGACACTTAGGAAGGTTGATCTTCTGACCTGAAGCCTTTTCATAGTCAACCAATAGCTTCTTAACCGCCCTTGCTTCCTTGACAAAGGACTTACCCATCAACATAGTGTCATCAATGAATTGTTGGTGAGTAATCGGAGAACATCTTAAAGAAGGTGAAAGACCCTTCACAAATACAACCTAAAGTGCCTTCGTGATATTACGACCCAAAGCCTCCGCCATCAGGATAAACAACAGCGGCGATATAGGGTCACCCTGTAGCAGCCCACACGAGCTTCGAAAGAAAGGAGAAGGGGAACCATTCACCAAGACAACAAATGAGGGAGAAGAGATGAGTTGCTCAACCAACTGGATAAATTTCTAACAAAAGCCAAATCTAACTAGCACAGTCAGAAGGAATTTCCAACTAACTATGTCATAGGCTTTAAGTAAATCCAGTTTCAAAAAGAACCCCAGATTTTTGGAAACATAAATGGAATGGGCAAGTTCAAGAACCATGATAATAGAGTCAAGGATCTGCTGCCCCTTAACAAAGCCACTTTGTTGACGAGAAATAAGAAGCGGTAGACATTTTTGCAGCCTAGTCACAAGAATTTTGGAAAAAAAATTATAGATAGAGTTACAAAGGCTAATGGGATGAAAGTCACTAAAGGACAAAGCATCAGATTTTTTAGGAATCAGGACAATGAAAGTAGCATTCAGTTCCTTAAGCAAACTTTGAGAACCAAAAAACTCCTTAGAGGTATTTATAACATCCTCAAAGACAATCTCCTGGCACGACTGAAAAAACAAGAAGGGAAACCCATCAAGGCTAGGAACCTTGTTACCTTCAAAAGAAAACACTGCTTCCTTGACTTCCAAGGCATAGGGGATAGCATTCAAATCCTTATTCAATTGCTCTGACATCAGATTGGGAATAGCTTCCAAGGCCGCGTCCACACTTCCTTGGTCCCAAATCAGGTCACCCTTCAAGAGGTCTTCAAAAAACCTAGTCGTCGCACCTCAAATATCTTCCTCAACTTCCAACAGTGATCCTTCCCAACGAATCAAAGAAATTTTGTTAGAAGCCTTATGCCTCAAGTCAGTGAGGTGAAAAAACTTTGAATTTCGGTCCCTTGATTTAAGCCAAATAGCTTTGGACCTTTGTCTCCAAAAATCTTCCTCCTTGGCAATAACATCATGCAACTAGGCAAAAAGACCATCTTCTTGAATCTAAATATCCTCTGATAATCCCTTCGACTGAATAGAAAGATGAACATCATCCAATTTTTTAAGAATAGAGCTTTTAGACTAAAAAATATGACCAAACGACTCCCTGTTCCAATTCCTGAGGTTCTTTTTTACAAATTTCATCTTCTTAGCAACTCTAAACATCACACTACCATCCACTCTAACTCTCCACCATCTTTCAATGCACTTCAAAAAGCGAGGATCCCTGAGCCACATAGCTTCAAATCTGAAAGGAAAAGATTTCTTCCTTCCAAACTTATTGGCAACAAAAGAAAGAGGGAAGTGATCCGACCCACACCACATAATAGAGGACAACGAACACGCAAAGTCCACAAGCCAGGGCACAAAAATCAAAGCCTTGTCCAGCCTAATTTGAATATTATCCGCTCCTACGCGTTGATTTGACCAAGTGAAATTGACACTAGAAAGCTTAACATCAAGCAAAGTGTTATCATCCATGAAAGTTCTAAGATCAAATCTGCTCTCAGGGTCAGCCTAAGAGCCTCCCATTTTCTCATCATCATATAACGGAGTATTGAAGTTGCCCATCACCAACCAAGGCAAATTCAGAAAATTCCTCCTAAGACTACCAAGCTCATCCCAAAGCCTCTTCCTATTTCTTTTTAAATTGGGGGCATAAACATTAGATATGACCCAAGAGTAAGAATCCCTAAGCCCAGTAAACTTAGTCTCGATGTGGTTGAACCCAACAGCAACTTGGGTGCCTTTCAACAACTTAGCATTCCAAAAAGTGGCCACTCCACCCAAGGCTCCTTCAGAGCTCGCTCCATGGAATCCACAGTCTTTAAAAAATAAACTCTTCAAGGCTTCCAACTTTTCAATCCGCATCTTAGTTTCCTGGATCAACAAAATGTCTAGCTTATGATCCCAGACAATATTTTTTAGGAGGTCCTGCTTATGCAGGTTGTTCATCCCCCTGATATTCCAAGAGATGACTTTCATTTTCCAGAGAGGGAAGTGCTCTTAGACCATAAATCAAAGAGGGTTTTCTAGACCCCTTCAACAATATCACGCTTGCACTCCCTCTCCCTGCTCTTCTGTGAGGAAGGTCTACCCAGGCCCTTAGAATCCGACCCTCAATCTGCTTTTTGTCTTCTTGTAGTAATGCCTCGAACTGGCTAAGGGAGTGGGGAAGAAGAAGATTTCTTCTTCCGACCACACACTTGGGTATAGCCTTCCTCATCCAAACCCACAGAGTTTGCCACTTCCAGAATATTAATACCATTCGATGGACCCAAACCCACAGAGGGAAACTCTAGATTCTTCATCTCCTCCACAGGCCTTTTCAGAGAGAAAATCGTCTCAGAAACATAGTCCACTTCCTAATTTTCAACAGCCTCCTAACTCTTCACCTCCTCCATAGGTATTTTTGGAGAGAAAACCATCTTAGAACCATAGTCCACTTCTTGATTTTCAAAAGCTTCCTGAATCTTCACCTCCTCCACAGGTCTTAGTAGAGAAAGAACTGTCTCAAAAATATGGTCCACATCCTGGTTAAAGGATTGGTCAAAAGCAGCATCCTTTGGATCATCCACATCCTTACCAGCCTCAAAAGGAGGGAAATCACATTTCTCAGTATTTGCCTCACCCTCTATCCCTTTTCCAACCTCTGAATCCCCTTAGACCCCTTTAGGTTCCTTAATCTTCAAGACCTTAGTCTACTTGACTGCTTTAGAAGGGACCCCAAAGGCAGGGCAATCTTTAGCCCAGTGACCTATTTTTTTACACTTGAAACAGGCAAACAGGAGGTTCTCAAACACAATGTGTTTTTTTTTTAATAGGCATGTATAAAATCAATTTTTAAAATTCACTTTTTAATGAAATGAGAGAGGGAAAATCGAGATTGCTCTCGAATCAAAATACTACCAATCACATTCAACTAAAAAAACAAT
The DNA here is from genome assembly GCA_007258455.2 of Sequoia sempervirens. Taxonomy (NCBI): domain Eukaryota; kingdom Viridiplantae; phylum Streptophyta; class Pinopsida; order Cupressales; family Cupressaceae; genus Sequoia; species Sequoia sempervirens. The sequence continues at coordinate 3,698,464 of VDFB02292527.1, read as the reverse complement.
TACATTGTATTAGCTTTAAAAGGCCATTATTCCCATATAAAACTATTTACGAGAAAGTAGCTACCAAAACTAAATTTATTTATTAAATTAACAATAGTTTGTTAATTTATTTATTAAATTAACAATAGTTTGTTAATTTATTTATTAAATTAACAATAGTTTGTTAATTTATTTATTTAACTATTAACTATGTCATGTACTAAATTATAACACCCTCCCTTAGTATTGACATAGAGGAAAACTAGAAATTAGTACACATATTCTTCGTCACCTTGATGTGGAATTTCTTCGTCACTTGAAGTTCGGTCTTGTCCTTCAATTATCAAAGTGTTATCCTACAACTTTCCATCAAGAAGATCCCATGCTCTCTGTTTACAATTTAGTACTACATGTCTTGTCTTTTTACAATAGAAACATGTGCCACTTGCATGTTTGAACTTTGTCATATGTTTGGATTTTTTGTAAGAAGTACTAGCCTTGTTTTGTGTAGTTAATGCAACTTCTTCTTCTAAAACATGTTTGTTTGTTTCATCAAGCAATGTAGATATAATACTTTCTAGACTTGGATTGATTTTGCTTAAGGTGAATACCTTGTGAGACATACTATTTAGCATACTATTTAAAAGAATGGCTTTTGCATCATTTTCCTTTATTTCTCCATTTATATACCAGCCAACTGATTTATCAAAGAACAAAATTTACTGATGAGAGACACTATATCTTCACCTTCTTCCATTTTCAAACCATATAACTTTTGTTTTATTATTATTTCTGCACTATCAACTTTTGATTCAAACAAAGTATTCAATGTTTCCCAAATATCCTTAGAAGATTTTTTTAAATCTACATGATGCAAATAAGGTTTAGATAAACTGAGATCAATTATAGCCAATGCTTTCTTATCTTTTACCTTCCATTTTTGAAGTTCATCTATATCTATTAGCTTTGGCACTGTACCATTGACAATTTCCCAGAGATCTCTTTCAATTAACACTAACTGTGTTTGTATTTTCCAACTGTGAAAATCATTTCCATCAAATTTTTCATAGAGGCTTAATTTATCTATTTTGTGTTGAATAAAAAAAGTTCCTAAAAAACACTTATATCTCCAATTTCCCCACACCTTTATTTTTCAGAAATAAAAAGAAAAAAACTCATAAATAAGCCCTAAATAGCCCGCCTTTTTCAAATTGCCTTGATTGAAATTTCAAACAAAATTCATTGCATTGTGTTGGCATAAGCTAAGGCAATAAACCAAATATCAACAACAGCCTTGAAAGAAAACTTGTGGGTGGAAGGCTGAAAAAAAGAATCATTGCCTTTCTTCTTCGCAATGTCTACTTTCACCTCTGTGCACTCTCACCTCTTCTCACTAATCACCTCCTCTTCTCACAGATTGCTGACAGGAATGAAGCTCAACACTAACTAATGTACTACATATCAAATTTTTAAAATGCCTCTCAAACGCCTAGCACTGCTAATGAATATTGTGCCTATAAAGAACATGGAGAAATTATTTTCAATGCATATGCTTGTAGCAAATTGGGGTATATAATTTTTATTTTAAATTTTTTTGGGATGATAACAATGGACATAATGAAATGTCAAACAATGGCAAGAATGAACATAGTGGAGAGAAAGAGAAGAAATGCAGATGAATGATGGAGTCAAAAGGATTTTACACATCATCTACAGTGCTCACCTGTTGACGAATGCAAGAATGGAAGAAACAATAGCAGTTACATGTGGTCCTCACTGCAGTACCATTGTAAACACTGCTTTGGATGAAAACAAACAAATGGAAGAGATTAGAGAGAGGTCTAGGAAGAAATCTACTATGATACCATAATGAAATGAGAGAGGGAAAATCGAGATTGCTCTCGAATCAAAATATTGTCAATCACATTCAATTGAAAAAACAATTACATTGTATTGCCTTTAAAAGGCCATTATTCTTGTATAAAACTATTTACAGGAAAGTAACTACCAAAACTAAATTTATTTATTAAATTAACAATAGTTTGTTAATTAATTTATTTAATTATTAACTATGTCATGTACTAAATTCTAACACTTTTTTAGGACCATACCATGCATGTTTACGAACACCATAATTTGACCTAAATAAAAGTATTATTCTAATTCCTTTTGGGGAAATACATGTGTAACAAACTGAAGATTGATGATGATGTTTTTTATGATTTTTTTATAAATATTTAATTTTTTATTGACCCTAATTGTTGTTTTTGAAAACCCTCGTGTACAAACACTATAATTTGACCAAAACTAATTTTTTTAAAAAAAAATTCATTGTGTAGAGAATTGTTCATAGATTGATATCACATTATTAAAAAAAAATTAACAAATTAAAAATTAAAAAAATTAAAAACCCTGACATTTCAAGTTTATGGACCAACTTGCTTAGAAATTAATTAAAAAATAGAAAACATAATCCAATCATAAAAAACTTACATATTTTAAATCTAGACATTGTGATCTATAATTGGTTTTAATTTTGTAAACCAATTCTAAAAAAAAACCTGTCAGCTATATTGCCAAAGTCAGTTATTTCTCTTGACATTTCCTGAGTCTTTTAGTTGCAAGTCCAAGGCTAAGGGTTGGTCACCAAGCCTTCCCAAACCTAAAACCAAATCAAAAAGTAGGTTGGGATTTCAACTTTTTTAGAACAAGTACCTGCTTTAAAACTGGTACTTGTTCTATTTTTAGAATGGGTACCTACTTTAAAATGGGTACATGTTCTATTTTTAAAACACGTACCTGTTATATTTTTAAAACAGGTACTTGTTCTATTTTTAAAACGGGTACTTGTTCTATTTTTAAAGAAGGTACATGTTCTATTTTTAAAATGGGCACGTGTTCTATTTTTAAAATGGGTACCTGCTCTATTTTTAAAGAAGGTACCTGATCTAAGGCTCAGGTTCTCGTTCTTTTGGGATTGGCCATAATAACAGCTTAAATCGGCCAAGCTACAACCAACCAGATGCTCAAAATACCCAATATTGAGCCAAGGAAGACAATCAACTTATTGGTGTAGAAAGACCACACACCCCTGTTAACCAAATATTTCAGCACAACCACATTCCTCACATCAATGAAGGAGTTAAAGAACAAGGTTGAATACTGAGAAACATCAACATCCTTGCAACACCATTCCACCTAATTAGCCAACTCAAACTTTGCCTTTGTAGGAGAGAGCTCCCCTCTAAAGGAGAGGATAATATGAGGACCCTTGCTATTGAAGCCCCCACTCTCTTGCTCCCACAAACTCCACCTCAAGAGAAACTAGTAAGAGAGAAGATAACTTTCCACAACACTTGCAACATCCAACTCCACCTCCATAGGAGAGGGATCCCCCTTAATAGGATTAGTCTTCGCCTCTAGAGAAGACTCCAACTATAGCATCCAACAGAAATAAACTCTAGTAGAAAGGGAAACTACAATATTCTTAGGTGTCACAAGCTCTTGGCACTTGAATAAAGAATTAGAAATCACCCCAGCCGTCAACCATAAAAACATAATCACTCGAGCCTTCAACAAAAGCATTAGGAACAACTCAACTAGTATAAAGGAGGCAACCCCTACTTGTAGCTCTAGCCCTAGCTTGAGACCCAACAACATGAATAGGGCATCACCAAACACATCACTCCATAGGGTACAAATCCCAAAAGAGCTAGAACAAAAAACATTGGAACCCAACATCGAAGAACAGGGATCCTTCAACCAAGAAACCAAGAGCCAAGAGAGCTTTGCGAAAGCAGAGACTAACCCCTTTGAAAAAATAAACTTCTCATGCTGAAAGGAGTACAAAGAGGTTCCATTAAGGAACATCAACACAAAATCCAGTCGCGACTTCAGGAAGCTCCACCAATAGAAATCCCACAACCAAAAACAAAAGACAACCCCCTTTGAAAAAGAAGACCATACCAACCACAAAGGTTACCCAATAGCTCTGATAATGAGCCTAAGAAATAGAAACAGAGCAATAGAATTGCCCCAAGGAATAAATCATTAAGCCAAATAAATTGCAAATCAAAGGACATCCTGAAACATAGCCAGATAATCAAAGAAAAGAATGGGCACAACACCTGACTGGGAAGCAACAAAACAAAAACTCCAATGAATGATCCCAACCCATCCAAAAGGGACACCATGAACCACCACAAAGGAATAGGAAAAAAGTTGGCAATAGTAGTAGCAACACAAGAAGCTCCAAAATGATCACCTACACAACAGTGCAAAAGAAGCACAAGGAACATCCACAACGAACCAACAACAAGCTGAACAACTGCCAGAAAAGTAAACACAACAAAGAGGTTCCCTTCCCTGCCCACTCCCCGCTCCAAGATTTCAAAGTGACTGAAACCCAAGAAACCCATGACCACAGAAGGAAAAGAAACATCAAAAACACACAAATCTGAATTTGAATCATCGTCTTCATCACCATCTTCATCGTCATCAGTAGAGGAATTCAAAATCCCTCCCCTACTCCTCTTCTTGCCTGCTCCCGCTCTCGCCATTTTTTAAAATTGTATGATATTAAGGGTAGTGATATGGGAAGGTGTTGATGAGTGGATGAAATGGGATTGGAAGTTTGAATTTGTTTATAGGTGGATGGAATTGAATTTGAGGTTTGAAGGGTGTGTGATGTTCTTAATGGGATGAATATTGAAATGTGGGGAGAAGGGATGAAATATTGAGGTTGGGGGATGTGTGATGAATTTTTTTAGGTGATTGATGGGATTTTGATGCACAAGTGAGGATGTGGGATTGATGGTTTGAGAGGAAATAGAGGAATTAGAATGAAATTTGAAGATGGAAGGTATGTATGATTATGATGAATATAATTTGGGGTTATGGAAGGAGCTTGTTGGGTGATTTTGAAGATGTCAAAATTATGGGGTAATTTGGCACCTTTCTTAGCTAACATAAGGATGTATTGATCAAGATACTTCATGATATGTCAATGTATTCAGTACATAACTTGGGTTTCTTGAGCAAAGTCCTCTAGTGATGTGGGTGAATCTTGATCCCTTGAATTTGGTCGCCCTCATGTGTGATGTAGGATGGATAGGGGAATGTGTTCTCCAAGGGTACTTGATGGATCACTTATTCAAAGAATATGTCATCGGATGATGATGATGGAAAATTTTGGGAGGCCATGATTTGTTTTCTAGCTTGTGATCTTATGATAGTAATCATAGAAAGAGACCTATGAATGATGATATTGGATGAAAAATATTAATGATGATGGGATAAGGAGATGGAATATAGGCCTTGGATATGATATGATTGATTTGGATGATTAGGTTTTTGAAAGGGAGATGATGGATAAAAAATGGATGATGATAGATTGAAAGGATCATTTTGGATAAAAATGGGATAATGATAGATTGGGAAGGATAATGATAGATACAACTTGGTCACGCTATGGATAACTAAGAGGTGTGGATGGATACAAGGCCAATGTTGTTGCAAGTCTAAATCCTTGATTGATTAGGGTGATTTTCTTACTCAGGGTTGACAATTACCTAAGCAAGGCTTGGATGGGGATTTTGATAGCTAACTTGGTGGAGCCAAGTTCCCAAGCTAGAGAAATCAAAATGCTAAGGGATAGCTCAATATACTACTTGAGATAGGCAAGCTCTCAAGCAATATACAAGCTAGTGGATAAAAAGGGATTAGAATATAGATTGTACTCTTGACAAGATTGATTTTGTTTCTAGGATATGATATGAATTTGGATTGGGTGATGGGATTAGATTAAATGGTGATAATGATTAGATTGAATGATAAGATTGGTCAATGATTAAAGAGAATGGATAAGAAGGATGAGATATGTGGATGATGATATGGGATGGATTGGATAGGATATAATAGATTAGGGATTAGATTGAAAGATATAGGAAAAATGATGAAATCAATGTTGATAGAGAATGATAGTGATGAAATGATGACAAATATTGGATGTTTGTTGATTGGTATAAGGTCTAACGATGATGATAATGATGTTTAGGTTATGAAAATGGATAAAAGTGATGAGATGAGGGAAATATGGGGGTTTTTTGGTGGATATGATGAAAATGGTTGATGTTTTAGGTGAAATGATAGTTTAAGATGGGTCTCCCAAGTCTGGTTTAATCCTGCAAAGGTCAAACACTCATATTGAAGCTCAAAAGTGGTCAAATGAAGGTGATTTTACATAGGTACAACTTTATGCAATAAAGGCACAAATTTTTGAAATAGAGATGCCTTTCTGTGAAATAGAAGGACAATTTCATAAAAAACTATGCACATACACCTATGGATGAAGCATGGGAATTGAATGATAGTTTGGAATGATTTTTGATGATTTTGGAAAAAGATAATCAAACATAAAGACAAATTGGATAACTTGACTCTCAAGGTGATAAGGATAAATGGATTCACTAGTTTGCACATGAAAACATGTTGAACATGATAGCACAATCCTAGAATTAGTCAAGTAGGTGTATATACTTATCATGGTCCCACCAACCAAAGGCTAATACCTCAAGATTGGTGTGGAACACCTCTCTTTCAAGAGTTGATAGCTAGAGATCCAATGCCACAAGGGCTCACATTTTCTCTTTCCTTGGAGGTCCTAAGACCTTTCCCAAAGAGCTTCTACTTCTACTTAGAGAGATACATGGTGAGTAGCTTTGAGCATGATATTGTACCCTGCACCATACTAAGCAATGACCAAATGGTCTTAAAGGCTTATAAGCACAAGGTGTTTAGTGGACATTTAAATAGTGAGCTTATTTGATAGTGCCTAAGATTAGGGGGGTCTCTCCTTTTGTCATCACCAAATAATTCTTGATGGATTGAGGGTCTTGTGGCTTGGATTGAACGAAGCTAGTCACACTTTTAGGTATAACTTTTTCTCTCCCCCTTTGTACTTATCTCTCCAAAAAACTTGTTTGAGTTCATCCTTGAGGTGATCAAAACCCCAAGTAGGCCTCCTACAGGAAAGACTAATCTAAGTGTTTTTGGTCACCCAAGATCACACAAAGCACAAGGGAAGAACATACACATACTAATAATCCTTGGGATAACACACAAAACATAAAAGAAATGAAGAAATATGAGATTTTTGATCTCCAGGATCACACTAAGTGCAAGGAGAGAGCATATGTCTACACACCCTTCCAAAGATAGAAAACAATGTTCACTAACCCACTAAACTACTTTAGATGCCTAGATTAGTGAGAAATAAAGTCGTGAATGAATATAAAATGTATCAAACCATTAGTAATCTTGATGATTTTTTTTTTGCATGCAATTACTAGCTGAATCACTTGTTAGCTGACCAAAAATGAAGATTAGAAGCCAAAACATGCTAAAAAACCCTAGAAATGACAAACTAAAATAGAGGCACAATTTTACCAGATAGAGGTGCTAATTTATGATGCAAAGGAAAAAAATTATGATGTAGAGGTGAAAATCTATGAAATAGAGGCACCACTTTGTGAAAGAGGCGTAGTTTCATAGACAAAGCCTCAAAATGTGCCTTGAGATAAAAAAAAAATGAGGGTTTCCACTAAACCAACCTAGAGACTTGCAATATAATATTAGGGAATAATAGATAACACAAAGATCTTGTGAAAATAGGTTAAATAATAAGCTCAAAAGATCTCAAGATGATGCAAATCCTAGATCTCCTAGAAAGCTTCAATGAAACCCTAGTTTGAGAAAACCTTAGAAACCCTAATTTTTGCAATCAAAGAGTTAAACAACCTACAAAAATAGAGTGTCAAAATGATGAAATCCTACAAAATTAAGCATCAAAGGTCATTAAAACCCTAGGTCAAAGCCTAAATGATCAAATTGGATGCACAAAATAAAGGTATCATTTTGGGTGACAAAGGTACAACTTAACAAAATGTAGGCACCTTTTTGTGAAATAGAGGTGCAAATCTATGCCACAAAGGTGCCTTTCTGTGAAACAAAGGCACCACTTCATAGTTTGAGAGCTAAAAAAAAATCTACATCAAAAAAACTCACAAAAATTTCACCAAAATAGGTTAAACAAGGACATGGGTCTCACTAGGCGTGCCAAAATGAATATGAGGAAAATATTAAAGGTAAATAAAATGGAATATAATGCAATACAAAATAAAATTCCTACACCTAGAATCCTTACTCACTCCTTGATGAGCGGAAATGTAGTGCACCCTTGTTCCATTTGATTTTCTCTTATGATAATGATAGTATGTGGATTGCTCAATAGTCTAGTGTAACCTCGGTATGATTTGATAATGAGATAGAAAAATGACAACATAAGTGTATGATAGATTAGAATGAGATTAAGAGGAATTGATGAAGGATAAGAGCCTCTAAATATAAAGCTTTGAAAAGGAAAAATCAATGGCTAGGAATGATTGATGATGGATGGCTAAGATTGGATGAGGATTAGGGTTAGGATCAAAGATATAGCCATGTGACAAATGTCACATGAAGGATATAATCTAGGTTTAAGATTGGGATAAGGACAAAAATCTTTATGTGAATGACTGAGAGTTAGAGGTGGAATCAAAATTGAGTGGATAAGATGAAAAGTTAGTTTGACTTTTAAGAAGATGTCTAGGTTCAATGAATCTAAACAAGGAGTTAGTTAGACATGTGAAGAGGACACTTGTCACATGATGACAATTTTAGATAATGATCTATGTGAACAAGATTGAGGGCTAGGATTAAATGGATAAGGATAGAGGATAAAGGGGTAAAGGGGAATTAGTTAGATAAATAAAATATTTATTTTATAAAATGTTGGGATACAAATGAGAAATTATATGTTTAATTAAATAAATAGGGTAAAAGCAAAAATATTTATCACACTTTTATAAGGGAATCGGCCAACACAAACAAAAAAATTCCAACTTCGACCTCATAAAAGTGATCTTTATGTTTTGAATTTTAAAATGATGTAAACTAATGAAATGTATAAATCTTGATGAAGTTTATGCTTCTAATTTTTTAGATTTTTTAAAAAATATTTTGATGTTTTTAAATAAATTTAAGAGTAGAATTTGAATTGTTGAAAATATCAGGAAAAAGTGACCTCAAGTTGACATCACAAAAAAAATCCCCTAATTTTTCCCAAATAGATAACTTCAGTATCTAGTGCATGGAAAAAAAATGATGTATATTTTCCTCGTAATAACGTTTCAAAGTCAAACTTACCAGAATTTGATAGTTTTCATTTGATGTCAAATTTTGTCTATTTTTTTATCATTTTGAAAAAAATTGTACACTTTTGGAGTGGATTCTCTCCTCTAATGCACCATATATTTTTAAAAATATTTTAATATGTTTTAGTATTTTTTTAATTTCTAATCAGCCTCATTTTTTATTATAACAACCTACTTGCAATATCAAAAAATTATATATTTGGATTCTCAGATTTGATCTCTATAAAAGGGTATTTTTAGTTTTTTGAAAAAAAATCATTTTGACTAAAGAAATATTTAGTTCAAATGGAATGTTTCGGATTATTTTGAAAAAAGATGAGGTGGCTACTAACAAGGATGCAACATAGATAGTTTCAGCCAAAACCTTTTCAATCATAAATGTTTCGGTCAAAATGGTTTCAACCAAAACCTATTCGATCAGAAACCTGTTAGATGAAAGCTTATCGATCGAAAGTCTTTCGACTGAAAACCCTCATATAAATAAAAAAAATTATAATTTTTTTTAATTCAGGCATTTGGAGAAAATACACAAAAGGAGTTTTTTCAAAAAGAGAAACTATAAATTTTTAGGTACAATGATTTTCAACTTGTTATTGATTAATTTTAAATGTTTACATGAGATTGTGAGATTATTTACTCATTTTAGGGTTTTTTTAATGTATATTTAAGTCCATCTACCTACTTCTCTCTCCCTCCCACGCTATCTCCTCTCTCTCTTTCTCTCCTTATATATCTCCCTCCCTCCTCTCTCTTCTCTCTCTTCCCCTCCTTATCTCTCTCTCTATCTATGTCTCTCTATCTCTGTATCTCTCCCCCCCTCTCTAGATCTCACATTTAAACCTAGATATACAAAGGCCAAGTGCACATATATTAAAATCCATTATTCCTCGCTTTATTGACAACTCATGGAAGAAAATTCAGGCTAATCTAGGTTTCATTTAAATAGAACTAGTTTAGGTTTAGTTTCTGGAATTTAAATGTACCTTCCTAAATTAGTTTCTAGCATATGTTTTGTATGCTCATATCTCATAGTGTGTAGATAAAGTAATTTATAGATAATAAATTTCATTTTTGACAATCCTAAGATGACAACATGTAACATAGAACACCAACATAGAAAACTTTAATTTGACAATGTGAGTGCAAATTAGTATCCAAGATAGTGAGTTTTTGGATGTTATTCATAGGTTCCCTATCCTCTCCTAATTTCTATATTGTAGTTATTTTTTATAAAAAAAATTGATTTGTAAGAGCAGTCAGGGCTGCCTTATATATTATCAAAAAAAGTCATTACATTTTGATGCCTATCAAGTATTCATATATAGGAGCTAAGGTCCATCAATAAACCAACATACAAGCTTGCATGTGCTTCAAAATTTACATATAGAAAAAAATATTTTAACGCCCCACACTAGGAGTATCATCAAATTCCTTTATGCACTTGAAGTCCATCAACTCAAGGTTTTTTAGTTTGTTTAGGAATTGGCATCCTATATGGGTAGAATCTTTGTGCTGCATTAAGGTCTTGGTGTAGAAATTCCCAAGGAATGGAAACCATTCCACTACAACATCCTCCTCGAGCACTCTTGGGACATCCCTCGCCTATGGAACGCCAACACCATATTAGGTCACTCACAATATTTCTTCCAGCTCTCCAAGGTAGTGTTTCTTGAAAAGATCATGATCGAGCTCCCACACCATCTCCTTGAGCTCGTCAAGGTCCAAGAGGGAGGCCACACAGTAGGAGGTGATGTAAGTTTTAACCTTGTATCTCCCATCATCCACTAAGAAATCAACACCAAGGACCATCTTCACTGCCTTCAGCATTCTCTTGTTGGGTTGCTTCATTATCACTTTCAACCTCTGGTCTGAGACAACGCCCAAAAATGCCATCTGATGGTGCAAGCTTTTGAGGTAGATAGGGTGTCCATTCTCGTCAACCTCTTTATGCAACTAGGGAAAATATGGCAAGATTAGCACCTAGCCACATAGAAATTGTTCACTACCACACCTTCCCATGCTTTGCACTAGGAAATATCTCCACCAGATCCACACTCTCACTGAATTTGTACTTTATCTGCTATAAGGAGCTTTATTTCCATCATTATAGAACAATCCAACTCATCATCAGGGTACTTCACATCTACCTAGCCATGTGAAGTGAATCATTAAAACACCTATCAATCTAGAGGGGCATGTGTTGTATCACTCCCAATCAATCATTTTCCTTAAGCATACCAATTAATGATGTCATTGACTTGAGTGATTTTATCAATGGTTGCATTAGCCAAAGTTTCGAGCTCTTTATTGCCTTCACGATAAACATGCTTGATGTGGAAGGCATCAAAGCAACGATGGAGGCCAAGGCAACACTTAAGGCATTTATTTAGTTTTCAATTTATTATTGCACCCTTTTCCAGGGCATTAATGATAATCTGAGAATCACCCTCATTATCAACCTCTTCACATCCATATTGGATGTCATTTCCAGGCATTTATTTAGTTTACATCTTGTTCCATTCTCGAGAGAATCCGACAACATAACCCATCGCGACCACCTCTCACTACAAGAGACATCTCTTTCGGCTACATAGCCTCACGGCTCGACCATCGGTCTCTCGACCTCTCTATCACACAACCACTCAACATTCATCTCCTGCAAGATTCATCTCTCTCTCTCTCAGTTACCCACCCTCTTGGCCAGTCTCCTTTCTCTCTTTCGACTCTTCAACTATCGTACCCCTTTAAAGTTACATGTTCACCTTGAGCCACATATCATCATCCAGCGTCTAACCCTAGCCATTGGATAAGCAGTCAAACAAATATCCATCATCAAACTTAGGGTTATCCACCTAACACCATGTCGCCCAGTCAAAGAGACATTCATTACCGTCTCACTAATGTTCACTGAGCACATGGGTCCACATGCCATTTGTCCTCCACATCATCGCCACCTTTCGGCCTTCATCATGATCCACCATCCTTATCGGGTCCCAAGTAGTCCCCACATCCGTCGACATCCAATTTGCTACATCGCTGAAAAAACTGAACTTCCAAACCTTATGTCGGAGGTTATGAAATTCCCAAAACCCACAACTTGCCGACAACAAAGGGATCGCTCTATCGCTCAAAACCCAAACTTTTGAACCTCATGTTGGAGGTTGTGAAGTTCTCAAAACTTGCGACATGCTGACAACAAAGGAAGTAGCCTTCACTTCACAGTCACTAAGTCAGGAGGTTATGAAACTTTAGAACCCCACAACTTCAATTAGAAAAAATTGAAAACCAGCGACTTAACTCATTGTGATGAAGGAGGAAATCACAAGTGCTTCAAGAAGTCGATCAAACTAGTAAATTTGAGTCACATTTCTCAACATATATCTATATATATACATATACATGTATATATATAGATATATGTATATGTATATATGTATATATATGTTTATATATATGTAATTGTTTATGTATTATTCTCTTCTTCCATGCACAATAGTTCTGTCTATGAAATGCTTTTTTTTATTGTTACTACCATACATGGAATGGGTTTCACTGGTTCACAACTACAGGGTTTTCTACCATGCACTTGTATTCGTGTGTTCGACAATGCACAAACCTTAACTATGCCATTTGCCTTTAATATTTTTTTGTTATTCCCAAATATGAAAATGGGTTCACTTGTTTTCATTTTGAAGATATTCTGCCATGCAATTATATTATTTTGTTCTTATATATGTAATTGTCTATATATATATATATATATATATATATATATATATATATATGTAATGTGTGTGTCTGTGTGTGTGTGTATATATATATATATATATATACATATGTATATATATGTATATATGTGTGTGTATATGTATATA